>JAZDUH010000098.1:47565000-48165000 GCA_036419115.1 Scarus forsteni
ACCAAGTCCAAGTTTCTCTGCAGACTGATGTTGTTAAGAATTCTGATGTATTTCTTCTTCTTCATGGTGCCGTTTACTGCATTTAGGTTCCCTGGTCCACTGGCTGAAAACGCCCCTAGAGCATGAGGTTCCCACCACCATGTTTGACAGTGGGGATGGTGTTCTTTGGGTTGAAGGCTTCTCCTTTTTAACACCAAATGAACATCACTGTGGCCAAACAATTCAATTTTAGTTTCATCTGACCATAAAACAGAAGACCAGAAGTCTTCTTTGTTAAGATAATCATGTGCAAATGCCAAACAGACTTTTGTGTGCATGGTCTGGAGAAGTGGTGTCCTCCTTGGTCTGTGTCCATGGAACCTAGCAGTGTGCAGTGTCTGTTGGACTGTCTGCCTTGAGATTTTGCCACCAGCAGAGCCCAGATTCACCAGAATAGCCTTGGTGGTGATCCTTGGATTCTTTTTCACCTCTAGCTTTCCTCCTGGCCAGCACAGGTGTCACTTTTGGCTCTCGACCATGTCCTCTGAGATTTTCCACAGTGTGGAATGTCTTGAATTTTTTAATAATACTTTGTACTGTTGCCACTGGAACTTCAAAACATTTTGAGATGGCTTCATAGCCCTTTCCCGATTTGTGAGCAGCAACGATGTGTAGTCGCAGGTCCTCACTGAGCTCTTTAGTCTTAGCCGTGACTGTTCACAAACCAGCTACAGAGAGCTGCTTTTTTCACCTCGTAGTTGATTAAAACAGCTGTTCCCAATGACTCAGGGTAATTAGGATGCTTTAGAACAGCTTGGACTATTTGGAATGGTATAGAACTTTGGATAGTAAGATGAATTCCCATTTACTGTGACAGGTTGCAAAGGGTATGAATAATTCTGGACATTCTACTTTTTGTTCAAATACAAATTAAAGCTAAGAAGTAATTTTTTTTCCACACTGACACCTCTTGTACACTGTCTTATTATCTTTTGGGAGAAGCCCGTGTCATTTCCTGTCAAAAAAAAAAAAAAAACGCTGGTTGAAAAAAAAAACCACTTTAAGACAAAATTTACCTGGGGTATGAATAGTTTCAGGCTTGACTGTATATACAGACCTGATTAAAAAATCTTAAGACCAGTTGAAAAATTGCTAGAATATGCATTTTGCACATTTGGACCTTAATGAGGTTTTAAATAGAGCTACAATATGCAAAAGCAAGAAGGGGGAGTGTGACAAAAAGCACTTTGAAAAAGTAATTTATTGAAAACAACAAGTAAACTGAAATAGGCTGTTTATCAGCTGATCAAAAGTTTAAGACCACAGGCTATTAAAGCCAAATTCTGCTCAAAATGTTCATTTTCTGTCAGGCATTCACACGGTCATGCCCTCCTGATGGCTAAAGCTAAGAAGCTTTCTCTTCTTGAACGTGGTTGGATCGTCGAGCTGCATAAGCAAGGCCTCTCACAGCGTTCCATTGCTGCTGAGGTTGGACGCAGTAAGACAGTCAGTCTACATTTTTTGAAAGATCCTGAGCATTATGGAACAAAAAAGTCAAGTGGTAGACCCAAAAAAATTACACCTGCACTGAGCCGGAGGATCCGATTGGCTGTCCGTCAGGACACAGGGCGGTCCTCGACCCAAATTAAGGCCCTTACTGGTGCTGACTGCAGCACAATAACCATCAGACGGCATCTGCGGGAAAAGGGTTTCAGAAACAAAAAACAAATTCAAAGACCTCGTCTCCTTCAACGCCACAAAACTGCCCGTTTAGACTTTGCCAGGGAGCATCAAACATGGTACATTGAAAAGTGGAAAAAAGTTTTATTCACTGATGAGAAAAAGTTTAACCTTGACTGTCCAGTTGGCTTCCAACATTACTGGCATGAGAAGGAGATGAGGAGAGGCTTCAGATTCTCCATACAGGGTAAAACTTTTGTTTTTAAATTTTAAAGAGGAACACATAGTTATCATTCACTTAATTAAAAGCTGTGTTTTTTGTCCAAGTCTGCATGATTGCACATGGGAGGGACAGACGGAGTAAGAAAATAGTTCTGCACTACCCTTGATAATTTTGTCTCTTCAGAAGCATTTGAATTGCTGAGAAAATATCACATCTAGATATTGTAAAAAGTCTTTAAAGAGAAAATGATCATATCAAAATTTGTACAGATCATGCTGTTCATTGAAGACACAGATATGTTCTGCTGTCAGCGCAGAAATAAAATGACGACCAGAATAAATGCTCAATTTGTCAAAGCATGAGAAAGAGCTTGCCTGAAGGCACAGCATGTCAAATCTTAAAGCAGGTGGTCAACAGCTACAAAAGACAACACCAGATACCACTCCCGTGAGCTGAGAACAGGTATTTGAGTGCATGAATTTGCTAATTTCATAATTGGATAGTAGATTGGAACTAGAAAAGCACTCGGAGAGCACAGGCCTCCGCCAGCACCCCAGTCCTCACCCATACTGTGATTTTCATCATAAATATTAGTCCTACTTTTATTTCATCTAAATATTTAGATTCTTTGACCATGTAAATACACAAATATGCACAAATGCAGAAAATGGTCCTATCTTGCAATGCTAAAGAATCCTTTATAAAATTTCTGGATCCAGACGGTGATCCGGATCACTCCCAAAATCTAATAATTTGTTCCTTGTCCCAATCTGGACATTTCCTAAAAATTTCATTGAAATACGTCCACATCTTTTTGAGTTGTGATGCTCACAGAGAAACAAACAAACAGACACTGGCAATAACATAACCTCCTTGGCAGAGGTAATAATGTTTCCTGATTAGACTCAATTTCTGCTTGGACATTTAGGTTGTAAAGCCAGAATTTAGCATTAACAGCATGACAGCATGGATCCATAGTGCCTTGCATCAACAGTTCAGGCTAATGATGGGGGTGTAATGGTGTGTGGGGTATTTTCTTGGCAAATTTTGGGTCCCTTAATGCCAACTTAGGGGTGTGCGATATGACGATATTAAATCGTTAAGGATTATAACGTGGGGGTGATCTCATAAAGCAGAAAGATCGTCAGATCATCTGTGTGGGCACAGAGACTTTGACGCACACCCGACTAGCCAATCGTAGCACATTACGAGCAGTGCATGGCAGGATCTCCTGTTTGGTTACGTAGCGTGAAGCCATGGGGCAAAGAGAAAAGGAGATAAAAGCTTGAAGATGTCTGTACAAAAATCTGTTCTAAAGCAGCTGTATTATTCACTCAGGTTATAGACATTGCAGTTAGATACCATTTGTTTTGAATTGTTGCACTTTAAGAGATAATGTTGAAATGTTATGTTTTTTATATTTTATATTTAAATGTAAACACCTTTTATGTCTACATTTATTGCACATTTTTATAAAAACTGCACTATTTAAACTAAAACCTGTTCAGAAAGTTTCTTTGGCTTTGTCATTTTTTTTTTCTTTTCCGGTTTTACATGTTTTATATGATAAACATAGGGAAAAAATGGTCAAACATGCAAATTAGTCGGGAAAAATCAACGTAAAAAAGAATTGTGATAAAATCGTGATCGTGATTTTATTTTTGAAAAATCGTGATGACATTTTTGCCATATTGCCCACCCCTATGCCAACTAAGTATTGTTTAAATGCCAGAGTCTACCTCAGTATTGTTTCTGCCCATGTCCATCATTTTACAACCACAGAGTACCCATCCTCAGATGGCTACTTCCTGCAGAATGAACTATAATGTTTATTCTGCATAACTGTCAATGATACAAGTATTGCCTAAATTATATCTTGAAAAAAAAAAAGAAAACAAGAAAAATGAGGGAGTCTAAACATCTAAACAGTGAGATATGTCAATGTGCTGTAATAAAATGAGGAATTCTGACAGAATTAACCACCATTTTTACTCTCATACAATAGACTCCAATCACATCACACAAGTTCTGGATTTGACTTTCACATGCACTGCATCAGTTCATATTTGCAGAATAAAAACTGGTGAGCATTGCCATCTAGTGGCAAAATATGGAATCACCAGTGCATCATGACAGAAAACCTCTCAAACGGCCTTACACATGGTCACACATACACTTACTGAGAACTGGTGACAATCCATCACAATGCCTTCACTTTTAAATGCACTTTTCTGCTATACTTTACTGATTAAATAAATGTCTTACATGTTTAAAAAAATAATGGAGGGCAGTAAGGTAATGAAGAACCCCAAGATTTCATAGCTATAGCTGAATAGGGGGGGCTATGCTTATACAATGCATACATCTCCCATGAGTCCCTTTAGCTGAAGACTCTTTTCTAAAAATGTTATGGGAGGAAAATGAGAAGAGGAAGGAGTGGGGCAGATTTGTATGAAAAGAGAACAAGGTCAACCTTGAAGCCCATGTATCAAGAATTGTACCTGTACCCTGGACACTGCTCCATCAACTGAATTTGAATGGAAACCCTTCCAACTGCCTACAAAGTAAGAAGGGATTCTACAGTATAGCCCTTTACCCTCATGAGACCCTGATGATATCAGGATAATATTTACTCCCTGCTCCACTCAGCAGGGAGTATGTCCTGCTGGACGGGGGAGAAGTGGTGAAGAGGCAGCACATGATGTCATACACATGTTTATGATATGACAGCTGACAGATATGCTTTTAACACATAACACTGAAGTCAGGACAAAACTTATTTGCAATGTTGCACGTAGATGTGATTTAAAGCAGCATCACTCCATTCACAACAATTGCACCAGAGAAATACTGCTTTCACACTAAAATCCTTGGGCCAACGTTGTTTTTTTTCAAAGCGATTTAACCCACTATCAATCAGCAAGTGACTCTTTTCCCACTGCCAGCAAACACGGGTCTAACCGGCAGCAGACGAGCTGCGTGGTTGTTTGTTTTCCTCTGGCGCATCAGGCTTACGTTGATGACATTATCAGCGTGACAAAGTTTTCTGTACTTTGTACTTTTGTCCCTCTTTAACAAGGTACAAACTTGGCACTGCTGATACAAAGGTGGATGAAATTAGTTGATGATATGGCAAAGAGTCATGAAAGTTATAGACGGAGGGGGCGGGCAATATTATGCCAAGGGGATGTCACGCTGATGTAATCCGTATATTTAGCTGCTCAACCCGGGTGTGATGTTCCCACTGAAGCCAATCGGAGGAAAGCTGATTACAACCCATGATGCTTGCAGGGTCAATCGACCCGGGTTGAAATGCTGATTAAACCCTTTAAAACTGCCAACAGGAGCCGATTGCTACCAGGTTTAAACAGGTTTTCTGGCCAGTCTAAAAGGGGTTAAAGAAAGCTGCAGGGTTCTAGTTCTGTATGCAACAGCAATGCGAGAAGGCTCTTTGGATGCACATGTTGTTACCCCTTTAAGAGTAGAAGATCTACAGAACTCTGGTGATGTGCAGTGGAAAAACACTTCAAAATATTCAGATGCACATTTGAGTTTCTGTAAATGCCCTTACGATCAGATAAACTTCTCTTGCAACAGCAGTTGTTTCTATCTCATATCAAATCTGGACAGGATGATTTCATCAATCCTCACCAATTGCCTCAGTGGATTACTAATAATTCCCTGCTACATGCACACTTCAACTCGGCCGGGAAATACAAGGATAAAGTACTTGGAAGGTACAAGGACATTACCTCAGTGAAGTTCGAATGAAAAACTCACTTGTGTTCACAAGTAAAGCCTGAAAAATTGTAAGGTTTTTATACAAGTGTGAATGGGGTTCATGTTCCTGTGTTTTATGCATTCGACTTGTCTTTGGCAACCTAATATCATAGTTAACCATTATCTCTCAAGCTTAAGTTTAAAACGAACGACAAAATGAGGTGAGGAAACTTCAAATGCAGTTCAATACAATTTAACCAATGATATAATCCTGGTGGACCTTTTTTTGAATATGCACATGAATAAGTAAAAAGTAGTAGGTTACTTTGACCTGTAGAAGTTGCCCACCACACATGCAGTGAGTAAGCTGCCAACTTAGATGCCTTGCTTTCTGTTCTGATATTACCACAGTTCCACAGCATGCACTTCCAAAATCAGAACCTACTTTTGCTTTAATTTCCCTCTAAAAACAATGAAGACCTGAGATGCACTGTCATTTGGATAATTGGGACTACATTAACCTCACTTGTGTGTCCAAATACAGAAGCCATACACCAGCCAATCATTTCTTTCCTTAGTATTACCTCACTATTTCATATATGTAAACATAAGGGTTATTCAAAAAGAATGAGCCAATTTCATAATGCAATATTTTATTACGGAAAACCCATAGAAAACTCCAGCCAAGTCACAAGTATTCTACTCACAATCAACTTTTATTTCCGGTCTGAAAAGTGTTCAATGTGGCCACCACCTGCAGTACAGGCACGTTGGAGTTCACTGAGCTCCTGAGCCCGACCCATTCTTTCACAAATGTTTGTAAAAGAAGTCTGCATGTCTAAGTGCTTGATTTTATACAGTGGGTGGGTACAGAAAGTATTCAGACCCCCTTAAAGTTTCCACATTTTGTTATATTGCAGCCATTACCTAAAAAAAATTAAATTAATTTTTTTCCTTATCAATGTACACAAAGCACCCTATATTGACAAAAAACAGAATTGTAGACATTTTTGAAGATTTATTAAAAAAGAAAAACAGAAATATCACATGGTCATAAGTATTCAGACCCTTTACTGTGACACTTCTTTTTTTAACTGAGGCATTGTCCATTTCTTTTGATCACCCTTGAGATGGGTCGACACCTTCATTTGAGTCAATCTGTGTTTAATTGTATTGATTGGACCTGATTAGGAAAAGCACACACCTGTCTCTGTGATCGGGAGGTTTCAGGTTCAAGCCCAGCTCCGGGCGACACACGGCGATGTGTCCTTGGGCAAGACACTTAACCCCAAGTTGCTCCCACTGCTGCGTCAGTGGTGTATAAATGGGCATGAAAGGGCGTGAATGTGTTAGAGATACTGATGGATAACTAACATAGAAACTCTGAACCATCAGTGAGTGAATGTGAGAGCGAATGGGTGTGAATAGGTGGGTGTGACCTGCAGTGCAAAGCAGCTTTGAGTAGTCCAAGACTAGAAAAGCGCTATATAATAGGGGTGTCCCAATACAACTATTTCACCTCCGATACGATACCGATATTGCAGCCTTGAGTATTGGCCGATACCGATATCAATCCGATACGATATCAGCAGGAATCATACAGACTTTTATTACCTATTTTGTAGTATGGACTGTAAGAAAAGGCTTGATCAGGTCAGATTACTCAAACAGAGAACAGTAGGCAGCAAAAGTAGGTATGAGAAAAACTGACCCATTTGTTATTAACCAATAGGTTAAATAAATTTTAACCTTAAACATAAGAATATACTACAATTAAAACAACATGAATACAAAATATTAGAAGACCCTGAAAAGTGACCTCAATAAATCAAACAAAAACATACTTCACCAACTGCAAAAAAAAACACTGTGTTGAACTTAAACATAAGCATATTCTACAACTGAATAAATTAAAAAATAAATATATTAGAATGGACTGCTTGTATCGGAGTGCTGATATCAGAGATTTAGGATGCAGGCCGATATAATCTGATATTTGTTTTTTTGACCGATATCAATATCGGATCGGGACATCCCGACTATATAAGCTGAAGTCCATTTACCATTTACCATTCATGTAAGTCAACCATCACTGCAGCCCTCCACCAGTCAGGGCTTTATGGCAGAGTGGTCCGACTGAAGCCTCTCCTCAGTGCAAGACACATGAAAGCCTGCATAGAGTTCACCAAAAACACATTAAACACATATTTCTCCCAGACTATGAGAAATAAGATTCTCTGGTCTGATGACACCAAGATCAAAATTTCTGGCCTTAATTCTAGACGAGGAAACCAGGCACTGCTCATCACCTGCCCAATATAACCCCACAGTGAAGCATGGAGGTGCAGCATCATGCTGTGGGGGTGTTTTTCAGCTGCAGGGACAGGACCACTGATTGCAATTAAAGGAAAGATGAATGCGGCCAAATACAGAGATGTCCTGGACAAAAACCTTTTCCAGAGTGCTCAGGATCTCAGACTGGGCCGAGGGTTCACATTTCAACAAGAAAATGACCCTAAGCACACAGCTAAAATAACGAAGGAGTGGCTTCAGAACAAATCCGTTACTGTTCTTGAATGGCCCAGCCAGAGCCCTGACTTCAACCCAATTAAGCATCTCTGGAGAGACCTGAAAATGGCTGTCCACCAATGTTCACCGTCCAACCTGACAGAACTGGAGAGGATCTGCAAGGAGGAATGGCATAGGATCCCCAAATCCAGGAGTGAGAAACTTGTTGCATCACTCCCAAGAAGACTCATGGCTGTATTAGCTCAAAAGGGTGCTCCTACTCAGTACTGAGCAAAGGCTCTGAATACTTATGACCATGTGATATTTCAGTATTGCTTTTTTTAATAAATCTTCAAAAATGTCTACAATACTGTGTTTTTTTGTCAATATGGGGTGCTTTGTGTACATTAATGAGGAAAAAAATAATTTAATTGATTCTAGGTAATGACTGAAATGTTACAAATGTGAAAAATTTAAGGGGGTCTGAATAATTCTGTACCCACTGTACATCTGTGGCCATGGAAGTGATTGGAACACCTGATTCTGATTATTTGGATGGGTGGGCGAATACTTTTGGCAATATAGCGTAGATAGACAGACAGACAGATGTATATATACACATACACACACATATAAAAAAAATTAAACTTAGATTTATGTTGTCAGGCTGATAGTAAGAGACAAGAGATGTATGGTTAAAACATAATTAACCTGAGTGCTGTGTTCCATGCCGACAAGGGTATGTGCTGAACTTGCCATGTGCTTTTGTATGACAATCATATTTGAACAGTAAATAAAAGCAACATACCAATGGGTTAGTGTGTCCATACAACCAACAAAACTACTGGGTATCCACTTAAATAAACTGTACTTGGACAGATGAATTACCTTTGTTACACTGACTTTTTTTAAGTTGCTCTGCTCTTTTGATGGAATTACTATTTACCAACAGAACATCTATAAAGTTGCTCAAATAACAAAACATGTGTTTGAAAAATGCTTTTCACTTTTTTAGTACATTGCAGGTAACCTGCAATTGTACAGGCATGTTGTCAACATGGTGACTTAACTGAACAACAACCCTGTTATATCTTGTTATAAATCTACCATGATGGCACACTAAAATTTAGTCTATAGCTGGGTAACACTTTCTTGAATAGTTTAACTTAACTAACCAAATTTGTGTTTACTAAAAAGTTACTAAAAGATCAGGTAAGAGCCAAGTGTCCCCCAAAGTGCATCTTGCTCAACAATTTGGGGGGGGGGGGGGTTCTCCTCCCTTTGATAGCCCGCCTCATTCAGCAACAGAGCATAGAAATGGGACTAGCAAAAACAAAGCAAGAATGAATATCCAACCCTATGGGAAAAAGACACATGCTTGATAGATCTCTGCGGTAACCACTGCTGAGCATAGGCCAAAATTGTAGGACTTCACTGCAGTAATGTGAGCAAAGCAGCGATGAATCTCTGTGACACTTCTGTATGATCACAGACTTGTTCAAATGTTTGAGCTGAGCTTTTGGTGACAACAGACTTTTAACAGCCCCACAACCGGAGATTTGATAAGTTTGGCAATTTGATTCTACCAGATTAAAATGAAAAATAAGCACTTCTTGTCCAGTAACTATTATCTACCAATTTGAACTTTGAGGCACCTCCACCAAATTTAACCCAGTGAGGGTTCGACTGGTGCACTGGCAACATTATCTCTGCATTTCCAAAGTGTCTTCAACAACAAAGCTATAGTCGAGACTGAATTGAAAAAATTATTCTTCCATCCTTCCGGCCATTGAAATGTGACAACAGCTGCTTAATGTAATAAACAACTATTACTTTTTGACTTCTGAAGTCAAGTTTTTATCAGTTAAAATTTATTAAAAGAAATACATTTTTAGAGCTTTTGCAAGGTCATGCCAAGCATTCTCTGTCTATGAGCGTGCGTGAGTGTGTGTCTGTGTGATTCCAAGAGCTGACTGGATAGTTTTCTGGCCACAGGAATGCCGGCCATGATTCAGCACATTGCCTGGATGTTTAGGGGGGTGACCATGACCGGTCACTACAGCTTAAGAATAAAAATTATTTTGGCCTCTAAGCATGAAAACTCTGTCTACCAAACTTCCTCCTTTAGACATACACACTTGGAACTACCCAAATAAAGCCGGTTTTAGACAGGACATCAGCAAGAAAAGATGATTGCCTGCGAAATGCTCAACCTCAGATCAAATTCATGGTTGTAGGCTTCTCTGCGCAACCAAAACAGAAACGAAAAGTTGTTTTAAAACCATTATTCAATCTGAACACTAAGTTTGAAAGTCCAATATTCCCTTCCCTTACCCCCCATTTCCAACTAGTCCACCTGCTTAGTGTGAGCACCATGCATGCTGCAGCAAATCACCCCATCTTACCAGTTGGCCAGTTTCTACATCCTGTGCCTCCATCAGTTCCCAGTGCATCCCAACAACACCAATCTGTGGTGGTGTACTGCAAATCCATGGGAAGTCTATTTTCTGTAGGAGCTGATTCAATTCAGTGTCACTCTCAAGAAGATTGATCCAACACAGGAAAACAAGTGCACAGTTAGAGTAATTTAAAGATAATGCACTTGGTGGAAATAATGTTAATTTAGACAGCAAACAAACTTTGCTCAGGCGATATTGCCTGTTTACTACATGTTGCTCCTTTATAAAAGACTTACAGCAAATGTAACAAATCCCTCACAAAATAGTAGTATTATGGTCTTGTGCTGTAAGCTGCTCAGGGGCTGCACTTTGCTGCATAAAGCTTTATGCCGTGTTCCAGTTGGTCTGGAAAGTTGGGATATCCAAGTTCCGAAAGGGAAAATTCAACTGGAACACCCCCTTAGGTCAGAATGAGTTTCTACTGGGAAGTCGGCAGAACCACACCACCCCTAAGTTGACAATCGAAGCAGGCAGCCCCAGGTGTAAACTGTTATTAAGCTCCTATAATATTGCGTTTGGTAGCCCTTCTGACTAGTGTATGTCGAACTTAATCAGCCAGCATTTTTAAAAGGGAAATATATATAGTGTTATTTACATTCTTAATTTTTTTCAGCAGGGCGTGCTAACAATGGCTAACAATGGCCTGGTAGATCAGCAAGTTCCGACTTTGTAACTGAAACGCTGATAACTCAGATGTGATGTCACTCCGACTCCCCTCTTCCCAGTTCCAATGTAAAAGGAACGCAGGATTTAGATAGCTTCCTGAGGTAAGAACATGTGCTGCCAGTCAAAGGAAAGCACAGACAGGAGTCTGTTAACAAAAGAGCTGCTGATAATAAAGCGCCAAGCAGCACTGAACTGACCAATTACAACAGAGTTTACCTGCCAACCACTCAGAGTTGACTCTGCCCAGGCGGGGAGGACAGCCTTGGAGGGTTAGTTCAGTTTTTTTTCCTACAGGCCTATGATAAAAATAAATACAAGTGCCAATGAAGGACCTTAACAGCCTTGTCCTTGGAGAGAGATACCCGGGGCTGAACAGTAGCGGTACATAGCAGCACATGGTGCAATAGAAAGCCTTGTAATGAACCCACTTATAGGTTAAAACCACCCAAAAAAAAACGATGTTGGATCTACAATATGCTACAGTAAGCTTCAACCCCTATGTTAGAAGCTAAGCATGTTAGCACTTGCGGGTTATGTATCCCTCCACCATCAGCTGGTCAAGTAGTCAGAGGAACAACAGACATTTAACTTTCCTGAAACTGAACTAAAAATTAGCGATTTTGACTTAAATAATAAAGACGTGCTGTCAGTTGTGGGAACAGAAGGATATCTTTATGAACTGGAGCACAGAGAGGAAGAACTTTTGCAGCTGGAGTCACAGGTGAAAAGAGGGCTGGAGAAGCAGGACAGATCACAAGTTACAGTGTGTCAAAAGTGAGTATACCCCTCACATTTCTGCAAATATTTATGTCTTTTAATGGAACGACACTAAATAAATTACACTATGATAAAATGTGAAGTAGTGTGTTCAGCTTGTATAACAGCGCAAATTTACTGTTCCATTAAAATGACTCAACACACAGCCATTAATGTCTGACTGACCTACTGTCAGTCAGTGAAATCAAAAACAGTCTATTGTAATGTTTGAAATGCCTTTTCTTAAGCAGCAATGAACAAAACAAACATTAAAAATAAGTAAAGATTTTTTTCTTTCACACTGCAGCACAGGAATGGGAATTTATAACATTTCATTGATATGAATGCCCTTAGCAATTCTGCTTATTGATGCCTTTATGAATTCCAACTGAAACTCTGTGAGGGCAAAAGTTGGCCCAAAGAGGTTTTTTGTGGCATCCTCAAACACATGACTCCACTGATTTTCAATGACCCAGCCCACCTGCTGCATAATCATCTATTAGCATATAAAAGAAAAAGAGGTAAACACCAATCCCATACAGTCAGACTATCTGCCAATACAAAATATTAAGAAAAATATTAGTCGTTTTTTTCAATGCATTTTAAACCTTGTCAAAAGAGGGACATCAAATTTACAAATACAGACAATTTTGCTGATCTTGTATTGTCAATGTCTTAATGTACACATACATAAAGCCCCAGATTATAATCGACAGGGTAGGTTAGACTGTTACGACTACAGCTTATGTGAGTGCATGTGTTCGGGTTTAGAGACAAGTTGAGCAATATTCTCATAGATGAAAGGCAGCCAGTCTAAAAAACAATCCATTAGCATCCATTAGAAGCCATTAGTTTCCCTGCTGCACACTTAAGTGAAACAATTCTGTTTATTGATGGAAATAATGGGGGGGGGGGGGGGGCAATCAATGCCACATCCAAACAAAGCAAAAAACATATGCAAGAAAAGAAGACATCCAATGATATCAGTAAATAGAGCTATGACAGGTATGTTCTGAAATTCATTTTTCTCAACAAAATGAAAGTTGAACACTCCTTGCTTGGCTCCTTTTTGCCTTTCATATTTTTGCTACTACACAAAAAAGCAGTAAATATTCTGTAGGCTATTATGAGGCCTCCCCCTCTCTGTTCTGGTGTTCCTGGCTTTGAGGAAGGTGTCAGCAGCAAGACAAATAAACGCCAACATTCAGTGAAACACTGAACTGATGTGTAGATGTGGACAATTCTGAGCTGTTTACATAAAAGCAACAGTTCAAGACAAGACAACTACATATTTGCAATGCCAAGTGAAAAACATCTGTGAATGAAAGTGACTTTGTGCCTGGACACAGCACACAAAACATGAGTAAAAACATAACTGAACTGAAATATATGTTAAAATTTGGAACAACAACACTTCTATATTCTTATATTTTATGAAAAATTACATTACTAAATCATGACATTGGTCAAAGGTAACTTGGAATGCGTCCCTCTTTTTTCTGACAAACCAATTCTGCAATGAAAAAATATTATTGTATGATTCAGGAAAATAGCAACACAGAACTTGTGTTTGAATTCAACAGAAATATTGATATCCTGCAAAGTACTAATATCGATCAATATTTCAAAATATCATTTGTGAATTAAATCACTTTTTTTAAATTTACACAAAAGATAACATGACATAAGATTACACAAGAAAAGGTATCAATGGATCAATATGTAGAATTTGAATATTTGGTCACTGGTTTAGCTCGGCAGTTAACGACAGAGCCTGCAGTCATCCTCACTTAAGACTCTGCCTTGACCCTTGCAGCATGTCTTCTTACTCTCCTCCCAAACATTAGACTAAATATTGAGAAAATGGGGACGGGACTAGATAAGCTCTGCTTCTCCCGTCTTCCCTTTCGGACATGTACAATTTGATCAACTATTGACAATGTGTAATGCTGTATAAGTGTGCTGACGTGACCAAAATAAATAAATAAATAAATAAAAAATAAATAAATGCCTCTCTGCAACTGACTTTTCAAATGAAGGCAAACATATTGCCACATGTTAACCCCAATAACAACAGTGTGAAACGTCTGTAAATAAAGACAGACCTTCAACGGTTTCACTCTAATAAAAAATTAGAATCAAAGAGCACATTTGAAGAGCAGTCCTGATGGACGTAGCCAGAAAAACACAATATCAGGTTTACTGGAGCTGGAATTCTGCTCAGTCTGGTTCTATCTGTCCAAACCTGCTGTATAATCAGTGGTCTAAATGAGCTTCAGTAGACCTAACTAAGTTGGGTTGGGTCAACTTAGGTCATTTCCCCTCAGCGTTGACAATTTTTGGGTCGTGTTGATCTCCACACAATGAGTAATGGGCACAGCACACACTGGCTCCCTGCACTGCCATGGAGAAGATTACATTCAAAACAGACAGCAGCAGAGATAGCCATCAGAATGCCAACCATCACATTCCCCTCATTCTCCACACATTTCAGCGCACACACAAACAGCAACCTTATTAAAGTAAAAGTAATTACATTGATAAAGTGGAGGCTTTTATAGAACACAACTTATGAGCTCTGTAGACTGGATCAAATATCAAAACCAACCAGCTTTATTAAACTCTAAAAAACTGTAAACTCTGCCCTGTTGTGTCTATGGGTACGTGTGTGGGAGTATGTCTTTGTCCATCTGTGAGTGTACGTCACTGTTATTGTATTTGTCACTGTGCTTTTTTGTTGGATAAGTACTTCAACTTCAACTTTATTATAATCCCATGGGAAAACTGTTTTTCAGCAGCAGGTATCAGCACACAAGTTCACCATAACACATGAATCATTCAGGTATGACAAAAATCAGGAGAAATCCTGAACTCAAGTAAAAAAAGACAGCACTGAAACCACAAAATGCCAAAGACCAAGAATCAGGCAAAACCCATAAAGTGTATTCTAGAGATGCACAGAAATGAAAATTTGTGGCCGAAGCCAAAGCCGAATAAATAAATAAATGCTGGGCCGAATACCGAATACCAAACCGAATATCCAATGCGGTGGCAAAGTAGTTCACTATATTTTTTGATAGTGCATTAATAGTTTAGAGTACATTTTTAGACATGTTTTTAAAAGAAAGTAACTGTTTATTAAATGTTATGACATTTTTTAATATTCCAGTAGCCTTTGCTTTTCAAAAGAAGCCCAACAAAGTTTTTCATTCATATTAAGTCTTCAAACAAAACAAAACATGCATTAAAAATATTAATGTACGCTGATGGATATATACCAATAGACCAATAATACCAACAATACTGCTTTAAAGCTGTCACTTTATATTCAATATTTGAATAACCGATCAAATATGGGAATAGATATCCGTAATGGAATTGTAAATAAATATGAATGTAAAATATTGAGTGTGGCGACACATCAGGCCTGGAGCAGTGGACCGTTCCGTCCAACAGAGGGCACTGTGATCGCAGCTTGACCGTCAGTCACATCCGGTGCTTTCTCATCCCAAAGAGTTTCCGCTCCGAGTGGAGACATAAACCGCTCTAACTGTTCTGAGGAGAGCTGTGTGGAAGTAGTTTTGCACCGTTGATGGCAAACTTAAATTCAAAGACCAGGCTGTGTGTTCTGTGAAATATAGGTTTAGTCTTTCGTCCTCCACTTATTTGTGGGCTCATCCAAGCTATACGGCCGAGTGCAGCGGAGCTTCGTCAAGAGTTTAACCCCGTGTGACTGTGTTGTTTTCGGCAGTGTGGATAAGAGAGTCTCTGACCCTTACTGAGGGGGGGTACTATTCGGCCTTGTTATTAGCTCACTCCACCAAAGGCCGAATATGGCTTTTTTTGCACTATTCGGCCAAAAATATTCGGCCACCGAATGTTCGGTGCACCCTTAGTGTATTCAGTCATCAAAGTGCTGTGCAGTAAATAAACAGCAATGAAGAACATACAAGATAAAAAAAGAGACTTAAATAAAGTCAATAAATAGTCAAAGATTACAGTCTAAAAGTCAACAATCGATTCTATCCACAAGAAGCATAAAGTACAAAAAAAGAAAAAACTGGTCAGGCCGATGAATTAAGGTTTTCTGTAGGAACTGGAATAAAGAAGTTCTGGCTAACCTAGTTTTGGTTCTCTGCATTCTGTTACTTTGTCCAGAGGGGAGAAGATCAAATTCAGCAAACAGAGGGAGATCAGGGCAGTTCAGAATTTGTCGGGCTCTGCTAAGAGTACATCTGCTGCAGAAATCCTGCAGCTGAGATTGCTGCACTCCGATCACCTTGTTTGCTATTTTGACCAGATTCACAAATCTGTTTTTACTAGACAAGGCAAGACAACCGAACCAAGCAACCATGCAGTACATGAGAGCACTTTCTATGAAGCACTGATAAAAAAAGAGACATGAGAACCTTACACACCTTGAACGTGTTCATCTTTCTCAAGAAATAAAGTCTCTGCTGGACCTTATTACAAACAGCATCAGTGTTGGCTTCAAATCTAAGTAAATTATTGATAATTGTCTTTAGTTTTTGAAACGTAATCTGCAGGCAAAAATCTTTGCACCAAGTAATAAAATCATCAATGACAGGACTGTGTTCAGACTCATCCTTACCCAAGAGACTCACTATCACTGTATCGTCAAATTTAAGAAAATGCCTGTTACTGTGCATGCTCCTGCAGTCATTGTTGTACAAGATATAAAGCCATGGAGCGAGAACACAGCCCTGTGGGGAGCCTGTGGTGGAAAACAGTTTAGGGGATAAAACACCATTGACCCTGACACACTGTGACCTGTCAGTCAAGAAGTCTACTATCCAGCCAACAACTTAAATGTTACCGAGGGCAAGGGACAAAACGCGGTCCAAAAGAATTAGTATATGATGCTGTATAACAGACATCACCAAATGGCAGACTCCGGTCTGGAACCAGACTGAGTGATGGTTCTGTCTGGACTGTGACCAATCTCTAATAAAGTAACGACGATAGATTTTAATGGAGCAATTTTTCGTTGCGGATATACAGCGGGCACTGCTACTCCAGTTAACACCAAAACAGCTACTATGGTCTGATCACAGGACGGTCATGCTATGAGTGTTCCTAAATATATGTTCTGTGCGCTGTTTCCTGAAGCTTAAGGTTGTTTTATGAAGCACTAAAGGGGAATGAGACATTTAGCGGAGGTGATTTACCCGCTGCCATTGTGTCTACAGCACGAGCCGCAGCAGCAAACAGGAGGCAGAGCCAAATAAACTGCCCGCACAAAAACCCTCGTCATCGGCAGGATTTGCCAACGAGCTGTGTGGGAAACACTGATGCGAGCTGAGAGCGTTTGCGCTGTAGTGGCGCTGCGCTGTGCACTGAGCTGATTCTGTTCTTTTTCAACTGGTTTACTAGTCGAGTTGATTATTCGTTCTTGTTATTTTTATTTTTTCAGTGTTTTTTAGCACTAGTTTGCTTCAGAATGTTTTACATTTTGCAAGTTCCAGCATCACCATGTACCGCTGTTTGTGCGAGAAATAAAGAGAAGAGAGAAAAAGACCAAAGAACAGGGAGAGAGAGTGTTAAGGACAGCATGAGAGAGAGTCTTGGAGAAGATCCGCACTTTACACATGTAGTTGCACAATATCTGTTCTTAATTTGGAATAAAGTGCTTGAATTAATTTTCCTAGGACCATTTTTATTTACAAGAGAAGGAACTAGCTGTGCACTCTATAAACCCATCCTGCATCAAAAACATTAACAATAAATAATGTTGAAACCACAAATATGTGGAGATGTGGTGAGGCGATAAGACACATGGACCTCGGTTCAGACCTTGTGTGGGAGGAAATTTTACCAACTGGACCTCGGTGACTTTTAATTGAATACCACTGCTGTATAATAACAGTGAATGGTCAATATGATATTTTTCCAAAGTTGCATTTAAAAATAAATGCTCCAGGTATCTGTAGTGATGTGTAGTGTAAAACAGGCTGTTACAAAATCCAAATCACCATTACACTTATGTTGATTTTTGTTTGTTTTGTATTCCTCTAAATTTTACTTACAAAAAAAGGTCATAAAAAATCATTTTTCAACACAAAATTCAGTGATTCCTTTAGCTCACGTTGAGGTTTCAGTGGAAGGGAGAGTCAAATGGCTAAATATCTGCTGCCAACTAGTGGCAAAACAAAATACCTCAATTTCTATAAATTGTTGAATATAAAATATCAGGATATTGTACAATAAATACTGAAAGAGTATGTAGCCATAATTATCAGTTTTTTTAATAACGTTTCAATGTTTTCTTGCACCCTAAATTTGCATGTAAACTATCTTCGCATCTGCATGTTAATTGTTATTTTTATTCTTGAGAATATTAAAGTAAATAAAATAAAAAAAATAGAAGAAAGAAGATGAAAAAAATCAATCCCAATATGATACCTATATCAATACAATACAATATCAGCAGGAATCATACAGACTTTTATTACTTATTTTGTAGTATGGACTGCAAGAAAAAGCTTAATCAGGTGAGATTAAACAGAGAACAGTAGTCAGCAATAGTAGGTATGAAAAAAAGGACTGATTTGTTATTAACCAATGGGTTCAATCACTTTTAACCTTAAACATAAGTATATTATACAATGAAATAAATAAAAATAAATTAGAAAACCCTGAAAAGTAACCTCAATAAATCCAGTAAAAAGAAAAACATGTATTTAAAACTGCAAAATATCCACTGTGTTTCACTGAAACATAAGCACACTCTACAACTAAATTAAATAAATAAAAAATAAGTTAGAATGGACTACTTGATCAGAGGGCTTATATCGCATATTTTAGATGCAAGCCATTATAATCCGATATTTGATTTTTTGTTGATATCAGGCCAATATCAGATATCAATATCAGATTGGGACTAGGGCTGCACGATATTGGAAAGAACTGACATTGCGATTTTTGGGGGGTTTGCGATATATATTGGGATATTAAAATTAGAAGAATTTTCGGCAGATGACTTGAATAGCTCTGTTTGGGAAGAATTTGGTTGACTCACAATGACACCATTGTATTCATATAATACCGTTTAGTACAGGCTAAGGGGGTTCATTTGTGAATGATGAAGATTGCTGAATATTAAAGGGATCCAGGAGGCCATGTCTCTGTACAAAATAGATGAGAAATATGAGTGTGATGGTATTTCATACTGCTTGTCGAGCGTGCGGATAATTTTTTTAAACCCCTCTTCAGCAACGGTGTTCAATGGCACCATGTCTTCCGCCAGGTGAAAAGTTATTGCATCTGTAATTTGTCAAAGCTGTTTGGACTTCCTGTCATAGGGTGTTACACTGGCATAGGCTTCTGTAATTGTTTTTTGAGTAGATGAAGTTTCACCTGGGGTCCTTGGCTTGCACTGGTCATACAGGAGCTTGTGATGGCGTTTCAAATGGTCGAACAGGTGCGACGTATTACCTCGTGTTTTGGCAACCCCAGCGAGGCACTGTTGGCACTTTTTTTTGTTCCATATCATCTTTTTTATAGCCGAAATACTTCAGAATTTCGGATGTCGACTTTCTTTTGGGGACTAAAACCTCCGTCGCTCCCTCCTGCAGGTCACCTGTTTCCAGGGTGTATTATATTATAAAATATTGCACGTCCTGCGATGTGACTATTGCGCATGCGCACATCGCGATGCCAATGTTCAAACGATATATTGTACAGGCCTAATTGGGACACCCCCCTAGATAAGATAACTGGGCAATAAACACCTTTTACAAATAACTAGTTCCAAGGGGTCCTGCAAAACATGGCATGGCTCTAAAGGATTTGCAATGATTGTAGGTACATGCTGCTGCAGGAGGAAGTCCTGCAGCAAGCCAGCCTGCTGCACAACACGGGCTGCTCCAGTGCTCACAGCCCCTAAACCTGCTGTCAGTACGAGGATAGCAGGGGTGTAAGAGCGTATGTATTTGGTACGGGCCATTCAGCTCAGTACAGACATGTACTTAACCAATACATGCATACCTGCATGCACACTGATCTATGCCTCAGGTCAGTGTTTAACATGAACTTTTTTGCAGGAGCACAAAACACACACTCAGAGCAGCAAAAGCAAACCCTCTATCACAAGAGTCCCTTCTCAGAATATTCTTTTGAAAAACTATGAAGAAACACATGGCAACAGCAATGTGTGGATATTATTCACCATCTACGATGATCTTTAGATCTGTTCATTTGCAGTGAGACAGTTGGAGCGAAAGAAGTTTATAAATGTGGTTAAAAAAAAAGAAACTTGAGGCTAGCAGCAAATATTTTCTAAAAGTAGGATTTTTCACAGATAAACTCATTCTGTGGACTCCGGGAATGACGAAACATTCCACTTGAACAGTTAAACTCACGCTGAAACTTCACAGCGTTCTGCCCACCCCATCAGCCTTCCCCGACAGGTAAGCTAATGTTGCTATCAGCTTGTAATGCAAACATGAGAGATGCAGGGCTGAAAGAGCTTAATCTGACCAGGGGAAAAAAATTCTGTCAAACTCTAAATTATAATGAGTCTGAACAACCAAGTCTTTTTTGTCTTTGTACAACTGAACAGAGAAGGATAAAGAGTAGCAGAGCTTCAGTACGAGAGAAACAGGTGAGTATTATGACAGCAGCATGAATTAAAGATTGTCTTTGACCGTGCATGTATTAGTGTGAGAGTGCACATCAGGCTAAACAAAGAGGGTTTGTGGGAGTTTGGTTGCACCTGGGTCACCTGCTTTTTTTAGTCTGTTATGATGGCAAACAGTCTCCAAAACTCTTTTTCAATTATCCATAAAAATCAGCAAGTAAAGGAGAATTTTCATTTTACATGACCCTATGCCAGACTTAAGTGTATTTTTACAATTCTTTAAAACAGTCTGTTGTATGAAGATAGTGAATTTTTACTAGAGATGTCCTGATACAACTTTTTCCCTTGCGATACAATGCCGATATTGCAGCCTTGAGTACTGGCCGATACCAATGTCGATCTAATACGATATCAGCAGGAATCACACATACTTTTATTACTTATTTTGTAGTAAGGACTGAAAGGAAAGGCTTGATCAAGTGAGATTACTCAAACAGAGAACAGTAGTCAGCAATAGTGGGTATGAGAAAAACGGACCCATAGGTTTTTAACCAATGGGTTCAATAAATTTTAATCTGAAACATAAGAATATAGTACAATTAAATAAAATAAATGAAAACTAAATTAGAAGACCCTGAAAAGTTACTTCAAGAAATCCAGTTAAAAACAAACACATATATTTTTAAAACTCAAAATAACCACTGTGTTTAACTTAAACATAAGCACATTCTACAACTGTATTTAATAAATAAAAAATAAATTAGAATGGACTACTTGTATTGAGGTGCTTATATTGGATATTGTAGATGCAGATCTGATATAATCCGATATCTGTTTGTTTGCCGATATCAGACCGATATCTGATATAAAAATTGGAACGGGACACCCCGAATATTTTCTATACTGCGTTACTTGTAAAGCAGTAGCAGAACATAATGACAAATGACAGGTGCAGTGAAGAACACTAACCATCTCTCCATCACGGCACCTGTTAGTGGGCAGGATATATTAGGCAGCAGAGGATCAGATTTTCCTCAAAGTTGGTGTGTTAGAGGTAGGAAAAATGTATTGATTTGTGTGATGGCTAGACAACTGGGTCAAAGCATCTCCAAAACTGCAGCTCTTGTGGGAAGATCCCAGTCCACAGTGGGCACTACATCAAAAATGGTTCAAGGAAGGGACCGTGGAGAAGCAGCAACAGGCTTACTGATGTAAATCAGGAGCAAAAGCTGGCCGGTGTGGTCCAATCCAACCGATTAGCTACTGTCGTTCAAACTGCTGACAAGTTCTGATGGACAAGTATCAGAATACACAGCAATTTGGAAAAAATGTGGCCACAAAGGGGAGTGACAAAATACTAGGCAGGTAGTCAAAGCTGATTGGTGTAAAATAAGATGAAAAAAGAACTGACAAACACTTATCAAGCTTCTCCCAGTATCCACAACACTTGCTCCTCTGTCCAGCTATAAAGGGTTCAACAGGTGCTTGATAAACTTAACTTGAACTGCTCTATTAAAAAGAGTGACACACTATAGAGCTGTCGAGTCACTTTCACAGAGAATTCACAATGAATTAATAAAAATGAAGTTAACGCATTTGCTGAACAGAGCTGCAGATAGATGAGGGCTGAATCCCCCCAAAAAACAAATTCAGACAGAGTACATGTTTTTCCTTAATTACCGTAATTTCTCATATATAACACACATTTTTTGCTCGTAAATAAGGTCTAATTTTAGGGTGCTTATTGCAAATGAGTACAAGCAATTTAAAATATTTTGTCTAGCCAGCATTGCGGTTACAACACAAATCTGATGACAGTTAAATATTGATTCTCTTTCTCTGCAAAACATGGCCGCCAAACTTCTGTCATTCTCTCAAAACTGACTATTAAAGTGTTCTAATCCAATATTTGGGGTCTTAATTAGTTTACCTTCGTGTAATGATTGTGTAATTCTCTGTGTTACGGTACCGCTCACGTGTAAACACACAGGGCATCTTGGAAGCGAGGGGACCAAAACAGCAGCTCTCTGATTGGTTGAAGACATCGTCATGTTGATAGCTGAGCTCTGACTGGTAGGCCCACTACGACTGAGCATGCTGGGATAAGTGAAATGTTATATGGTGTGATGTAGCTGCTTCAAGTACCGTAGGACCGCCAGAAGGTATCATCTGGAGAGAATCATTTACAACAGTAAAAAACCATCGAAAATGTCGGCACAAAGAGGAAGTTACCCAGCAGGAGTCAAAAGAAAGGTGACAACTATCTTAATTGAAACATGCATAATCGTATAGTGGTAAAAACTGGCACACAGTAAAAAGTGTGACGAGCTGTTCTATACCTGGGGGGCACCTCAACCTTCCAGCCATGCTGACGAGCATATAAACGTAGCACAACAGAAAACACACAGCAGAACAAAGCAGATACACACCCACAGAAACATAACAGCACAAAGTCCACCCCATGGAGAACTAGTGTGTTTACATATTCCCTCCTCTGCAAGTTTGATGGCTAATAGATGAACAAAGGGCTCCAGGGTGCAACCATTTTGGGCGCACATGCATCCAAAATTTGTGAGAGTGCGCCTAACATTTTTCTTGGGCGCACTGGTGCACCAAGAAAAAATGTTAGGTGCACTCTTACAAATTTAAGTTGACAAATGTAACGGCAGTAGCGGAAAAATCCACCGAAAACGGACAAGACACAGCACCTGCTTCTGCTCTTTTCTCTGTCCCTGCATTGTATCTTCACATGCTGCAGACCGACCACAGGCAGACTCCCTTCTGTACCTTTAAGGCTAGACTTCAAACATTCCTCTTTGATAAAGCTTTCAGTTAGGGACTAGCTTATAGTCCATAAATTAGACTCATAGTTAAGATGCTTAGACTGCCGGGGGGATCTGGTACATTGGGCTCTATCTCTCTCTCACACTCTCTCTCCATATCTGCCTTTGCCCCTTTTGTTTGCTCCTGTACTCGTCTATGACTCTTGTCTTGTAGGTGGCCTGGGATCCTTGGTTTAGACTGCCTGCTGCTGTGGAGCCACGAAACCTCAATAACTACAATTACAAACATGACACATATTTGGCCATTTCATTAGGAAAATTTCATTCCCATTATCATTATAGCTGTTAATGTAGATATTAGCATGATCTCCATATCCATGGTTGATACATCTATAGTATCTGTATTCAGCACCACATAGTGGTAGGGATGTAACGGTTACCAGTAAAACAGTAAACCGCGGTAAAATTTCCCATGGTAATCATAACCGTGTCCTATAAAAATTACCGTTTTACCGTGTTTGATAACCACAATGAGTCAAAAACACACGGTGGTGCTGCTCTTTGCCTAGAAATGCCTGAACTATGAGGCTCTTCCTGGATGAAGCAGTCTCATGGGAAGTGCGCATGCGCAGTTTGCATTGTTTGGCCTCAGCGGAAGTTAGAGACAGCGGAGATTTCCCTCTGGAAATGGACTCTTAAGTCTGGTTAAATTTTGGATTTTACAAGGATGCCAAGGGGAAACTGATAGAAGACAGTCACCCTGTCTAAACACGAAGCTGCGGCGAAAGAAAAAGACATGCACGGTTAAAACGGCTGTAACTCCTCGAGTAAATGAACTGATTGAGCCTTAGAGGTCGAGCGAGAGAGAGAGAGAGAGGGCGAGAGAGGGTGAGAGAGAGCAAGAGAAAAGCTTCAGTGAGCCATACCCAAGTGAATTACAGGAGGTTTGTCAGTATTCTCTTTCTAAATAATGTCTAGATATTGGAAATAACAGCATTAGTATCATTTTGGAGTCTATTCTTGCCGTTCTTTTGCCGTGTTTTCGCCGTATTTTGAAATTGATCGTCTTTTTCCGTCAAAGTTTGTGCTTTATGGATTTAACCGATCGTACTCTGAAAAAAAAATATCGAGGAGATCTGCCAGGGAGAGGAGGAGGAGACCAGAGGAGAGTCATGAAGGGGGCTAACAGGGACTATCGTCAGTAATAAAAAATAAGGCCATGACATGGTCTAATATGACGAGCTATAACATGGACACTAATGCTGCAGGCAAACTAAAATCTGTGAGTGCATGTAAAATAGGTTAAATGTTGTTCATTTTCAATTGTTTATAAAGAGAATCCTATTTAAAGTTCAAATCTGTTGTTTTCTTTTCTTGTAATTACACACAGTTTAAGTGTTTATTACATAATAATGACAAATACTTGCTAGAATTGTTTACTTTTATTTCTCATGAAAGGAAGGTAAAAATGTACTCAAAAGGCATTTCAAAACACATTTATTGACCAAAAAGACTAAAAAGAAATATTAAACTTATAATATTAAAGGGGTTAATGATTTCAATTTTTTGTTAAAGTACTTTTTGAACATTTTGAGCACACCGCAACAATACCGTGATAATAATGATAACCGTGATAATGTTGGTCACAATAACCGTGATACAAAATTTTAACATCATTACATCCCTAGTGGGGTCCCTCTTGAAAATGGGATGTCACATCTCAAGAGGCCCATGAGTTGGTCACTACCATAAATTCTTATTCTCAGTAAGAATATAATCGATTATACTTCTATAAAATGATCACCACAACCATTCAGACATAAGGACCCTCCTGAAAATGTCTTTTCATCTTATTCTTGTTTAAAAAAGATTATTGTAGGCCTGCCCAAACACATGCACACACACGTACGTATGCAAGCACACACACACAGACAGCCCTCAGTAATCATCCAATCGCCTGTTAGCATGCAATTGAGCACAGACAGAGCCTAACTGTGGTGTCAGGTTTCAGCACCAAGTGGTGACTCTGAAGAAGCAGCAAAGCTCTGCCAAATTCGTCTTAGTGACTGTCTGATACTTAATAATTACCAAAAAAAACAAGTAAAACAAAGTAACGTTAACCATAACATCTATATTTGTTCAGTCCTTTCTCCTGTTATGGGAACATTTCTCAGTAACACTGGCACAGAGATGAGTGTTCACGTCCACTGCCTGTAACAGACTGAGGACAAATGACCTGACAGACTCCGACTGTAGATAAGGCTGTAAAGAAAAAATAGCCACAAAGAGATGAAAAAAATAAAGAAAAAAGACATGAAATGTTCTGTCCTATACGTCGTTTTTATAACTTAGTTTGAGAATGTTTTTTTCATTATTTACCTTAGTTTCAGTTTTGTAAATATTGACTATAGCATGTGACGTCTTATTCTAGGTTCAAATTTATTGGAGGAAAAGACCATCCAGTTAAATCTTATGTTGTTAGTTGTTAAAATCTGGACATTTATTTAATTTTTCAGTTGAGTATGGCACCTTAAACATTAGCACTTTTTCTTTTGAAATATATAATTTAACTTGAGATGTTTCAGTTTGAAATGTTAAACATGTAAAAGTACATTTAAATATATATATATATATATATATATATATATATATATATATATATATATATATATATATACTTAAATATGTTAAATATGTAAAATGTTCAGTAAAGCACTTTAAGCACAAGCACTTTTATTTGGAAATGTTTCATTTTGCTTAATGTTGTAGTTTGAAATTGTCAATTTCATTCAGTGACACACTTTAAACACCGTTTTTCTTTTCATATATAATCTTGATTCAAATAAAGACAAGTACGTCTTTTCATCTTATTCTTGTTTAAAAATAATTATAAAAGTTATGGAGTGACAAAACGGTGACCTTATGGCATCAAAGGTGACACTATCAAAAATTTGGGTGCACCTAATTTTTGTGCTGGAGCACCTTAAAACATTTTTAGGTGCACCAGTGCAACCAATACAAAAAGTTAGTCTGGAGCCCTGGAACATATAATGACAGTGTGTACGCTTTGCAGTGTTTCCCATCTGTAGCTTTGACACATACTATGGGCTGAAAAATATGAACGCTGATTGACTTGATCAAGGGGTGCAGCTACTGGATCCCTGTGACGAACCTTACATGTCCCATTGGGGCATGTAAGGTTCATCAATGATAACATTAAACTTCAAATGCTTTCAAAATGAAAGCACTCGAACAACCAAAACAGGAAATAGTGTATTTTGGATTGCATCTTTACAAAACTTCAGGGACAAATGAAGCATAAAACCAATGGAGTTTTAAAAAATTCTCTCTGTGATTTTGTAGACATTAGTCACACAAGCCTTGACCCTTAAGTTTGTTTTAAGGTAGGGCCGAAAGACATATCATTACCGTATCTATATCAAGATATGGACATTCAAGATATAAGCGCAAAAATGATAAAAAAAAATATAGATTTTCCCCGCGCTCATCCTGCATGTACAGCTCTGGAAGTCACAATAAATACCACTTGTTTCGATTGTCTGTGAAAGCACCACTTGATGCACATGCGCAGTAGTGGTAATCTGGGTCAGCCGTGATGTCACCGGAAGAGTTATGTTTCAACAGTATCATGGCTGACCGGTAACGGTGCACGGATGTTTGGGAGCATTTTTCCAAAATAAAAGAAAAGGATGTGCAATGCAAAACCTGCAAGGCCGAATTTGCCTTCTATGGCAGTACTACGGTGATGCATAGGCACTGAAAAGGAAGCACGTCGTGGCTGATTCAATATCTGACAGAGAGGGACGGTCATCTCGATAGGCTAATTGGCTAGCTAGCTGCTGACATTAGCATCAACTGTATGGTGATCAGATGTCCCCGATTTCAGGGGACAGTCCCTGTTTTGGATGACCTGTCCCAGGTTAAAGCTGTCCCCGAAAATGTCCCCAATTAGTGTTTTAGTATTTCACGTCTACTAGAACAAAGGTCATTAATACAACCGTGTAGGAAGCAGACAGCATGAGGGAGCAGGTTGAGCACAGACTAAGACAACAGTTAGTTATTGTTAGGGATGGGAATTGATACGATTTTATCAATACCAATGCTGTTAATGATACTGCTAATCGATACAACTCTTTAACGATTCCCTTATCGATTTCCTGCAGATTTTGCATGTGGGCAAATGTTGGTCTGATTTTCAGTGGCAACAATGTCAAACAAGTCACAGCATAGATATCTGCTTCTGCAAGTTGCTGGTGTTTCCACTCGCTTATGGTTGTGTAGTAGGTGCAATGAAAATTAAGCTACAATTCTGATGCTTCTGAACCCTGTCAGTGGAAGGAATTGATAAGGGAGTTGATAAGCAAAAAGATTAATGATATCGATTCTTTGATGGAGATGTTAACGATTCTCAACTGGAATTGGTTTTCGATTCCCATCTCTAGTTATTGTGTTGCCAAGTCTGCTCATTAAAAGTGACTTTGGGCTTGGCTCTTCTATTTTCGTGAATGTCACATGATTATCACCCAGCTGCCAACTACAAAGCAAGACATGAGTGTGGTTGGTAGTTTGTCCTTTCCTCACCCCTGTTTCCTGGTTATCAAACCTGCAGGAATCAACCCAGCACATCCCCAAACACACTCACGCATGGCAAATGCACAACTACGCTCATAGTTGCCAGGTCTGCACAATATAAGCAATTTGTGCCACCAGCTGCATGCTGGTGTGTTATGTTTATGACTAATCGCAAAAACAGTCGTTGACTAGACCACTATCATACTAGTCATTTGTGGCAGCCCAAGTCGTCATATCGTATCGTATCGATGACGAGATATCTGGCATGAATATTGAGATATGAAATTTTGTCCATATCATTCAGCCCAATTTTAAGGATTGGGATTTTAAGTCCCTTCAATACGGTTGAAAAGTCAGCAATGATACAAACGTTTGATAGACAGTATGAATTGACTGGGAGAAAGTAAATGTCACAAATAATTCTGGAATTGTATAAACTACATTTTATTTGGGTTTTTTTGTGTGTGTTTTTATTGGACTTTCATTTTTTTCTTTACAGAGACAGGGTCTATTTTTATTGTTCTTGATTAGTTTAATTAGTTTTATTTACATGCAATATTTCCTTAAAGAGAGTCAATTTCATTTTATTTTTTTCTCTTTTTTTGTTCGTTAAGTTTATTATATTGTTTGTTTAATTTATTTTATTTTAAAGATCTTGACCTTCCATTTACAGTTAAATACTCTTAAAAAATTAAACGTCCTTGCATTTGATATGGTGCACTCACTTTATTATGACATACATTATGATTACATTAATAAAAAATGAAAAAAAATCAAAACAATATTGACAATAATATCGTTTATCGTCAATAATTTTTGGACAACTATCATCCAGCAAAATTTGTTATCATGACAGGCCTACCCTAAACCATCCAAACATTCAAACTTAAACTCAGAAAACCCAGATGTTTTGTAATTGTGATGTGCCAAGTGATTTATGAGGCCAGACTCAACCCAAGCACTGATATCCAAAAACATCCACATAGCCTACCACAGATATTACAGCTATGTATTTGGCATACAGACCCCTGTATCATCATGCTTCTAAAAAAGCCATAGACATGCTCTGATGAGGATGGGCCCTTCTGCCTTATAAATGCCAGAGAAAACGGTCCAGTCTTCCAGGAGTGCTTCCACTGGCATTGCTCCTAAAGATCTGGTCTCTCAGACTGTTTCAAAAGAATGAAACTTGTTTTCTTCGAGGAGGAAATTAGCACAACTATCAGTCTCGTCTCTCTCTCTCTCTCTCCATCACCCGCACACACAATGGCTATATATTTTTTTATATGATTAAACCTCATTCAGTTTTTCTTGTTACTGTATTATACCATCACTGCCACAGATCACATTGACCAGGAAGCAGTTCCAACCAAGTACTTGCCAGTAGGCAGGGCATGGGCCCTGGGCACAGCTCTCCCACAACTGTAAACCTGAGCGGGACAATTAATTCAATTTTAATTTCAATTACAAGTACTGTCTTCTACAATTATGGAAACATTACAATTGAGTCTTTTTCCATGGATCATTAATTTTTGGTACTGCCATAATGGGAAGTCAAAGGGTTACCAGGGCCATTGTAAATATTTTGGGACACTGCATCATCATGCCATTTTCCAATACTCACACTGGGCCTGTGCTCAAAATATTAATGGAGCTATGTATCGTCACGCACTCTTCGGGGATACGTGAATCCATACGGCCTCAGTGTTTTGACAGTTGTTATCAATACACTTTGGGGAATGTTAACAATGGCACAGTTCAAAGTCGAAGCCTAGCTACATGATGAAGTAAAAGTACCAAATTTATATTCTGGTCTACAAATTCTGAGGACCTGAATTTAAGTCTCTTAGGTAGGAGAATCATTTGAAACTCATCCTTGTTCGTTTCCCTACTGTAATAAAAAAAAAAAAACGTTTCAAGAATTCTATTAAAAGCATAGTCAATGTTCAGAATTTACCAGAGTACATATCATATCTTGGACTCAGTGTCAGGATACGCATCGTATTGTGCGGTTGCTGGAAATTCCCAGCACTACTTCACATTAGGGCTGCACGGTATTGGAAAAACCTGACATTGCGATTTTTGGGGGGTTTGCGATATATTGCGATATATCTTGCAATATTAAAAATAGAAGAATTTTCCCCAGATGACTTGAATAGCTCTGTTTGGAAAGAATTCGGTTGACTAACAATGACACCATTGTATTCATATAATACAGTCTAATCCAGGATAAGGGGGTTCATCTGTGAATGATGAAGACTGCTGTATATAAAAGGGATCTAGGAGGTCATGTCTCCGTACAAAATAGAATAAGTTTCAATTTCAGTTGCTTTTTTTTCATTTCCCCAATAAATGGGGGATATGCGATAGTCACATTGCATGCGCGATGTTCAAACAATATATTGTGCAGGCCTACTTCACATGCACAAAAATCTTAATATTTCACAGAACTTTTGGGTGATTAATGTATGAATGCAAATGTCTTTATGTCTGCCTCTATGTGAACAACAGGAAAAATTCTGGGAAATTCACAGCGAGCAAGCATCTCTCTGCCCTTATGACAAAGGCAGTGTGCAACCTGTAGGTGACTGCAGCATCATTCATATAGTAAAAATTGCTTTCTATTCCTTCCTTCTTACAACTACAACTTTTATTATTCATTCCAGAGCTGCAACTATCGAGTATTTTTGGAATCGAGAACTCTGTCGATTATTTCTTCGAGTACTCGAGTACTCTAACAAAATATACTTTTTTGTTTTTAAACAAATAAATCAATTGTATACAATGCAACATGTTAGGGCTTTCAAAATGAGCAACCAAATGCCGTTTATTCCTCAGAAAAGGGTTTTTTTTTTAACAACTTTCAAAGTTTAAACCAGTACTGGCTTAAAACAAAGCCTATACAATACTGATTTACAAAGCAGTAATACAATTCTGCAATTACATTTGTGAAGTGTGTTCTGGAGGGCATTGTGTAGTTTGGATTGAAATCCTTGATCATGTTCTTAAATCCTGTGTCCTCCACCATGGAAAGAGGACGCATGTCTGTGATGAGCATATTTAAAATGCTGTAATAGTAATAGTTGCAGCCCTAACAACGTGCTATCATGCTAAGCTACGTGCTAAGCTCACTCTGTTTGACATCAGACTGCACTGTGTTTTTCTTTTCGTCCCTTCTTGTAGTGACCACACACTTTGGACACTCTCCGCCATTTCTTCTGCGGACTCTCTCCTTTCTGTCCCTCTCTTTTCTCTTCCTTCATGGTTGTACAAGCCGCACAGCAGCGGAGGTAGCAGGCGAGGTGTGCCACAGAAATTACTGTCCGTGTCAAACACCATGCACTGTATAGTAGTCCAGATATATATTTATATGTATAATTATATATTAAACGAGGCTCCGAGGCACAAAATTTAATTCGAGGATATTTTGTAATCGAGTACTCGCGAATATTCGAGGAATCGTTTCAGCTCTAATTCATTCTTTAAAACCTTAAAGCCATGAATCTGAACAACATGGGAAGAAACAGTCATCATAGCATCTGATGTTGTTGAAGTGTCTGCCAACTTTGTATTGGGTTTGTAACATCATGCCTTATGACACGCTCTGCTTCTGTAACATTAACTTTTACCTTTTTGAGGTGCATATGAAGACAAAAAGGCAGAAAGATTGAAAGGAAGCCTAGCCTTCAATATTCCTGAGATTCAAGGAATAGCAATGTGAGTGGATAGGATGTAACTGATACAAATTTCATCTTCAATGCTGCTGATCAAAACAGTTCTTTTAAGGGTAATTTACAGGTTACATTTATAATGATAGAAAAGTTTGTTTATCAAAGTCTGTTACTGTCCCTCAGACTTTGGTGACATCAACTGTGATGACACTAGGATAAACTACTAAAAACTGACAGAAAAGCTTTGTTGTCAATCCTAAGCAAAATCAAAAAAAAGGATGATCTTAAAATGTTTTGTCCAATCTGAGCATTGAATAAATAATTAAAAAGTAAAAGAAAATGTCAGTGGTGTAAGAGGATTTAAATGCTACTGCTGCCATCAAACACCTGAGATACAGTAAGGACTTCTACTCCTTCATCCTAAATAATCAGTAAATGTCTAAAAGTACAGGTTAAGGCACTAACATTAAAACACAGTCAAAAGTAACCCAAGACTTTGCTGCTGCCTGTATTGTCTTTTTACTCCAGATTTGTAGGATTTTTATGAATTTCCATGCATTTATTTGTAGGGTTATTTTTTTTTTACCTATCTTATTGCCTCAGGTCCTGATCATGTGTATTTGCCATATTTTTCTTGTGTTTTTTTAACTACTAAAAATCTTGGATGTTGTCTAAGCTGCAAAACTACTTTGCACGTGAGGTGAGGTTTTCTTCTGCAGGATGGGGGGACAGGGACAGAAAGTGTAAGTACACAGGAACCGGCTGTTTGTTTACAACCCACTTAACAGCCTCCAGGTGAGGACTCTGGTCTTATGAGAGGAAATACAGCAAAGAGTTGTTTTACAGTTGATTTGACCAGGACCCTGGGGACATAACATTTTCAGGCAAAGACAACTGAGCAGTAAGCAGCAGAACAAGAGCATGAGGAAAGTTTGTTACACTAGGCCACATTGGTGTCAGGCTTAGGCTGCAAGGAGCTTATCATTTTTATTAAGACTAATAATAAATAATTAGTTTTTGGAGTACTTTTAAGTACAATAAACATAACTCACATTGGCTGATGAGGTTGTGCTTGTAACCAGGTGCATTTGCACCACTTTGTTCTGCGGCATTCACTAAGAGTGAGCGAGAATCAGCTGCCTCCATCTCTGCTCCCCACTTTGTATATAAGAAGTGAAGTTCAGTCGATCTTTGTATGGCAGCAGGCACATTAAAGAAAAAAGATCCATGATTTCAACTCATCCTGAAAACGTTTATCTCCAAGAAAAAAAACTTTTTCTCCAAGATCTTTGGTTTCCCACAAGTGCTACTTATCAACAAAGACAATAATCCACCTTATCCCCATAGAATTCACATTCCTCAAAGCTGAATGTCATGGGATAATGTTTTCAATTTCTCATTATCCATCTGACAGGACTCTGGATACTGAAGGAGAATTGATGCATTGAATATTGTACCTTTTCATCTACAATGCTTTTTGATGTATCTTTCAAAAAAATCTTTTCTTCAACTCAGGTATAACTAAACATGAAAGTCAAGGCGATGACTTTTTTCAAATATCAGGAAAAGGCTTCAGATAGAAAAACAAATCAAAAGTGACCATTTCCTGATGCTTCAAGGTAATTAAAAGATCTTCAAAAGTCATTATTTGGACATCATTCATCAGGACTTCCAGCTGGTTTATGGCATGAATATGTAGTTGACTGAAGAGATTTAAGTGAACTAACAAACTTTGTTGAGATCAGTCAAGACAGTGAGAGACGGAGTTAAAAAAATCAATGAAGTTCATTTAAAGGGGAACTATTTGCTAAATCTATCATGCCAATTTGCCAGTGAAGACAAAGAACTTTTCCATCAATGATTAAGTTTGAATATGACTTCTGCCTTGTCTGAGTTATTTCAATGTAAGGCTGACAGTCCGGATTCAAGCAAGGAGTCTGGTTAGGTAAAATGTTGATTCACTGCGGTTGCTTGATAAAGACAAAAGACATCACATCCAGCTGAGCCCTGCACTGTGTCTAACTGAAGGAGAGCAGACAGACTGAGGCAGTCCAGCCACTGTCTGCTAACTATCTAGGAAAACAATAACATTTTTCTTTCCTCAAGATTACGCAATAACCAGTTCAATGACCCAGCTTCAAACAGACCCCGAATATTGAGTTTACAACAATGGCCCATTTAAGGGCACTAAATAATTCAATTTCATTTAGACTTTTCACATTGATTTGGAATGTTCCCTTAGCATGTGCTACAAGTTGTTAGTTTAGCTAAAACATCATTTTCAGTATTTCTGAAACAAATCAAAAAACATTCATAACAAGAGAAAACAAGTCTCTTACCCATCCTCCTCTCCATCAACAGCCTTCAGACCTGTTGATGCAGCTAAGGCACTGGCAGTAGTGGCATTGCCGTCCATTTCTTGACCCTGGCTGGTGCTGGATCCGGATCCAGCTTCCCCTCCAGAGAGTTTGGGCAGTGCCAACAAAGCTGACTGGTGCTGGAGGAGCAACCTCTGAGCATCCTGCAGCTGAGTAGTGGTAAAGGTGGGCAGACTAGCATAGAGGGCACTAGCCTGGGCAGCATGAGCCAGTGCTTGGGAACTGTTAGGGTCCAGGCTGACACATGACTGCTGGCTTTGGGGAACACTCTGAGGGGGCATCCTATTCCCATTTCCTATGTTTTGGGCATGGGTATCATTCTGAGGGTTGGAAGGGAGAACACTTTGTGCCGACACTTGACTCTGGTGCACTGTTGTAGGCATCGGGGTACCCAAGCCCAGGTTTTGGTTTTGAGTTGGTAGTGACTGCAGCTTCTGCTGCTGGATATCCAGTTGGCCAGGGTGGCTTTGAGGCTGTTGGCCAAGACCAGGAACTCCGACTGGAGATGACATACTAGAGTTGGCAGCCTGAAGAGTGGTGGACTGCTGGGGCTGTGTGTGAACGAGTGCCTGTGATTGTTGTAAGCTCCCAATCATTTGGCATGCTCCATTGGTTGGCCCGGGGTGGGTTGATCCAGCTTGGTTGGATAGAGAGAGAGCAGCAGCAGCCTGGGGTATACCTTGATGAGCTTGGATGTACTCTGCTGGCCTCACTTGCACTGGGGCAGCTTGTGGGTTAGCAGTTGGTTGCTGTAGTAAGGACGTATAGCTCATCTTTTGCTGTTGAACACCCACTAAGCCTTGTGTGGAGTTTGTGGACTGATTAGCTACTGCCTGGGCATAGGTGAGCTGCTGTTGATGCACTGCAGATGCAGAGAGGCCAAGTGTTGTCTGATGCCCTGACATGGGACCAGGCTGATTGACATTTGTTGGAGCCGAGGGAGCCACAGTGGTCTTAACATGAGAATGAGTTATATCCTGTGGATGCATGTGAGGCTGGTTTTGGGATACACCCAAACTTAATCCACTGGTAAGGATTCCTTGATAACCCTGAGGAGGGGAGATATAATCCTGGGCATTCTGGGATCCCCCTGCTTCTCCGCTGCACACACTTTCAATGTAATGGCTCAATGTACTCATAGTGCTACTCACAGAGCTACCACTTGTGCTTTCCCTTTCTGAGGCCCCTGCAAAGCTCTCTGAGACAAAGTGACGCATGCTGAGAGACCCAGTATCAGATGTGGAGGAGCTGGGAGCTGAGGCTTGGGTCTCCTTATCATAGAATTCAGTACAGGTCCATCTCCCTTTCTTAAAAGGCTCTGAGCTAGAGTCCAGTTTCACCACCCTGAAGCGAGAACTGGTGGTAGCCACTGCAGGAGCCGTGGGTGGGGCAGGCTGGGCAGGAGTAGATGGTGCAGGGGTTGTGGTCACAGCTGTAACAAGGCCACCTACAGGCTGCAGCACAGTTGATCCAACTCTGCCTTGGATCCCGCTGGAGAGTCCCATTCCTCCAGAGGCACTGACAGCAGCAACAGCAGCACTAGTTGTGGTTGTCATGGGGATGTTAGAGTTCATATGTTGTTGTTGTTGGATAATGCAGACATTAGCACTAATAAGGTTACCTCCAGTTGCAACAGCACCACCCCCTCCACTGATGCTTATCACTTTGGGAGGAAAGCCACCACTGCTACTACTAGCACTCATGCTGACCCCCCCTTTCACAGGCACATTGGCAGAGCTCACCATATTCACATTACTAACACTGCTGGTCTGGGGATTAACTATGCTAACTGTAGTGCCTGTAGCAGAGTTGTGCATTCCAGGGACAGCTCCAGGGGCCATAACCCCCACAGACTGGGCACCTACACTTCCAGGGGCAGCCTGGGGAACATTCTCTTTAGGAACCCCCACATTAGAAGGCATTTTCTGGGTGACACAAGGTAAAGCTCCAGAGGTGAGAGCAGATGGAGTGCTCCCAGGTCCAGAAGAAAGCGGGTAGACATGTGCATGATTAGGATGATGATGTTGGTGGTGCACATTCCCATTAACCATAGCCCCAGTGTGGGTTTGGGCCTGGTTTAGGACATGTGGATGGGAAGGCTGGTTTGGGGTGACAGCTCCAGGGGTCTCTGCATCATGAAAATTGTTCAGTGTCTCTTCTGAAGAGCTTCTCTCAGCACCCACTATGTCATTAGCTCGAGACAGAGACACATCCAGGATTTCAGAGGAGGATAGATCCTCAGTGTGGGACTCATCCAGGTCATCATAGCTCTCTGTGTCTTCTGCAATACTGTTGTTGGTACTCACAGATATTTGTGCTGGAGTCACACTTGTGATCTGGAATCCACTCTTCTTTTTTATCTGGGCTCCAGCTGACTGGGTTGTCTGGGGCTGAGTAAGCAGATTCAGGCTGTGGGGTGGAATATGATGGGGACCAGGAGAGGACGAACCAGCAGGAGGCTGGCACTGGATCAACAGTGAGGGTTGATAATCATCAGCGTGGACGTGGGTGCTGTCGACCACCGTGTTCGCTGGCGTGGACAACGAGGAGCCGCTCCCGCTGCCCGTGTTGCTCCCCCTTCTGTGAAAGATAGCCGGATGCGCCATCTTTTTAATACTGCCAGAGTCTCCTGCAGGGTCCGGATGATGCATTTGGAGAGAGCCCGGGGGGTAGATGGTCTCTGACAGTATGCAATAAGCTTGCAGTTCGTTAGCGGCGCCGTCTTGACAAAACTACGGTCAACAATCACAAACGATCAAAAAAAAGATACTTTCTCGTAGGACTACTCTCAAACGTAGGACAAAGTTATGCCAATATTAACCGTTTCTAATCAAAGATCCGTTGGATTTTGATGACAGTTAGCGAGGCAACAGAAGCTAGTGGCTGCGTACTGAAAAGCTAGCGAGTTGTCGTCAGCTGATGCCTGTTGTAGTTTGCCGGCTAACTACCAGTAATATCCATTAATGCCTCTACTAACCACAGCCCCGTTTGCTCACGGGCTTTCTTATACAGTAATGGTTACTTGTCTCTAAAGCAGATGTACCTGCTGTGTTGTAACTTGGCGTTTAAGATGATGCTAACCTGACAGAGAAGTAACGTCGACTAGCTAGCTGCCAGTCTCCATCACCGGCTAGCTAAACACAGCCGACAGTGGCTCGTTTATTCTGGCGGATTTGCTCAAAAGAAAGGAATTCAGAAAAGCAACCGTCTGTCCAGCGTGTGGTGAGGCACGGCCGCATGCGATTTTGGTGCTGCGCATGAAGGCTTAATCCATTCCAATGAATCCTGGCTTGGGTCTTGGTTTTGCTGTATCACTGGTCCTCCTGTTCAGTGTGTAGCTCCTGCACTGCCTCTGTGGCTCTGGGCTGTGACGGGGCTGAAGGGGAGGGGTGCTCGGTAATATGGCGTCCGCGCATGGTCTCTGATGCCAGACATAAAGCAGTCTGGGAGAGGCAGTGACGAGCCAAACATCAACATACACGGAAAGTGCCGGAAATTACCGAGGACTGGGCGCTCCCTCGCAGGAACAAGATAGAGAGATTCTGGTGTCTGAAAATCCGATTATCTTTTTCAGTAGCCTCTATTCCGTTTTTATGATTTGATTTTATTCATTAGGTTACACCCGAGGAATCATAAACAAGGTCGAATTTGCCCTAGCAAAATAAGCTACAGTACTTTTCTGCACAAATTTATTCTTGCACGACTCGCCAATAACTGTCGTAACTTGTCTTGCTGTCTGAGTGTTTGATTCTCGCTTCCCTGCAAGCTGTGCACCATTTGTTTTCTGTCTCTTCAGATTATTTTAGTTTTTCTTGTTACTTTTGCCAAGTGCATGCTCATCAGTGGCTTAATTGATGCTTTTACATGGCAAGAATCTCGTGCTTGCTTCTCTTCAAAATTAAAAATTAAAAAATAAATAAATAAAAGCGATAGGCTATATTTAATCACAACATTAAATGATCTAGCATATAATGGTGTATTATCACCGACAAACAAGCCATAAAGCACAAGTCCTTACCTCTTCTGTCTATCTATCTTTCTGTCTACATGATAAGGTGATGGTTATTGCTTGAGGACGTACCTGTAATTTTACCTGTGCAAGAATCTGAAAGTTTCGTTTGCCAGGGAAGATGAATTTTTCTCCAATTATTAAAGCAAAATGGTACAGAAATGTTAGTAAACATTTTAAACAAACCATTATTTTTCAGGCCCTAAACAAAACATCAACTTCAAAACAAAGGCAGAAAGAAAGCTGCTAGATCTCTCTGCAGACATAGGTGCAACTACACTGAAGGATTATTCTACACACAGGTACTGTTTTGGGCCTCCCCTCTCTGTCTCTCTCTCGATGTGTGAGAGAAAATGTTTTGTGCGTGTGTTGCCTGCTCTCTGGGTCAATGAACCCCGCAGTTAAACTGGGCAGCCATCTCCAACTTCTGGGTTCTGGCCTATTCTGTGTTTCTCATATTGGCTTCTTTCTTTTTGTTTTTTAGTCAGTACCGTATAGATCAACATTTTCCTCATAAAATTCTTAACCGTTTTTCCTAAAAAGGCAAACTTTTGCTATTTTTTGTATGTTGGTTTGTATATCTGCTGCTATGTTAAGCAACTCGTTTCAAGGTTTAGCACACTTCATAACAATTATAAGAAAAGTAGAATTAGACCTCCTTTTTATCTGTTAAGTGTGATAAGTAAGCCCGTTTATCTGTTTTGCTATATTTACAGCAAATAACTAAAACTATCCCAACCTGACTTGAACATTTTTTAAAGCTATAAATTTGTACTAATCAACTATACATTGACAAAGTATGTGGATTTCATATTGAGACCAAGGGAAAATGAAGCCCTCTGTATATTTACACAAAAATGACTGCTGCAACAAAAATAAAGACCTCAGTGAGAAATTCTGGAGATATCTTCAGTTTATGTGTTGTTTTCATTAATTTTGTAATCTTTGCCTTCGCTGTTTGAATTAGGCAAAATTTAAGAACAATTATATCTACTTGAAAAGAAGAGAAGCGAGGAGGACATTGAAATAAATATGGATGGGAGGATCTGAACTTACAAAAAGTATGGAGGGACAGAACTGTAGGCTGTGAAGGAGAGGGGTGCAAGAGGGGACAAGAGAAAAGTACTGATGGACTGTCAGGCGAGCAGACAGGCCATATCCATCGGTACAAATGATAGGGGACGAGAGACAGCAGGAGCCTAGTGCAGTGTAAGCGTCTGGTGCTGTCAGCAGCTTTAAATCACACTGGCACTCCACAACAAAAAACACAGCACTATTGTGCTGCTCACCCACAGAGCAATTTAAAGTCTGCTCTCTGTTTTCATTCTATTAACACACCAATTCTGAGCAGGGATGATTGTAGGATCAGACCTTGAAGGAATACTTTGCTCTCAAGGAAATTGTGACATTGCAGATTAATGAATGGGACTCAATCCTCCTGCAATTTTGTTAATTTAATGAACAGCAAGAAATATTTCCCTGCTACCATATGTCTACTAATTGTTGAGTCATATATCCAAATACCATCTTTTCAAAATATATAGTAAAAGTTCTGAATGCACTATTATCACTCTAAATCTCCTCATTGTGTGCAATTCCGACTTTTCGAAGCTGAATCGAATCGTTGAGCAAAAGAGGCTAAAATAAATGTAATTTATAAGAAAAACAGACATAATATGAGCTATTCTATCTGTTTTAAAATTTACTTATTGGATCAATCACAAATTGTAAGGATTGATAAGGTATCACAACATTTGGGGAACATTCTTCTGTTTGTTTGCTTGAGGAAAATTGTCATGAATCTGCATTGTTTTGTGGATGAATCTCAAAAACACTTCACAATTAAGCTAGATGAATTTAACAAATGTTAACAAAACTTGATGCAAGCCTAAGGGACAGAAGGGCCTTGATGACCAACAAATTGTTTGCTACTTAACTTGATAAGAAGGAGGTAAATGTTCTTGGCTTTTAACAATTCACATAGGCAGGAAAGTATTTTTGATCGAGATATGTCCAGCATCTCCCACTAAAGATCAAGGACAGCCTTTGTAACCGTTGCAACTTAGTAAATATGTTACAACCTGTCTGGAACCATGTAGGAGGAACCAGTTGATGCATTCCTCAGGATAACTCAGTGCTTCCCAAGTGTAGACTGGGGCCCATCAGTGGGCAGCAGAGGTACTACAGGAGTGCCACAGAGAAATCTGAGTTAATCAATTGCAGTTCTCTATTATCAAACTCCTTCAACTCATCCATTCAGACTACTCAAGGATACTGATGCAGATGAACAAATTCCCCTACAATAGCTTGCATACACTGACTCTTTAAATCCAATGCTGATCTGTTTATTCCATTAGTGTTGTTTCATATAATTTTTTTCTTGTAGGAGTTACTCTCACTTGTGTTTGCAACATAGTATGTACAATAGGATGACTTGAATTTTGGAAGCACCAGGAATACAAACACATCAGGTCCCAAAGATTAGGCAAACGGACAAACAGGAAGAGTTGTGTGTATACAGTTGCAATTTCACAATGTGATGTGGGACAGACATCTTCTCCCTCAGGTGTCAAGAACTTTGTTCACGCAACTTTATGTAGATTCAACTAAAAGATAGCTGTGATAGATTTTATTGCATACATCCAAATTATCCAGTGTTATGCATAAAAAGAGATATCTGTCAGAACAGTGAGGTGTTAATAGTGATTAAACCGATGTCAAATTCCTAAAACAACACAGGCCGTTGCCATGAAGAGGACAGGGTTCTGCCCACTGATGCATGGCACTGTGTCCCTGTCTGGGGCTTGTGTCCACTGAGCCTCCCTACTCAGTGTAGAAGCTAAAATGGATGCAGGCTTTATTTGTATTGGACAGTTTTCCCTGCTGAAAACCACAGGGTGTGCTTCTGGCTGTATAAATACTTGGGCCCACCACAGTCATTCATGAGTTTTTGCCCCACTCATACTGAGGTCTGAAAATGCTGTTCTTCACTGTAATAGAGACAGTTGAAATAATAAACCAATAACAGATTAATTATTTTCAACAATAAATTGCATAAACTGACCAAGTATTGCACCAAGAAAAAATGTCTTTTCAAATGTATAATTTTACAAAAGGACTCAGATAATTGAGATTTCACATTTGGAACTTGATACATGGGATTTACACTTATTCTTATGTTCTTGGACGGGTTGTTTGATAAAGAAGAATTTCGTTGCTCTGTACTTGTTACTTGTGCAATGACAAAGTAGTTGATTTACTAATTGATTCAGTTTTTTCAAGATTTGTGTCTGTGTAAACTACAGCTCATTCAGTAATGACAGATTTCGAGAGCTTCACACAAGTTCAGACACATTACATCTATTGTTGCTCTGATTATCAATCAATCAATCAATCAATATAGTAAAGTTCATTACAGATAATACCTCAAGGCACTTTAAAATGGAGCAGGCTGAAGCCATACTCTTTATTTTATAGATACACAAATATGCATTTATACAACATATAATTACATATTTTTATACACACATACATACATCCAGAGATGTATTCATCCAGGCAGTGAAAAAGGGAATAAAAGTAAGAATTTATGATAGCGGCAAACCCATGAATATGGTCCTCACCATATTTGTCTCTGCTGAATGTAAATTCAAGCATAACAGTTACTGTTGAAATGGAGGATTAAGTAATACAGACATGGACAAAAATGTCGGTCTCCTTCAGTTGAAGAAAGAAAAACCCAAAATGGTCCCTGAAATAACTTGAAACTGACAAAGTAGTAAAAATTTTAATTTGCTGAAAATTCACCAATGAAAATCAGACATTGCTTTTTAATTGTGGTTATACAGAATCATTTTAAAAACAAAATAAGGAAACTGACCTGACAAAAATGACAGTACCCTTAACTTAATATTTTGTTGCACAATCTTTTGAGGCAATCACTGTAATCAGGCAGTATCTCAATGAGGCTTCTGAACCTGTTGACAGGTATTTTGGCCCACTCCTCACAAGCGAACTGCTCCAGCTGTCTCAGGCTTGAAGTGTGTCTTCCCCTGATTGCATTTTTCAGCTCCTTCCGCAAATGTTAAATAGGATTCAGATCAGAAAAAGAAAACCTGTAGCAGAGAAACAGTCCATAAAGCAGATAGCAGACATGTGCATACACAACACTCACAAAGAAACAACGATCTTAATGCATTGCATAGTATGCAAATTAAGTAAGCGACTGACTTACAGAAAAAGCAAGTGAGGAAGAGTCAAACCTTTTCCAGAGTAGTCTAGAATTTACTGATCTGATATCTTATGTAATGGCAGAATTTAGGATATTTATAACGAGCAGCTTGCACATGTACAGATGCTCTAACAGGTGTTATGAGACCTCCTCTTTGTCTTTAGAGGTAATAGAATTTTAATAAGTAAAACCTGGTGTTACCTGGATAATACAAAGTATATTTAAAAAGACTGGAATTAAACAATCAGTATTTTACAATAAGTTGTCTTTCTGGTGCAAATTAAAATGAGCACTTATTGTTGTAATAGGGCAATTATTAAGCTGCGACAGGGAACTGTAATGTATCAGAAAAAGTCCTAAGTAATTGTTCAAGTAAAAAGTTGCTTTATAGATTGGATTAGACTAGTCTAGATTAAATTGTCCCAAAGTTATTAATCCCTTCGGGATAATTTCCCTCTGGGAAATTAGGATTCCAACAGCAATTGAAAAGTAGATAGAAAGATATATGTACACTATATTGCCAAAAGTATTGACTCACCTTCCTTGACTCGCATATGACCTAAAGTGACATCCCATTCCTAATCCAAAGTGTAGGATCTTTCAAAAAATAGATTCCTACATTGACTTATTTGATGTAACGGGAAGAACTTGTTCCGGCAGGTATACTAGGTAACAAAAAATAACAAATGTCCATAAGGTGTCTTTGAGTACGATGACCCATTTATTCTATCCAAAATCTTCACTGTTGCATTTCCAATAAACATCCATTTAACATCTTCATTAAAGGCAAAGCAACATATTGTCACGCCAGATCCCCAAAAGGATTCTACTGCTTTTGCGACCGCTAAACCTGTGCAAATGACAGAAAAAAATAGCGCAATCCTCAAAGCACACGCAAAGGGTAAAATGCACACAAATTGTACCCAAACTGCACTGCCGCACCTGGCTGCGCCGGTCCAATTTGCATGCATGTTAATTAGGCAATGTTCATAAATTCAGCGCAAAATTGCCCCTATCCTATGCAAATGATCCTCGTTGCAAATACCGCCTAATCCTCAAAGACCAGCGCTAATTGCCACACGCAGTTGAGCGGTGCAAATTACTGCCAATGAGACCTGTGCATTAAATCCACGCAGTTTCTCTTTCTCCCTCTCTCACTCAAAATGTTGATGGTAGTTGGTGGTAACTGTGGAGCAGAGCCTTTACAAGGGTCGTCATGCCAGGACTCTCTGGTAATCATGGCAGTAGTGATTGTAGCCAGGTGAAGGCAATGCAATGGCAGGCGAGCACAGGAAAGGATTTTTCGGAGAAGAGTATCACTTTTTGATTTAAGTCACAATGAAATACTTTGCAGGTAGCGGTTGCCAGGCCGCATGATCCTTGCACTCCTAGATGACATCAAGGATGACAGTAATATGGCCTTCTGTACAAGAGCAGTAGCAATCCTACTCATGGTCACAATCGATTTTTAGCATGGCTGGCCTGCATTTGTGTTCTCAAGCCTGATTTTTTTTTTTTTTTTTTTACCTGCTAGAGCACCTCAGCTGACGTGAACTACTCGCTTTAGCTGCAAGTTTGCGTCTTGTGCCTCACTGTTAGTGCATATTGTTCTTGTGCCGTTGCTTGTTTTTGCTGCTCAGTGTAGAGGGGACGTCAGTCTCGAAGTTTGCAGGGAAAAAGCCACCTATATGCCACGGGAATTATTGCTGTCAGAGGTGCAAAGTGCGCTCAGATGCCAAACTGTGTGGGCGTGTTTGTGCCTACGTATCGTTAGAGCAAATTCTTTTGAGGATTAGGCACTAAACAGGGCAGATTGTGTGAGCTATTTCTGCGCAAATGATGGCACTATTAGCAGGAGCAATCCAGTCTTTGTGGATTTGGCCCAGTATGTCTTCCCTTACAAGCCAGCTTGTTACATGGAGCTCACCTGAATAACTTTATTCCAGTGCCAAGCACCACCCACTGGTCAAACACAAAACTACATGAACACAAGCATAATCAACAATCTCTTAAAAGAAGCAAAAAACAAACAAACAAGCAAACAAAAACCCCCCGAACTATCAGAAAACTATATTGTGGCTCCAAAACACATAGGGTTCAATATGAGATTGGTCCACCCATTACAGCTATAACAGCTTCAACTCTTCTGGGAAGGCTGTCCACAAGGTTTAGGAGTGTGTTTCTGGGAATTTTTTACCATTCTTCCAGAAGCACATTTGTGAGATCACACACTGATGTTGGATGAGAAGGCCTGGCTCTCAGTTTCCGCTCTAACTATCCCAAAGATGTTCTATCAGGTTGAGGTCAGGACTCTGTGTAGGCCAGACTGTGTCATCCATGTCTTTATGGACCTGCTTTGTGCACTGGTGCACGGTCAGGTTGGAAGAGGAAGGTGCCAGCTCCAATCGGTTCCCACAAAGTTTGGAGCATGGAATTGTCCAAAATGTCTTAGTATGCTGAAGCATTCAGAGTTCCTTTCACTGGAACTAAGGGGCCAAGACCAGCTCCTGAAAAATCAACCTCACACCATAATCCCCCCTCCACCAAACTTTACACTTTGCACAATGCGGTCCGACAAGTATTGTTCTCGTGGCAACCGCCAAACCCAGACTCGTCCATCAGAATACCAGATGGAGAAGTGTGATTCGTCACGCTAGAGAACGCGTCTCCATTGCTCTAGAGTCCAGTGGCAGCGTGCTTTACACCACTGCATCCAATGCTTTGCATTGCACTTGGAGGTGTGAGGCTTGGGTGCAGCTGCTCGGCCATGGAAACCCATCCATGAAGCTCTGTTCATTGTTCTTGAGCTAATCTAAAGGCCACATGAAGTTTTGAGGTCTGCAGCGATTGACTCTGCAGAAAGTTGCACACTTCACACTATGCGCCTTAGTATCCGCTGACCCCGCTCCGTCAGTTTATGAGGCCTCCCACTTCATGGCTGAGTTCATGTTTTTCACACTTCCACGTTCTTATAACACAACTGACTGGAATATTTAGGAGCAAAGACATTTCATGACTGGATTTGTTGCAAAAGGTGGCATCCTATCACAGTTCCACGCTGGAATTCACTGAGCTCCTGAGAGCGACCCATTCTTTCACAAATGTTTGTAAAAACAGTCTGCATGCCTAAGTGCTTGATTTTATAAACCTTTGGCCATGTAAGTGATTGGAACGCCTGAGTCTGATTATTTGGATGGGTGAGCAAATTCTTTTGGCAATATAGTGTGTGTGCATATATACATACATATATATCTATATCTATCTATATATATATATATCTATATATATATATATATATATATATGTGTGTATATACATATATATATATATATATATATATATATATATATATATATATATATATATATATATATATATATATATATATATATATATATATATATATATATATATATATATATATATATACATATATATATATATATATATATATATATATATATATATATATATATATAAAAAAGATATAAAAAGAAAAAGATTTCTCTAGACTGTATGCACTGGGTACTCACAGAAAAGTAAATAATGGCTTTTTTTTATCTGTATTAGACACCAAAGTATGTATGTAACATTGTCAACAATCTGTAGACTCTAGAAGTTTGCCAGTAAACACAGCAGTACTGCTTTTTAATGGTTTGGTTTCAAGTCTACTCTTTTTCCCTTGTCTAGTTCCTGAAATATAAAAACTGAGGACAAAAATCATATTTCAAAGATAGGATACCCTTGAAAAGTAAGCCAAGTCCTTCAGGTTGTTAGTGGCGAGTTAATTTTTTACCGGTTGAAAACTAGGCTCTGAATCTTTAAACAAAAAATGAACCAAGTGTTACACAGTGTCAGACTTGAGAAGCAGAGGAATCTAGGCCTCTTGTCTTTTATACACACAAAAGCACACACAACACTTTTCAACACATTCCAATGATGCTGATAAACTGTGGCCAGCAAGCTGGGACCCTTTGGAGACTGGTTTGACGTAGAGGAGTGTTTTCTCTCTGTGTTGATCTTTATGTGAATGTGCTGACAGCTGGTCAGCTGATATGGGTGGATCAGAGTTTCGTCTGAGTGAGATCTTTGTGTTGCATGGGCATGGCTGGTTTACTCTGGGTCACTCTGCTGATAGATCTATTTAGGGCACAGGTAGTATAATAACTCAAAACTATGGACCATTAATAACTGCCTTGAGTGCATTTGTTGTCAAACTATGAATCCCAATTACAGTGTCTCCCATTAAAACAATGGGACCGGATGTTTGCATGGTGGTCATTAAAATTGCTTGAGGCTAACTTATTTATATGTAACTCAGCTTTTCTTAGAGTGAACATTTTGTACTTACCAGGAGTGTATCAGGTCAACACTATATTCAGGATCTCAGAGCTGCACTGCTACCTTAGACAAATTAAAATTTACCAGACAGTTGTTTGTGTCTAAACTCCATTAGCTGTTTTGTGCTGCCTTGTTGATAGTGGGGTACAAGTGGTGCTTTAGGAAAGTCATAAAACACACACACGCGCCACTTTTCCTCATGCCATTTAATCCATTTATTTTCTCATTCATAGTTTTGCCAGCTTCTGACCATCTTCAGTAGAGGTAAATGCCCACAAGGTGGCAGTGCATATCTGTTATACTTTAACAGATGACTGGTCACATGCCCCTCTCTTCATTTGTTTTTTATTTACAAAAAAACATTACCATGAACCTAACAGAAAAATAATATGTAACATTTCCAGATAAGATATTGGTTTAAACTACAAATATATAGTTCAAAAAGTAGCCCTTTTCTCATAACATAAAACATTTATGTGGTAAACATGCATTAAAGTTTCCTTCTACTTGTCAGTAAAAAGCTGTTACACACACAGAACACGAGGATTAAAGTGTCTTCATGATCAGTTTCAACAGTGATGAATAAAAGTATAAAAAGAAAGAGTTTAATTTTTCAACTGACTGCATTGCCATCTATTCAGTTCATTTATTAACGCAAATGGGCATTTTGTCTTGCTGCCCTTATCCATTTACACTGTGAAGTCAACCATTTGACATATGTGTTAGCACTGCTTAATGGGGCCTGTATTCTGTTTGCTCTGCCTATCCTCTTAAGGTCTTATATGTTGATATTACATATTGGAAGACATTTTCGATACAACTGTAATCTGACAACCGCTGAATTCTTTGGAATAAAAACGATTAGTAACAGATGTAAAATTTTAAAATTAGAGCATATTTGCAAAATTCATGTGTATGTCATCACTCCTCAAAAACTGAGTTTCCCCTTTAAGCTTAGGCTACATTATGTAAAAAATTAGTGCTAAAAGGAACTTGGGTCCTGCAGTAACATCATCATTGCACAGCATTGCAATGATCTAAGCAGCTAGCTAGACAAAAGGCGAACAACTTCTTACAATTTTATTTGATTACTTTTGAAAAGTTTGTGACAGGTTAAGTGTCTTACTGTTTTTTAATTTAGTGAAGAACTTCCTATTTTTACCAGAGAAGATACATAACTGCTGTTTTTTTTTTAAATATTATCATGCACTTTTACTTCAATGGAAACTCGTCTTTATCTTTCTTTCTAGAGACCAATTGTCTTACCAAATTATTGTTGCTCCTTGACTTCAGTCCTCTACTACTGTGAGGTTTTATTTTGAAAGTTCTAACAGGAAGTGCGTCTTCGTGGTTAAACGCCTCACCTGCTAGTCATTTAACCAAACAGTTAAGTGACCTCAATTCTTTGGTCTTTATCATGTCTGACAATACAGAAGTTGATTTAACTGGAGTGAAACAAAGTAATGGCGTGTGGCTTGTAAAGGTTTGTATATCAGCAGCTTCCCGAAAAGCCAAATTTGTCGGTAAATTTCGAAGATGCGTCAAAAAAAAAAGGCTAAATATCAGTGTTTTGGCTAACTCCCAGATAAATGTCATCCGGCGTCCACTGCGACGACTATCTCTTACTTATCGTCTTAAATGTAATTTATATCTATGTTTTTTTTAAACTCTACTTAATAGTTAAACCCTGGATGTCATTTAAAACATTACTGGTATATTAAATTATCAATATAAATGATCTGCCGGCGCTAGCTAGCGTTTTCATTAAAAAACTTTCGCTGATGCTAGCTTTTAAACTCAACTGAATGAGCTGTCGGTTCAGCTCTTACTGTGCAGCTTAGCCTACCATTGAGGCTCCTATTTTGTAACATGTTAAGTATTGTGCAGTTTTTCCATAGCGAATATAATACATTAATTTGACTTTTCTTTCTATCTGTCAACAGGTTCCTAAATACCTTTCTCAACAATGGGAAAAGGCTACAGATAAAGGAGTAGTTGGAAAAATAACCATTGGAAAGTATGTATTGAGAAAGCTTACTTTGGAGCAATCAGTGTAATTTTCCATGTGTTTCATTCCTGTTCTGAATTTACTGTTAATTACTTGCCCACTTCTTTTCTCTTTGTCTGATCCATCTGATAGGAGGCACAACAAAACAGAGGTTGGTCATCCTGATGGAAACTGCCTTAGCAGCATGGACACTAGATCTTCACAACTTCATGGCTTTCTTTGGACATGTTGAATAGTCATCAAATGGGAAAAAGTAGCCAGCCAGGGAACCCAGAAGTCTTCCTCTTGTATCCACTCTGGTCAAGTTGGTAGCACTTTGGTGGTTGGGGTCCCATCATTTGTCACCAAACTGAGGCTTTGCATTGTCACTGGTCTAAATGTTAGAACAGGATGAAGACAAAAGCATTAAAACAAAAAACAAATGTTTTTTCTTAATGTATTATCAGCATTTTTATGTAACTAGTGTTCAGTCAGTTCAGCATTTCAAAATGAATTCATTAAAAATTGAATCAGAAAAGCCAACTGAATATACTAGAAAATGTTTTAAAAGTTGGTATATGACTGTTTAAAAGATTGTAGGAAATATTTAAGATCTAAAAATATTTTTTCCCCACCCCAAATGCATAGGAGAATATCAAGAAACTGTTTTTTCATTTCAAATGAACTCTTATGTGTATGCCTATTTAAGGGATAAGTGAACAACACCGAAAAGTAGTGGGCTGTTATGGAGTTGTGGTTTATGTGGCTAACAGCTGGGGAAAGGGAAATTGAATACACAAACATTTAACATATATTACATTGGATTTATTTAAACTTGCCATTTTTCCATTTATTAGGCTTTTATGACTATCACCAGTCTGCTTTGTTGGTACAGCCTTCTCAATCATAACAGTGTTTCGGGATGTCATCTTAGACCCCGTCTAATGAATGAAATAGATGTTTGCTGTTATGATGCTTGCTGTTAGGGCCTGACTCAGATGTTTTTCTTAGGTTTGTTTCAGCCTTAATGAGGAGCTGACTGCCCTGGGTGATGTGGGGGAGAAGGATGCATCACTGCAGGTCCCAAGAGAGCACCCATTCACCATGCATTCAGTGGGTGGACAGACCATGGCTGCCTTCAGCCAGAGTGATACAGGTCAGAATCCGACTCAGCTTTACAATTGTCACATCGCTTTCGTTTTGTGCTGTATGATACAATCGCAAACACACATTTGATGGATGCTGGAGGGCTTAAACTAAAATAGATATGACAGTTTAAGTCTTAACTCTGTTGGGAAATGTTTGGAAGTGCAACAGAATAGGTCCTCCATCATTAGATGATTTTACTTTTGTGTTTACAAACATTCATATACACTTTTGTTTACAACAGTTAGCTGCCCTTTACTTCACAGCAAAAAGGAGGTAAAAGTTGAACAAAGGAGTCAAAGCCACTCAACATTGTGACTCATGGACATTTTCTTTCTATCATCTTAAATATCTAGTGGTCTTTGAAAAATAAAAAAAAAGTGATCTCCACAGCGGACTTAAATTATGAAATTGTCGTTGAATCAAGCTCAAAGTGGCAAACACATTATGGAACATCCTCAAGGCACTATAACCTGCAGATAAAATACATGGATGAAATTTTGTTGCAGCAAAGATGTTGTTTAAATGCCTACACAGAAACCAAAGACTTCAGGGAGTCTTTAAAGCTTATGTAGCAGCTTTAGCGGCTTTCATGACTATTTTTTACTGAGTGACCTCTCATTAATGGAGTACAATTTTGCAAGACAGGATGTTCTATATCCACTGAAATGTTTCATCTATGCAAAGAAAAAAAATTAAGGTCTGTCTTTTTAGATGATCAATTCTAATATTGTTTGAAGATCATAGGAAATTTACACTGAATACAATAAATTATATTCTTGTAATACAAAAGAGAGAAACATTACAGAAAACAAAGCTTTATCGATATATTTAATTCAAGTTGTACTGGTTTCCAAATGTTAGTATGTAAACAGCATAATGCAGGTTAATTTGTTAAAATTTCAGAGGCAATCTTTAATTTCCCATAATTGTTTGTTATAAGCGAGTTTGTGCTTGCCAACAAGTTAATGAATAGTCATTGTAAATTTACTTTAAAATATTTTTGAAATGTATTGTTGCATACAACCAAAGGATTCTTTTAGCATTGCCTAGTCATGGTCACGACTCTTTTGATATGGTAGAAGTGTTGAGTAGAACACTACAGATGCCGTCATCTTCTGCCCTGCACCACTCACCACTAGTGATCAAGTTATGATGATGCCGTTCATGTGCTGCTGTTTCGCATCAAGCCACAGAGTCTTCACTTTCCATATCAGCTGCTCCTGCTGTTCCCTCCACGTCTTCTGGCCCTGCTCCAGGCTGTTCTAGAAGGTGCCGGTTTTAGTCAATGAAAACTGTAAAAGATGAACAGCATCTCTTTACAAAATTTAGGAGGACATTTTCAATTAAAATGAGTTTATCTTCTACTAGACAATAATTTGTGATAACCTACTTCATTACCTCAAAGTGAATGAAGCCTTTCACCCCCATAATGTCCCTGACTGCATTCTCAGTACAAGTACCTGGGCAGAAAAGTGGCTGAACATACAGTATCCATAGGATATTTGAAAATGTCATTCTGGTTCCTCTGGGTCCATTATTTAATCATCCAACTTTTCTGGAGGGCAGGGATCAGTGCTTGGGATTTGGAAGAATACAAAATGTTCTGATAGTATATTGTAGAAATTCATTACTGGGCTGTCAGGGTGATCATTATAATCACTCTCTGAAGGGAAAGAGGGTTAGCAAAGCTGGGTAGAATCAAGGAAATCGGTCAAGAATGTCGAGAAATCGATCTCAAGTCTATTAGCAATATTTTTAAAGGCTGTGCTGTCGATGGACAACCTTATTGTATGTGTACACTTCTTTTGCCTAAAGCCACAGCACAGACATAATGAGCCTGTGTATGTGTCTTGAGGCAAGTGATGATGAGAAACAGCCAGTAATGTCTGTAGAAGATGTCTGATGAGACTGAGTAGTTTGGCTGGCAGAGCACTTCAAACAGAACAGTCTGTTATTTCATTGATAATCACAAGACTATAATCCACAAAGAAGGAAAATATCCCAAAACAAAAGAATGGACATTTTCATAAAAGGTTCAAATTATCTTTAACAACCACATATAAATTACACAAGGGGTCAGGTGCTGTTTATAGAGCCATAAATTAGAACAAATAATTGTCTTGGCAAAGGAAAAATGCATTCTTTTTCATTGCTCTCAGAGGGTGGAGTTGAAAAAAGTATTTAATATCTCTGTGATTCAATCAGAGATACCACTGCAGCCAACATTGATAACATGCCCAGCCTACAGGTTTTATTTGGAAATTATTTCCTGTGCATTTTTGTGCCTTTATTGATAGGAAAGAGATAGATAGTGGATGGGCTTGTCAAGGGGAGTGAGGGAGAGTAGGGGGAGACACTATGCAAACTGGCAACCCTAACATGGCCTACACAGAAGTAAAAGGGGAGACATCTGGTTTAAGTGCTGGGTAATTAGTCTAACTGATTTTTTCAAGACAATGATTAGAATAGAATAGAGGTTTAACTGCATGTGATGCCTATTTATTTTGCCCAAAAGTTTGTCATGTGTGGTAAACATGCCAGTGTCTGTTGTTAGATTTTTGGCCAAGTTGGTCCATTAATACAACCTCAAAACTTTGTCTCCTGCTCCCATTTCTTGTCTTTGCATTTTGAAGCTGTAACCGTCTTAAGATCCAGTAGTACAAATGTAAATTCTTGCAATTTTTTAACTGGTCTTAAGATTGTGATAGATAGTGTATGTCACAGAAGTGAACCAAAAAAAGAAAAGTATGCTATGTATTTTGAAAATATAGAGCTGTTTGAATTTATACTGAGAGCTGCACTATTTTCGCATGACAACAAATAGAAGCCCAAACACACAAAAGGAAGGACCCCTTAATTGTTTCCAGGGAAGTCACAACCAAGCTATTTTGGGTTATCGTTTAAACGTTATGTTGTTTTTGCAGTAATCTTAAATCATGATGATGCTGTTTATTACAGTGCTTGAGGCCCAAAGTGATCTTTAAATGTCTCTTTTTCTCTCCTAACCTGTTAGGTCTTGTAGCTAAAGCATGAACAACACAAGAATTACATGTAATAGATGATACACTTTATATCAGATTTTACCGATATGTGCCTTAGGGGCAGTTTTTTTTTACTTGATCATGCATCATCCTATTTCTCTGTAAATTGATCAACATACTGACTGATTATATGCTTAAATGTGACGGATAAAGGCACCTGTAAGATTAGTTGGGGGGGGGGAAACACATGGGGTTGGCATGATCACCATAATCTACTACATCATTTCAACAAACCCCAGTTCATAGTGTTTTGCGATTAAAAAATAATATATGTTTTCGTGAAATGGCAGAGGCCATTACTTGTTCTTTAGTAAAGGATGTGATGCATATAAAGACTATAGGATTCTGTGGATCTGCATGACATTTGCTAATAAGGTGGACTTGGGGTCGTTTAGAGTGTACATTTACAATTTCTGCACAGTGATTTCAAATCTCTATTTAAGGTTAAGGAATCTGCAGGCATAGATACACCAGTTACACTATATTGCCAAAAGTATTTGCTCACCCATCCAAATAATGAGAACCAGGTGTTCCAATCACTTCCATGGCCACAGGTGTATAAAATCAAGCAACCTAGGCATGCAGACTTCTTTTACAAACATTTGTGAAAGACTGGGTCACTCTCAGGAGCTCAGTGAATTCCAGCATGGAGCTGTGATAGGATGCCACCTGAGCAACAAATCCAGTCGTGAAATTTCCTCACTCTTAAAAATCCCACAATCAACTGTCGGCTATATTATAAGAATGTGGAAGTGTTTGGGAACGACAGCAACTCAGCCATGAAGTGGTAGGCCTCATAAACTGACGGAGCGGGGTCAGCAGATGCTGAGGCGCATAGTGCAAAGAGGTCACCAACTTTCTGCAAAGTCAATCGCTACAGACCACCAAACTTCGTGTGGCCTTCAGTTTAGCTCAAGAACAGTGAACGGAGCTTCATGGATGGGTTTCCATGGCCGAGCAGCTGCATCCAAGCCTCACACCAAGTGCAATGCAAGGTGTCAGATGCAGTGGTGTAAAGCACGCCGGCACTGGACTCTAGAGCAGTGGAGACGCGTTCTCTGGAGTGATGAATTGCGCTTCTCCATCTGGCAATCTGATGGACAAGTCTGGGTTTGGTGGTTGCCAGGAGAATGATACTTGTGGGACTGCATTGTGCCAAGCGTAAAGTTTGGTGGAGGGGGATTATGGTGTGGGGGTGTTTTTCAGGAGCTGGTCTTGGCCCCTTAGTTCCAGTGAAAGGAACTCTGAATGCTTCAGCATACTAAGACATTTTGGACAATTCCATGCTCCAAACTTTGTGAGAACAGTTTGGAGCTGGCCCCTTCCTCTTCCAACATGACTGTGCACCAGTGTACAAAGCAGGTCCATAAAGACATGGATGACAGAGTCTGGTGTGGATGAACTTGACTGGCCTACACAGAGTCCTGACCTCAACCTGATAGAACATCTTTGGGATGAATTAGAGTGGAGACTGAGAGCCAGGCCTTCTCATCCAACATCAGTGTGTGACCTCACAAATGTGCCTCTGGAAGAATGGTCAAAATTTCCAATAAACACACTCGGATGTCTGACGACATATTGAACCCTATGGATTAGGAATGGGATGTCACTAAAGCTCATGTGCGAGTCAAGGCAGGTGAGTGAATGCTTTTGGCAATATAGTGTTTAAGACAGAGCAGTTTTAGACTCAATATGATGGTAGGTTAGACAAACTCAAGAGCTAAAATGAGCACTTTACACATGTTTTTCAATAATGCGATAACAGTAATTATCACTATTAATGTATTATGGCATGCTGCATCTTCTTTTTTTGGATCATGCAGGCCTATTCCTTTAAAAACAACATATTGCTTCCTTTTTAGCAGAAAACTCTTAAACCATTCAATCTCAACACCAGTCACCTCATAAGCTTGATCAGTAATACACAGTCATCTACAGAATGGAAGGCTTTAGAAGAGTTAATGAAAACACCAATTGTAAATTCTCTCATCCAACGCTATAGATATTTTTTATCAGCCTGTTGAACTAGAGCCATAGAGGTAGACATTTTATTGTTGTATTTTTTTTGTCTAGTGTAAACAAGTTTTTCCCCCAAGTATTTTAGAAGAACAAGGTAGCGGTCTATAATAGGGCCTGACTGATATGGATTTTTTTAGGCCAATATCAATAATTGGCAGAAAAAGACACTGATTACCGATTAATCTGCTGTTTCATTTAAAAAATGTAAAATGACAATTTGGAAAAATTTGGTCTCTTAATACTTAGAACAATGAATATATGAGATACAGGTAGAACATTTTACTGTTTTACCATACTTCATCCTAAAGTATTTGTTGAACCTTGCAACAGAGAGGATTTTTTAAGTGCAAAAACATGCATAAACCACTAAACTGGGAAAAAGAGTCAATCTATAATTGAACTACGAAATACATCTTGTCTCATACATCTTGATAAAAATTAGAGGTAGGTTATAGTAAAAGTAGTACAACTTTCATAAAAGTTGTAAACAGATAATTGTGAGAGGATAGCAACAAAAACACTAAGGTAACATTCTTTTCAAAAGCTTATTTTTCTACTCTATAATTTTCAAGAACAAAGAACTTTCAAGTACAAAATAAATTAGTTTGCAAAATTGCAGTAAATTAATGCAAAATTAAATAAGATACCTCATGCAAAATTAAATAAGATACCTCATTCAAAATTTAAATATAAAGATGACTTGTGAACTCTATGTTGTCACATCTTCCTTTCAGTCCAGCAATCATTAGTCTAATCAGTAATAGGTTATAGTGCAGGCAGAACCTCATTTTTTATTGTAAACATGAGGTAATATGTGTGAGGAAAGCGCTCCTTATTAAATTCGCTTGAACACACAACTGATCGAGTGATGAAGGGTCATTCTCTGGACTTTCAAATAGTGCATTCTTAGTTTTTTCTGTGGTTACTGACTGGCTTTTAAGCTGTTAGCTAACGCTATGCTAGGTTACCAATTGGCATAACTACAGCAATGTCATTTACATAAACAGGAGGGAGTAACTTAAGCTAGGTTTGCACAACTTTACCAATGTAACGTAACCCAGAAGCATGACTGACGCAATGAAACGTGCATCACTTGTGACACATGACACAGAGAAATGCACTGTAATGCACTGATCTAAAGCTAGCAGATGTCCCAGTACAAATTACCCTGTTGCAGTAGAACATGTAAGCCCTTCTCCTTCTTTAGGTAAGAGCTAAGAACTTTAGGTCAGACTAGCTGGGCTGATCAGAATTACAAATCAATTATCTGCCCCTTCTGGGAAAGTCAACAGGCAATAGATGTATGATAGCCTACATACATTGTTTGTATTTTGAAAAAAAATGCTCTGATTGTTTCTTGGTTATTCATTTCATTTTTTCACTGAATTGAAGTCACCTGCTCTATCATAGTAGACATTAGGTCTGCAGACACAGGCTTTACAGACACAGCTAACAGTTTCTCTTTAGGACACTGGAGAATGAGGGTTTACCTCATGGTGTGTTCAATTAGTAGGCATAACTTGGAACCTTTATCAGTGTAACCCCAAAGTTGAGTGCTCCCAGCACTGCTCATCCTTACAGACATGTAACAAAACATCTAACGACTATTTATGTAAGTAGCAAATAGCATGAATTCGATGTCAGGTTGGAGATCCGATTTCTCTGGAGTATAATATAGTTCTGACTTGGAGCTTGGAAATTTTGACATTTGTATACAAGTCGAAAGCACCATTTGTCAAAACACCAACTAGGCAGAGCTGGCTCTCGATGCTTGCAGCTGAGAGTGTGATAAAGCCTACTGTTTCACAGGAGGTGTTTGTCCCCATGTGCTGGGAAAGAGGGGAGGCCAGATCAGTGTCTCTATAAATAGGTCATTAAATTAAGATTTTGATAAATGATGGAAAGATCTGGAGGCTGTCCGTCATTATAATGAACTGGAAAAAGTGGTACTGGAAAAAAGAGCGGCATCACACTCGTGCAAGGCACACATGCAGATTCTCTGTTTTGTGGACTCAATACAGCCAGAAGGAAGTCATTTAAACTTAAAAAAACTTTCTTAGCCAGTGAGCAGAATCACAATGTTGACACTAAGAGCTGCTGACTGTTAGTGTGTTCCAGTTGTAGTCAGAAGACGGGATTTCCGAGTTCCGAGTAGGAAACTGCAACTGGAACGCCCCCTGAGTTTGGAATTTCTTCTGGGAACTCAGGGAACCTTGCCACCCTTGAGTTGACAATCGAAGATGGCTGCCCCCAGTGTTTAAGCTCCTGTAATAATCTGTTTATTAACACTTCTGACTAGTGTGTCGCACTAAATCAGACGTATACATAGAATTGTTATATATATGCATAACAGTTTGTTGAGTGTCCTCTTCTCTGCCACCATCACCAGAGAGTCCAGCTTCATGCTGACCACAGAACTGGATGTGTTCCTCTTGATGTGCTGTTCCCCCAGCACATCACAGAGCAAAAGATGACACTGGCAACCAGAGACTGGTGACACAGTCTCAGGAGCTCCTGGAGATGTTTGAAGAAGGCAGGAAGTACAGCCTGCTCTGTCCCTTCCTGTGCAGGTGGTCTGTGTGGATCGTCCAGTCCAATTTGCTGTCCAGCCACAGATTGAGGTACTTGTAGGAGTCCACAGCCTCCACCTCAGCTCTCCCTCAGATCAGAACCGGTCGTGGTCTTGGTCTTAACTTCAAAGTCAGTGACCACCTCCTATGTCTTGGAGGTGTTGAGCTATAGGTGGTTTGTGTGGCACCAGACAGCAAAGTCTGTCATCAGGCTAATGTGCTCCTCCTCTCTGTCTTCCCCGACACATCCAATGATGACTGTGTCATCAGCAAACTTCTGGATGTGACACAGCTCAAAGTTGTAGCAGGTCTGTGGTGTACAGTGTGAAAAGAGGAGATGCTAGCACTGTGCCCTGGGGTGCTCCACTGCCGCTGCTCACAGTGTCAGACGTGATGTCCTTCAGCTTGAAGTACCACGGCCTGTCAGTGAGGTAGCTGGAGATGCAGGAGACTCGGCAGGGGTCAACTCGCATCCTGTTCAGTTTGTCCTGAAGCTCAAAGGACTGGATACCCTAATTAAACCATTACCTCAATCCTGACTACCTTTAATTGATGTGCTGTCCACTGCAGTATTGATTATTGAATCTATTACAAAGTGTTAAAGCTCTGCATGAACAGACCCCCCCCCCATTTGTGCTTCTGTTACCCTTTAGATCAAGCTTTTTCTTCATTAGATTATACAGCCACAAGGTTTATTATATTTCCCCCCTTTTGTAATTTGAAGTCACCCACACTTAGATGTGCGTTAATACCTCCTACATATGATAATGGATTTTTCTCTTTCTCTTTTATTTTCGGTGCATTTAGTCTTGTTTAACCATCAAAAATTGCAACACTTAATGTCCTCTAAGCTAAAATTCCCATGATGTATGGAAACCAAGCACAATTTTGAAGAGTCCACAAGCACCATTTTACTGACTCTGGTGGGAGAGTCTGGGAAATTGTATTCAGGAGGCACGAGAACCTCTTTTTATTGAATTTTTCGGTGCTTTAGATGGCTGTTAAAGTGCACTTGAAACAAGAAGGATGATAATGTCCTTGGAGATGTAGTGTTGTGTAGTCTATTTACCTGACTGATGCTCAGCTCCACCCCACTAACAAACAGGAAGATGTATTCTGACATCAGTCCCCCACTCACATTCCCTGTAAAACTCCTCCCCACACACACATACACCCACACAAATGTTTACAGCAGCTTACAAACATCTCTGTGCTTTGAGAAACAGGAATAAGTACAATCAGCTCTTACACTCTCACACACATTTGACCTCACACCTACTCAATCTATGCACATGACGACTTGGACAGCAGGTCTTTGGAAATGTTTGTTTCATAAATATCTTGGGAAAATTTTTATTGGCAATCAGTCTAAGAATTCAATGAGATTTCTGAATTTATATGAGCCTGTAATATTACTTTATGTTATCCCGTTGCACAAGGAGCAACCAGCGATGACCTTGACACATGGCTCGCGGCGCTGGATAAATCAGGACTTCCTGGGAAGTTTAAGGCCTGGATATACCAGCACTGCATCCTGCCTCGTCTCCTCTGGCCTCTGTTAATCTATGAAATCCCAATTACCATTGTGGAAGGCTTCGAGAGGAAGATTAGCTAGGCCCTGCGCAGGTGGTTGGGCCTGCCACAGAGCCTAAGCAGCATTGCTTTGGTTGGGCACAACACCAAGCTGCAGCTACCCTTCAAGTACACTTCAGCGCACCCAAGATGCAGTGGAGCGAGCAGAGGTGAGGCTGCGGCACACCATCCTAGTGGGCAACATGGTGACGGGATGAGCTGGGCTAGGTAGCAACCCAAAACCATGCATCAGCAAAGCAAGAGGGAAGGAAAGGCGTAAGCTTATCCAGGAGGAGATCTGTGCTGAGGTGGAGGAGGCCCGCTTCAGTAGAGTGGTTGGCATGAGCAAGCAGGGGGCCAGGACCAAGTGGGAGCACATAGCCAGCTGGAAGATCACCTGGGTTGAACTCTGGAAGGCGGAGCCACAACATGGTACAGTCTGTGTATGATGTCCTCCCGAGCCCTAACAACCTGTTCACCTGAGGCCTGACAGACTCACCTCTGTGTCAGCTGTGCCAGAAGAGAGGATCATTGGAACATTTCCTCAGCTGCTGCTCAAAGGCCCGAGGAGATGGCAGGTACTGTTGGCGTCATGACCAGGTCCAGCGGGCAATAACAGACACCATCTGCATTGGCATTAAAAACCGCAAGCTGCAGCAGCCAACCAAGAGCTTGATTGCCTTTGTCCGAGCAGGAGAAAAGCCGCAACCCTCTGAGAAGACCCAGGGGGGGCCTTCTCACAACATCAAGGGACTGGCAGCTCCTGGTCGACCTAGGGAGACAGTTAAGGTTCCTGGACATCATCGCTACTACAACACTCCAGCCGGACATGGTCCTGATGTCCATGGCCAGTCAGCAGGTGGTGCTCCTTGAGCTAACCGGATGGAGGAAGCACAGGAGAGGATGGAGGAAGCACAGGAGAGGAAGAGGGCAAAGTACGCAGACCTTGTTGCTGAGTGTCGGAGGAATGGGTGGAAGGCCCGCTGCGAGCCTATCGAGGTGGGCTGCAGGGGCTTTGCAGGTAAGTCCTTGCACCAGGTTCTGGGACTCCTAGGCATTGGTGGACCGCATGAACGAAGAGCCATCAAAAACATCTTGGAAGCAGCAGAGAAGGCTTCAGGGTGGCTCTGGTTGAGGAGGGGGGACACGTGGCGTAGTGCGCTACCTGGGCACAAGTCTAGGCCTGATCACCCCCTTCTGGGTCGCCTGGGTGAGGGTGTCTGATGTAAGGCCCGAAACACCCAATGACCCCAGGTGCATCACTGACGATGTGTCAAGGTTCCACCATGAGGTGTATAATAGTACTATGTCAGAATCAGTGTGTATGAAATCTCTAGTAGTTAAATATGACTCTTAGCCCAATAATATAGAACATGGAATATTGCTGTATGATATTGTTTATCTTGTGTATTTTAAAAAGTAAAGATAAATGTTTTCTAGAACCATTATGTGAAGTCAGTCAGGGACATAAAATATCCAGGAAAAAATGGTCCCAGAGAAAGATGATTTAAAAGCTCTCCATCCCTTATTTTCTACATAATTTCATGTTTTTTTCCTTATAGTGTACCAGATTCTACATACAGTTTTAAGAGTCACATAAACTTAAACTAAGCCATTAACAGTAGCACCAACTAAAGGAATAAGTTTTGATTTAGTAAGAACATTTTTAACCATACTTAGGTCAAGCATTTACTCATTCTGCACACTATAGATCATCTAAACCCAGTTTTTATTTAGATTTTTTTGATGAACATAAAGTCTTGTCTGCCAAACAGTGTCTATCTTAATGCTCCAAACATATCTCCGTCTGTATAATACATTTTTCTACCTCTTAGTGCTCACTGAGCCAACAATAGCAATAGGTTGCTAATGGTGACCGTCAGTGAGTGATATGTACATGAATGGTATCTGACATGGCTTTTGTACAGTAAGGCTGCTAGCTAAATGTTCCTCCATTATTTCCCCCTCGTTGTTCTGCTTTGTTCCAGCGAGGACCAGGTATTGATTAAGAGGTTGCTTAGCAACAGGCTTAGTTGCCACAGAAGCGTGCAGGAGAGAACAGAAAAAGCCAGATGTAATGTACTGCTCTGTTACAGCAAGACTTTTCTTTAGTTGCCTCTGTGAGCTTTTTACGAAAACTTTGAAACCCTGAATGCTCAAAATGACTGAAAGTAGTCATTTTAATGCCTTTGTATTAACACATTTATTTTTTACTTCATGCAATTTTCCCCACTGAGAATACTGGGAAAATAAATATATTTAGATGTTTGTGTCCATGCTTCTAGAGTACAGTCTCTTTGAATAGCTAAATATGAACACCATCAATTATCAGTTTTAAAATTTAGTGTTTCAACAAAGTTTACCTGTTAAGTGGGGAATGGTTGCGGGGTGTACGTTGCCAGTTTAATTAGATGCTAAGAGGCATGTGTATTGCTCTAGGTGCAAATAAAATAAATTACTAAGTTTCCACATGAAAGGTTATTTTTGTCTTTCTTTTGAATTGTTATGTTGTGTTTTGGTGGTGGTCCACTACCCCAAATTAATGTAGTGTAATGTAAATACTGCACTAATATTTTTCTGTAATTTATTACTCATCAAATTGATTCTTCTCTTAGTTAATCAAAGCAAAGGTTACAAATCATAATGAATTAAGAAACATTAACTTGCTTTCTTAATTATACTGGAAATGATTATTGATGGCTATATGCAAATCTTTTTTAAATTTTGGGTAACTGTTCTACAAATTAAAAACTGTGGAAAAATAAACTTTTTTTTATTTACATACATTAATTATTGAACAACTAATACATTATTTCTGATAATTTCATTTATTTAAGCTTTTTTACTCTGCTTTAACCAAACTTGTAGATGGAAGCAAACAACTGTAAAACAAGTATTCATAAGTAAGATTAGAAAATGTTTTGGTCTGATCTGCTACTTCAGAGCTGCTTCAGTTCTACAAACTGCAATGGGTTTAAGACCGCTGCTCTGAGGGAAGACTGTTCAGTGGACTGTTTAGAGGAATACCAGCTGCATCAGCACGTACATTGACAACATTGTCCCCACCAAGTGCTGCAAAATTTATCCAAAGCAAAAGCCTTTGATAAACAATGATGTACGCTGCATGCACACTCCACTGCATTTACCTCTGGTGACCCAGATTTTACCTACAAATATCCACCAGGGAAGCCAAAAGGCACTACAGACTGAAGCTGGAGGGTCACTAAAACACCTCAGACCCTCGATGCATGTGACAGGACCTGTAACACATCACTGGTTTTCAGCAGAGGACCAGCAAGGTCAAAGTCAACCACAGATGAGCTGAATGAGTTTCGTGCTCGCTTCGATACCCTCAGTGCCAACCAATGCAGAGGGAGCAGAGGCAGCACAGAGCTCTTCACCCACTAGGGGTGTCCCAAATACAACTTTTATACCTCCGATACAATACCATTATTGTAGCCTTGAGTATTGGCTGATATTGATACATTTTCTTAAAACTTATTTTGTAGTATGGAGTGTAAGAAAAGGCTTGATCAAGTGAGATTACTCAAACAGAGAACAGTGGTCAACAATAGCAGGTATGAGAAAAAATGACCCATTCGTTTTTAACCAGTGGGTTCAATACATTTTAACCTTAAACATAAGAATATAGTACAATTAAATTAAATAAATGAAAAATAAATCAGAAGACCCTGAAAACTAACCTGAATAAATCCAATAAAACAAAAACATATATTTTTAAATTGCAAAATAACCACTGTGTTTAACTTAAACATAAGGATATTGTACAACTGAATTAAATAGGTAAAAATAAATTAGAATAGACTACGTGTATTGGAGTGCTTATATCGGATATTTTAGATGCAGGCATATATAATCCGATTTATTTATTTATTTTTTATTTTTTTGCTGATATCAGACCAATATCTGAGATCAATATTGGAGCGGGACACCCCAACTGACCCTTACAGAGGTGAGCAATGTCTTCATGAGCGCTAACCCCTGAAAAGCAGCCGGCCCTGATAACATATCGGGCCACGCTTTGAGGACCTGCTCCTCAGAGGTCTTCACAGACATTTTCAACCTCTCTGTATCATCTGTGCCCATGTGCTTCAAGACCACCGCCTTAGTGCCCCTCCAAAAAAAAACCTACATAACATGCCTTAATAGCTATTGCCCAATTGCACTGACTTCATTTGTAATGTTGAAGTGTTTTTTTTTTTTAAATGTATTTTTTGGGCATTTTGTGCCTTTATTGATAGGAGAGAGACAGTGGATAGGCTTGTGGAAGGGGGAGAGAGAGTAGGGGAAGACACTCTGCAAACTGATCTCAGGTGGGATTCGAACCTGGACCGGCAGAAGTAAGTACATGGGGTGCTAACCACTCAGCCAAACCAGCACCCCATGTCGAAGTGTTTTGAGAGGATGGTCTTGCCACACATCAAAGAGAACATCCCAGACACAACAGACCCCCTCAAATTTGCATATCACCATAACCGCTCAACTGATGGTACCGTTATTGCAGCCATCCACACGGCCCTGTCACACCTTTAACACGGGTACACCTATGTCCGAGTGCTGTTTGTGGACTACAGTTCTGCTTTTAACACTGCCATCCCCCACAGAATGTCTGAAAAGCTCTCCAACCTTGGACTGACATCCTCCCTCTGCTGCTGGATCTTGGACTTTCTCACAGACAGACCCTTGACAGTAATAATTGTTACCAGGATATCCAGCACCAAAAGAGTGAGCACAGGGACCCCACAAGGCTGTGTGTCAGTTCACTCCTATACCTCTTCACCTACGGCTGTATCCCCACCCAGAAAAGACAAAGGGAATGATTATAAACCCAATGAGGAGGAGAGACTAGCACGTCCCACTAAACTTCGACCGGACGCAGGTGGAGAAGGTGAAATCCTTAAGACTCCTCGGCACTCACATCAGTGAGGATTTTACCTGGGCACAACACTCAGCAGATTGTCAAGAAAGCTCAGCAGTGACGCTTCTCTTTGAGGAGGCTGAGGAAATTTGGACCCTCCACTTAACTCCTCAGCAACTTCTACAGATGTACAGTGAAAAGCGTCCTGACAGACTCCATCAAAGTGTGGTATGGAAACTGCACTGCCCAGGACAGAGGCTCTCCCACATGTCATTAAAATGGCACAGTTCATCTGTGGAGCAGCCCCCCCTCCAACTACAAGACATATATAACACCTGGGTCACCAAGAGGTCCCACAACATCATCAGTGACCACACCCACAACACAAATTGTTCATATCATCTGGCAGGTGTGTGAAAACGAGGACTACAGGACTCAGCAACAGCTTTTACCCGGCCATCAGGCTTCTTAACCAAGGACTTGAACTTCAGTCCTGGTCAATACCTCCATAATTGCAATTTTTGGCACAATTTCTGCATAATTTATGACATTTGCACATTGAAACCGTCCTTTCTTATTGTATGTGTGCACTTCATAATTCATATTTTACATTTTAGATTCCATGTGTTCATGTTCCATTTTAGGTTTTAGGTTTTTATATTTTATTTATACGTTTGGGTTATGAGGGGTGGGAAGTCACAAAGTAGAGTTTCATTGCCCATTAATGAGTGCAATGTTTTAGTGTGTATATGGCAATAAACATTTTGAATCAAAGTCAGCTCCCTGTCTGAAACTCATGAACCTCATGTAACTTATGAGATGGTTACATTTGACCAGAGCTGTTTCAACATTGGCTAATTCTTTTTAGTGTTTTTATTGCTTATTGATTGACACTTAAACAGAATACCATTTTCAGGGCTGTTATAGGTTTGTTTTTTATCACATTGCTTCTGGATCCCCTACCCTCAAACCAGCCTCTTTGTTGGCCAAAATTAGATCGTATCCTTTAGTTCTGAAGATCATTAACTAAATCGATACAAATTCAATGATGTTCTCTTGTCTTTTCCGAAGAAAAAATATGGCTCATATTCAGCAGTGTTTTTATTTGAAATACATTTTATGAAGGTGCATCATGTGAAACCATTGGAACTGTGTTATGTTGGATCCTGGGCAGACTGTTGTAGGTGTTGTTTTGAAGGAGTGTGGCTGGCATAGCTTTGTATGTTCATTCCAAAAGTGTGGTTCATGAATCATTGAGGGTTTAAAGGGGAATTTCTCTTGTCTGCATACCTCTTTTGAAGAATGACTTCATAGTCAGGTGACTTTCTCAAAACACGCTTTCAGGAATAAACCTAACTTTATTCAATAGGCCATTCAGAAGCTTTTATTATTTTCTGGTTGTGTTGTAGTATCTATGTGGCAGGTTGTAATAGCTTGGGGATTTTTATTAGTTTTTATTTTTAGATCCGAAAATGTTTTACAATTTATTGATCTGATGTCAAATTGAGCCCACCACAGTTTTCTTTTCTCAGGCTTTTGATATGAGGAATTTATAGACCAATAGCTTCATGCATTTTTTGCAAATTTATATTCCTATGGGTTTTATAAGTAAATTTTAGAAATATTCTTTCTTCACTTATTCATTACCCTGCTGCCATTTCTCTCGTTATGTCTCCATCTTCTGTTGCTGCCTGTCCCAGTAGAGCTCTTTAGAGCATGTTGTGTGTGGCCACCAGAAGTGCTGAATTGTCAGTTCTGCTTGTACTGCAAATACAAAAATGCTTACCATCAATAATTGACATTTTTAGAGAAATGGTTCCAATGGTTCCTTTTTACTTATTTGAAAACTTATGAAGTTACTTTAAAAGAGACAGACGTGTTTTGACATAAGCATTGATGACGTGTTTGTAAATGTGTGCTCCATGTGGAATTGTACACCCTGAAACTGTAGCAAGAGAGAGTTTAAGAGAAGGCATATGGTTATACATAGCAACCTGATAAAGTTCAATAAATAACATCTGTCAATGTACACAGCTTAAAAGTGTGTGAGGATGTTTATGCATGCATATGCATGATAGTTGAGGCAAAGGTTTCTTGTTCTTCTTGACTCTTATGGCAATGGGAAATTTTTCAAGAAAGGGCCTGAGAAAAATTAAAAACAAAAAAACGATACATGTTATGATTCACATCACTCAGTATAGTGTAATGTTGATGTATTTTTGACAGTTTTGTTGGCAAAAAAAGTTTCCCTACATTTTAGTTTTAATATGTGGTTATTTTCTGAAGACACTAAAAGCTCTTTCATGTGGTAAGGCAGTTTCTGTGCCTGAAGTCATACACTGTTAAAAATTGTCCTGTAAAATTACGGTAATCAACTGGCAGCAGGGTTGCCATTATCTTACCGTAGAATTAATATTATCTTACTGTCACTATCATTTACAGTTTTTTACCGTTAATGAAAAATACAACATGGGCCAGTTTTTTTCTGCTTTCCTGTAAATAAACAGTAAACAACTGTCAAAAGGATTTACATTATTTTCCTGTAAAATTAACAGTTTTTAACTGTCACTAAAATTCATGCTTTTGCGCTGTTCACTAAAAATATAGAATTAACTGATTTTTATTACCATACAATATTTTACAAATGACTGACTAACTTTATATCTTTTTACATATATTTTAACAAACTGTTTTTTAATCAGATTTTTTTCTGGCTTAGCAGGAAATGCACATAGGAATAGTTACTCTATTGCTATGCTAGCCCTTACTGGTAATCAGTCTTCACAAAATCTCTATCCAAAGCTGTCTTATAAGACACAGAATGCAAACCAAAACAAAATGTATGAGCTGAATGAAGAACATAGCTATATCACTGATTTTTCAACAGTATGATTACAAATGTCAGAGAAAAAAATCCACAGCTTCAGCACTTTACTCTTCATTTTTACTCTTTATTTCAGGCAAACTTCATATGCAGAACAATTGTACATATAACAAGATTAACAAAACCTGAGACAGTTCTTCTTTCTCAAAATGCCCTTAGCTTTTTGCGGAAAATTGTGTAATACAAGAGGCAAAATTACCAATCAATCAGTCTTTATTTGTATAGTTCAGAACATAACAGGGGTTATCTCAAGACACTTTACAACAGAGCAGCCCAAAGAAAAACTATTTTTTATAGATACACATACTGTATATGCATGTACACAAGTACATATACATATTTATAAATATACTTACAGAATGTACCTGTACAAACTGAACAAGTATCAAACAAAAATGTTTTTTCTATCTGTCAAAACAGTTCAAATAAAAGTCAGAGTATAATGAACACCACCAGACATGTTACATCATGATCAAATATAAACTTAACATTTAGGCTTAGTGTACAGGAATGAGAGAAAAAGGCACAACTCCAAAGTGGGTACTGGGTGATGACAATGGTTAGTGAATTACTTACAGCATGGCCCACTCTCAATCCAGCTCAGGTAGTCCTGTCTGTGTGTGTGCGAGAGAGAGAGAGACAGAGAGATGAGTTTAAAAATATAGTAACGTCTCACATACAAATCAGTACAAGTTATCTATATATAATTGGGGCATTTTCATTCATTTATTCAGATGAACAAACAGCTGAAGTGTACAAACAGTTGAAGCATACAAACAGCACGTCATCAACATATTCATCATTCATCATTTAATTTATGGATACATTGAAGTCTTTACTTCCCTATCTTTTAATTGTCTGCCAAAAATACATTCACTAGAAGTTTTAGCTTACGTTAGCCGCTGGATGCTTCTGTCAGACATGCACATAGCATTCTGTATTCAATGACGAAAAAAAAATGATCTATCACTCAACTTATAAGCCTTGGGCTCTTTTAACCAATATACAAAGTGAATTTAATTGATACTCACCAAATAATTAGGAAGATGGTGATGGATGAAGAAACACATGTATCCAGCTCTCCATGTGCAGTTCCTCCATGTGCTCCTCCCAGAATTAAAAAATACTGGATCATACTGTAATTTTGGGCAGACTATACTTAGGACAGCGGTAAAGTGCTGTATTTTTGGAATACAGTAGTGATCCGTTAAAAAATGGTCAGTAGAATGTAATTTAACAGTTTTTATGTTATTTTAGCGGTAAAGCACTGTATTTTGAAATAACAGCTTAATACTGTTGAAATCTGGCTGTAAATTTACAGCAATCGTTTACAGTGTAGGCTACAGTCGAATAGCCACCTTCTAAGCCTTTTCCTATCATTTCACTCTGTTAGGAAAGTCCCTAAGAAAAAGGGACTATTTGACTGCTGCCATAGACTTGTGTTTTAAGACAGAGGACTGGAAGATATTTTCTCTCTTTTGATCAAAACTTCCCTCTGCTTGACACAGAGGTTGCTTCAAACTCTTTTTCAAATGGACACGGTTGTCACATTTCTGTCATGCCATTTTTTAAATCTATAATTTACTTTTTTCTTTTCTCATGACATTAACATTGTCTTAATAACAGCATTCACATAATTTAACAATCCCATCACCAAGAACATCTCATTTAAAGAGCAAACTTACAGTTTAAAAAAACACAGACTATTTATCTTTAATGTCCTTTTTCCACACTGACAGTGAAGCATCTCAGTGTATTTTAATGAGCAGTCCGATCAGTGAAAATTTAGATTTGATTAATATAAACTTAACATTTAGGCTTAGTGTGTACAGGAATGAGGTCCTATTGCCCCAAGTGGGAGATAGGCAACTGCATCCCGTATAAGTTTGAGCATTAAAAGTGTTTATTTCGCCACAGACCGGTTGCGATCGCCGGTGCTAGCTCTCTAATTAGCATTGTAAGCATTGTGTTTTCCTTCACATCCTCTGACCTGTGTGACGTCATCTGTGAGCTTGTTGCCGGAAGAACAGCGTGCCGCTCATAGTGGAGCTGCTTATCCCGGAGGACAGTTGGAAGTTTTACTGCATCGGTATCATGGCTGAATATTTACCAGATTTCCGTATTTATTTGAGCCAGAGTATACGGACGAGGAGCTGCTACAAACTCAAGAGCTAACGAGGATAGCAACAGAGGGAAGGCAGCGGCTGCCGCAATTTCTGAGGACTGGTGGTCCTCCTGTGGTTGCTGTGACTCTATGCCCACAGAGGAAGAATGTCTGTGTAACGAGTGGGACCTGTTGCCCAATATTCGTGGTCTCGATGTGTCGTGGGATGATACAGAAAGGACCCGACGCTGTGTAACTACATTAGAGGATCTCCTCTGATCAACAGGGCAGTGCTGGACACCTTTTTTCATGTACCCAAAATAAATTGGAGGAGGCGACCAAAACCACAGGGACCAAGTGGTCAACTGTATTTTTGGAATACAGTAGTGATCCGTTAAAAATGGTCAGTAGAATGTAATTTAACAGTTTTTATGTTATTTTAGCGGTAAAGCACTGTATTTTGAAATAACAGCTTAATACTGTTGAAATCTGGCTGTAAATTTACAGCAATCCACTATGTAGGCTACAGGAATAGCCACCTTCTAAGCCTTTTCCTATCATTTCACTCTGTTAGGAAAGTCCCTAAGAAAAAGGGACTATTTGACTGCTGCCATAGACTTGTGTTTTAAGACAGAGGACTGGAAGATATTTTCTCTCTTTTGATCAAAACTTCCCTCTGCTTGACACAGAGGTTGCTTCAAACTCTTTTTCAAATGGACACGGTTGTCACATTTCTCTCATGCCATTTTTTAAATCTATAATTTACTTTTTTCTTTTCTCATGACATTAACATTGTCTTAATAACAGCATTCACATAATTTAACAGTCCCATCATCAAGAACATCTCATTTAAAGAGCAAACTTACAGTTTAAAAAAACACAGACTATTTATCTTTAATGTCCTTTTTCCACACTGACAGTGAAGCATCTCAGTGTATTTTAATGAGCAGTCCGATCAGTGAAAATTTAGATTTGATTACTGTTTAAAGACAATCTACATTATTGACATTTTAAAGACAGTGAACATTTAAAACAAAGATTCTCTTTGAGTGGAGAAAGAGATGTTGACTGAAGAAAAAACAATATCATCCTGGGCCCGTATGCATGTCAAGCCATTACACAAACGGTACCATTAGTCTTAACGTACTGTTGTGGAATTGCCTGTTTGGCTGTGGCATTAGCCGCATGCATGACTGAAAATAATCAGCCAGTTAAGTAATTGTACCATGAAAGTGACGCAGGTGCAAAACGTCATTCACTGGGGGAACTTCCTGGAAAAACCGTATCCAAGGAATTCAAACTGTGCATGCCCACTACACATAAACAATTTCAACCAGCATGGTGAGTAACGTTGCGAGTTAGAGACGATCCTGAAAATCAAATTTCTCAGCGAAAGAAATGGACATTTTACTGCATGAATATCAAGTAAACAGCTGTTACCAGCAAATCCATCGTCGAAGATAACAAACAAAGATAAGGGGAAAGTTTGGTTAAAGATCTATTACAAAATAGTTGAAACATGAAGGATAAATGCTCAAATTGATAAATACAATAATGATTTTAAAATTGTTTTAGGGAAAGTGGACAACAGCAATGCTAGAGTATTTTCATTGTTGTTTTTACCACAAAGACTGACCATTGTTTTATCCATTATTTATCCATAATGTATTTCAATTGGTGTTTAAAGGGTTAAAATAAAGTAAATAATTACATACTTGGTATTTTTGATTAGAACTGAAGTTGACGTAATGATCTGAGCAAAAAAAGTAAAAAAAAAAAAAAAACAAAAACATATGTTTTTATAGCAGCTTTGGGAGAGGACATTAATGACCACTACTACAGGGTAGCAAATCATGAATTGGGCACTGCAAAAAAATTAACAATGCATAAAAATCAATTTTGTTATTGATCTTATGTATATTTAAGCCTGATCTTTGAAAAAAATACTCAGGCCTTCAACATTTATAATATTGATAACTCACTTTTTAACTCACTTTGTCATTACTTCACAACCGGAGGATTGAGCATCAGGCTAACAGCCAGTCAGAGGGTCCCAGAGGTAACATGATGCCATTGATGGCGAAAAGTTAATCTTGGAGGTACAGAATCAATACAGCATTATATATGCCACCAAAAATCCTTCCTACAAGGATATAGGCAGACAAAAGTGACACAAATCAACAAGCTGCATGGTTGGTACCAGTAAAACAACCATAGGGAAGTGAAGTGTTCATTTCTTTTCTCAGTTTAAATGTTTGCTACCATGTGAAATGGCAGTTCACATGAGAGCTCGTGGCTCTCCGCAGATCTTCTGCTGCCCCCTTCCAACTGCACAGGGCTGAGTTGCTTCCAGTGGGCGTTTATCGCCATCCTTTTGGCCAGAGCAAAAGCACAGTGCTTTGCTGCATGGTGAGTTTGCTCTATGTGGAATTTGGGGATAAGGCAAACCATTTTCTTTAACTTATTAATACAATTTTTAACATCATATCCACAGTCTGAAACTGTGTGCGTTTAGCAAGAAATGTGAATGTGTTGACAGACTAAAAGTCAGACAAACTTTTTCCAGGATCAGGTCGTGGGGCAAAGGCCTAAGCACAGAAGCCCAGATTTCCCTCTCTCCAGCCACTTCGTTCAGCCTTTGGGGCTGGGGGATCCCGAGGCATTCCCAGGCAAGGTGACAGACATAGTCCCTCCAGCGTTCCAGGGTCTTCCCCAAGGTCTCCTACAAGTGGAATTTGCCCTGCACACCTTACCAGTGAGGCATCCCGGAGGAAATTGAAAGCTTCCCCTATCGGCTCAGCCCCCTCTTTATCACGACAGACATAAGCAGAGTCCACATCACTGCAGATGCTGCACCTATCTGCCTGTCAATCTTCAGAGCCATCCTTCCCTCACCTGTGAACAAGGTAGTTAAACTCCTCCACTTTTGGCAGAAATTCATTCCTTACCTGGGGGGGAGGGGGCTACTCCACTCTTTCCTGGTCAAGGACCGTGGACTCAGATTTGGAGATGCTGATACTTATCCCAGCTTCTTACTTGGCTATGAACAGATCCAGCAAGACTTGCAGGTCACGGTCCGATGAAGCCAACAGATCTTTGTCTCACTAACCATATAACAGGACCACATCATCTGCAAAAAGCAGTGATCCGATCCTGAAGTCACCAAACTGGACCCCCTCAACACCCTTGCTGTGCCTTGAAATTCTGCCCATAAAAGTCCAACCCTTAATGGAAACAAATCTGTCCTGACCCTCCTCCTCAATACCCCAAATAGACCTTACAAGGGAGGTTGAGGAATGTGATCCCCCTATAGTTGGAGCCCATCCCCCTGTCCCCATCTTGGAAAGAGGGACCAACAACCCAGTCTGCCAAACCAGGGACACCACCCCAATGTCCACACGATGCTTCAGAGTAGAGTCAGCCACAATAGCTCCACAACATCCAGGGTCTTGAGGAATTCTGGAATCTTATCCACCCTTGGAGCCCTACCATCGAGGAGCTTTTGACCACCTCAACAACCTTGGCCCTAGAAATGGGAGAGTCTACCACAGAGTCTCACAGCCCTGCTTCATCCCTGTGAGGTATGCTGGTACAAAACCCAAAACCAGTGAAGTTGGCACATTGTGCAAATTGTAAATAAAAACAGAATACAATGATTTGCAAATCCTTTTCAACTTTTTACCTCCGCCAAGGAGGTTATGTTTTCGGGAGAGTTTGTCCGTCCGTGAACAAAATAACTTGAAAAGTAATGGATGGATTTGGATGAAATTTTCAGGAAATATTCAACATGGGAAAAGGAAGAACTGATTCGATTTTGGTGTTGATCGGGATCAGCGTCTGGCCGCCATGGCGAAAAATGTGATTTTCTGTGAATAACTACTGAACTAAAATAGATATCATTATGAAACCAGTTGCTAATGGTATGTTTTCATGGTCAAGGAATCTAAATATTTGGATGAAATAAAGGTAGGAGTAATATTTATGGTCAAAATGACAATATGGCTGAGGACTGTGGTGCTGGCAGAGGTCTGCGCTCTCCGAGTGCTTTCTAGTGTTCAATTGAATCCACTGCAAAGACAAGATATTTAATGTTCGAACTGAGAAACTTTATTTTCTCTTGCAAATAACCATCAACTTAATGGCAGCAACACATTGCAAAAATGTTGGCACAGGGGCATTTTTACCACTGTGTTACATCGCCTTTCCTATTAACAACACTCGGTAAACATTTGGGAACTGAGTAGACAAATTTTTGAAGCTTTTTGGGTGGAATTCTTTCCCATTCTTGCTTGATGTACAGCTTAAGTTGTTCAACAGTCCGGGGTTTCCATTGTTGTATTTTATGCTTCATAATGCGCCACACATTTTCAATGGGGGACAGGTCTGGACTACAGGCAGGCCAGTCTAGTACCCGCACTCTTTTACAGCCACGCTGTTGTAACACGTGCAGAATGTGGCTTGGCATTGTCTTGCTTAAATAAGCAGGGGCGTCCATGAAAAGGATGTTGCTTGGATGGCAACATATGTTGCTCCAAAACCTGTATGTACCTTTCAGCATTAATCGTGCCTTCCCAGATGTGCAAGTTACCCATGCCCATCTTTTCCTCTTTGGTCCGAAGGACACGACGACCACAGTTTCCAAAAACAATTTGAAATGTGGACTCGTCAGACCACAGAACACTTTTCCACTTTGCATCAGTCCATCTTAGATGAGCTCAGGCCCAGCGAAGCCGGCGGCGTTTCTGGGTGTTGTTGATAAATGGCTTTCGCTTTGCATAGTAGGGTTTTAACTTGCATTTACAGATGTAGACAAACTGTAGTTACTGACAGTGGTTTTCTGAAGTGTTGGGCATTCAATGTTGGTTTTCGGCCTTGCCGCTTACGTGCAGTAATTTCTCCAGATTCTCTGAACCTTTTGATGATATTAGGGACCGTAGATGATGAAATTCCTAAATTATTTGCAATAGCTCGTTGAGAAATGTTCTTTAACTGTTTGACAATTTGCTCATGCATTTGTTCACAAAGTGGTGACCCTCACCCCATCCTTGTTTGTGAATGACTGAGCATTTCTGGGAAGCTGCTTTTATACCCAATCATGGCACCCACCTGTTCCCAATTAGCCTGTTCACCTGTGAGATGTTCCAAATTGGTGTTTGATGAGCATTCCTCAACTTTCTCAGTCTTTTTTGCCACTTGTGCCAGCTTTTTTGAAACAAGTTGCAGGCATTAAATTCCAAATGAGCTAATATTTGCAGAAAATAACAGTTTATCAGTTCGAAGGTTAAGTATGTTGTCTTTGCTGTGTATTCAATTGAATATAAGTTGAAAGGGATTTGCAACTCATTGTACTCTGTTTTTATTTACGATTTGCACAACATGCCAATTTCACTGGTTTTTGGTTTTGTAGTATTGTGGTAAGTATAGTATTCTTCCCACCGATTCACAGAGTTCCAAGTCAATGGTCAGCAGTTCACCATCGCCACCATAGACAGCATTGACAGCACTCTGCTTTTCCCGCCCAAGAAGCTGGATGGTGATCCAGAATCTCTTCGAAGATTTCTGAAAGTCGTTCTCCATGGCCTCACCAAACTCCTCACTTGCCCGGGTATTCGCCTTGGCTATCACCATTCCGCTTGGCCTGCCAGTATCGGTCAGCTGCCTCTGGAGTTCTGCTGGCAGCAAAAGCGGTGTCCACCAGCAGGTTTGGGTGTTGCAGCCATGATAGGCATTGACTGCCTTATGGCCACAGCTCCGATTGGCAGCCTCAACAATACAGGCATGGAACAAGGTCCACTCGGATGCAATGTCCCCACCTCCCATGGGACATGGCAGAAGCTCTCCCAGAGGTGGGAATTGAAGTTCCCTCTGACAGGAGACTCTGCCAGACGTTCCCAGCACAACATCTTTGGGTCTGCCGAGTCCAACCAGTATCTTCTCCCACAGTCACAACCAACTCACAACCAAGTGGTGATCAATAGACAGCTCTCACCCAAGCATCCAAGACATGCGGATGCAAGTCAGATGAAACAACAAAAAGTCAATCATCAAACTTCAGTCAAGGGTGTCCTTGTGCCAAGTGCACATATGGACACCCTTGCTTGAGCATAGTGTTCGCTATGGACATTCTGTTATGAGCACACCAGTGCAATAACAACGTGGATCAGATTTTGGGGGGACAGTTTCTTCCAGTCACACTCCTCCATGTCTCCCTGTCATTGTCGACGTGAGCTTTGAAGTCCCCCAGCAGAAAGAGGGAGTCCCCAGAGGGGGCACTCTCCAACACCACTTTGAGGGAATCCAGAAAGGATGGATTCTCTGGGCTGCTGTTTGATACATAAGCTCAAAAAACAGTCAGAATCCTTTTCCCCCCACTCAAAGGTAAAGGGAGGCTACCCCTCTCATCTACCGGAGTCAACCCTAATGTACAATCACCAAGCCTAGGGGCAACAAGTACTGCCACCACACCCAGCACCTTTGTCAACTCCAGAGTGGAAGAGAGTCCAGCCCCTCTCAAAAGGACTGGTTCCAGAGCCCAAACTATGTGTTGATATGAGTGCGACTACATCTAGTTGGAACCTCTCAACCTCACGCACCAGCTCAGGCTCCTTCTCCACCAGGGAGGTGACATTCCACGTCCCTAGAGCTAGCTTCTGCAGCTGAGGATCGGACCACTAAGGTCTCTTCCTTTGGCCGCTGCCCAGCTCTCTTTGCATCTAACCGCCTTGGCCCCTTCATGGGAAGTGAGTCCGTGGGAGGCCAACTCTTTCAGTCAATGAAAAAAAAGTCACCAGTTTTCATTTAACATATATGTTCTGGTTTGACAACTCAACTTTCTTGAGCATATTAACTCCCAGGGCTGGCTGAAGCTGTCTTCTCACCCCTGTTTTACTTGCCTCCTTCTCTTACCCTCCAAATCAGGACAAGCAATGAGAAAGTATATTTGTTTAAAAAGTAAGTGTGCAAGATTTCGTTTAAAATCTTTTTTTTCTGCAAGGAGATTTGTTTTGAGTGTTTTTATCCATGGGATAAAATTGAGCGCCTTCCTCTTTTCAACAAACCTCTCTCATTTTTACACTGTTTCTCACATTCACACTGGCAGCAACACATTAGGGTGTAAGAGTACATTGTCTTTTTGTGAAGCATATATTTTTAACAGCCTCAGAGCTGGTCTTCAAGATATTATGTTTATTTTTATTGCTTTTGAGAGAAAATGGGTAGCATTTCATCATAGGCACATGCGGGAGATTACAAAGAACCTACTGCCTGGAGTTAATGTTTTTTCTTTTTGTTGTAGTTTTGATATTAGTGCAGTGCTAAAGTCCTACTTTTTTTTTTTTTTTTTTTTTTTTTTTCAGTATATTTTTTTTATAAGTATATTTTTGGGCATTTTGTGCCTTTATTGATAGGAGAGAGACAGTGGATAGGCTGAAATTACAAAAGAACCCCTGAGTTAATGTTTTTTCTTTTTGTTGTAGTTTTGATATTAGTGCAGTGCTAAAGTCCTACTTTTTAGTTAGTTAGTTTAGTTAGTTTTGGCAACAGTTAATTTTTACCCCCTAGAGATTCAGCCAGTTTACAAAAACTCAAACATTTTTACGTTTAGTTTTTGTACATGAAAATTCTTAACATTTCAGTTACTTGTAGTAAAACTGTCTTTTTTTAAACCAAAGATAGTTAGTCAAATTACAATTGTGAAATAATGTAAAATTATAATCTTACTGTAAAAGAGACATATTTTTGTACAGTTAAGTATAAAGCCAAAGCCCAAACCCCATTTTTCATCCTGCCCTATAGCAAAAATGCTATCGGCGAGTTAGGCTGATTAATCTGTCTGAATTATTATTGTTATTGTAATTAATAAATCTTTATAAGAAGTCTGAAGACACCCCTCTCCCCAGGTACTGTTCTCCATGGAGTAAAAAGTTGCTGAAGGGCATAATCCAGTGATTGTGCACTGCATAGAAAAAAATGACTGCATTACAGATGGGCACAATTGAGTGCTTAAAACTGTCCTATTTCACAAAAATATAGTAGTCCAAATATGTGGATAAAAATATTCTTTTCACCTCACGTGTTCCTCTCAAATGCAAATTTGACATCAGTTTTTAAAATTTTATTGTAGTAACGCCACATGGGGCAGACCCATTGTACCTCAGGGCCTCCTATTCATCGTAGAGAAATTGATTTCTTTCATGGCTAAAGGTCAGAATAGCAGAAAGACAGAAATTGCTTTGACAGGGAAACATTATCTGTGTTCTCATTTCTGTTTTGCTCGTTGAAAAGGCCTGACCCAACCCCTGCTGTTTACCCACAAAAGAGACATGTGATGCCTGAATAATGATGGAGGTAGTAAACATGCTACTTTGGAAAATGTTTGCAGTAAAACACACTGTAGAGAAATGTGAGGGAGGGCAACCCCAGAAGGTTTTTGTAAAGTCAAAGCTTAAAAGGGCTGCATTGTTTGTCTCTCTAATGATCCATGCCTTTAGCAGAGAGCCCATCAGGTTAATAGTAATGTCATGTCTTCAAAAAATAGATGACTGGATCTCCCTGATTTTCAGTCCTCAATGTGTTTTAAATGAGGGAATTTTCTTACGATGCAATTGCTCTAGAGTGATGTGATGCCATGGTTATATTGTATCTCTAGAATTTAATCTGCATACAGTTATTATATTTTCTTAAAGCAGCTGCTCAGATTTATGAAATTCACCAGTATGTTTCAAAGAAAGTTAAAAGATTTTCCAGTATTTTATTTTCCACCCATTTTAGTGATGTTACAAATTGGACAATATTGTCACACAGCCCTTTTCTGCACAAACATCCTTAAGCTTAGCTGGCTGACAGCAGTTGGTGGATTACTGCTAACTCTCCTCTTTGTAGGGAGATATGCTCACTGACATTTGAATAAAATGTATGTTATTGTTAAGACTAGAGTCTGCTCAATATTGTTTCCTAATCAAAACATTAGAACAGCCAGTGAGTTAATCCATCACTGCTATGGCATGATGGTTGTTCCTTAATGCACAGGTCACACAATCCATATGTTTGCATTAATTTTGTGTGAGATATCTGGGTGAAAAAAACAGTTTGTGGTGTGTGGGAGGATTTTACTCAACAGTTGAAGAACTTGTGTCTCTCAGCCCTTTTAGCTGAAAGCTGCTTAGTGCTCACCCACTACCAGTCTGGCTTTCAGTTCAGAGTTATATCTTTGCATTGTTCATGTCAGTGCACTGTTGGCATATTGTTTTAAATCCGGTACACCAAGAATAAAAGTGTTTGAGAAGAGAAGAGGAGAAGTTTGGAGGCAAAAACCTGGTGACTGTTTCATCAGTGCTGCATACCAAATGCTGGCCAGTGTATGAAGCTTAGTTGTGAGACTAGTGACAGATTTCACTAAGAGCATCTTCTACTGTGTCCAAGTACTTCCCCCTCTAACGTCTGGCTTGTTTGTGTAATATGAGTACTCTGAGTACTCTGTGCTGTTTAGTTCCCTGGCCATGGCATGGTAGGAGGAATGGCAGGCTTAATCATGTACGAGCACAAGTATGGATGAGTGCACAGCAAGACTGCTCCTCACGGTAACAACCTCCCAACTGTGGACCTCTGATGTTTGGTGATAATTGCAGAGGATGCTTGTGGATTGATACTGCAATGGAAGTAAAAAAAAACTGGGCAAAATCCCCTTATAAATTCAGCACATTGAGGTCCTCACATGGAAGTAGTCCAATCCTTTTGGTGGTCTACAGGCACTTTTTTCTCATTTTTGCTGGAGAAAAATATTTGTGCATTTGGGCAATTTCAACAAAGTTTTTATATGACTTCTGGGTTACAACATTCATTTCATTTCCTCTGTAACACAAATATTGTTCCACACCACCTCTCTATGCTAGAACCTGATTGGCTGTTAATATTCTTCAGCTTTATATTTCATCATTCACAGAACTTCAAGAACTACTCTAATATTTTGAATGCGTTATGCTCAATATTTTATAAGTTATTACATCAGTTTGTGTGGCTAAGGATTATTGCTAATGCGTAAAAGGCAAGCAAACCCTGTGAGAGAATGAAGGACAACACAGATAGCATCAGCCGTTGAAAACTGACTAGGATGTATTTGAAGTTTATATCTTATATAAGACATCACTATTTTTAATGAATTTACAAAAGAAGAACAGCAGATGCCTATTTATTTATGTTTTCTAGATACAGCTGCGCAAGTGAGATTTTACCCCCAATCTTTCCTCAAGTTATTATCCTAAACCAGACTTATTCAGCCCATAAATTGCTTGGCATGTCACAGGGTTTGCCTGACACAGTGCAATCGAAAGAAAACCAAATCAAATGAAAATTGTGACAATGTTGCAACTTCTCTGCCAAACCAAACTAAGTTTGTTCAATTTTAAATGTGAAGTAATTTCTCTGGTTTGATTTAGGATGTATTTTTGCTGTTTAGATATGCCTATATTACTGGACTCATTGCCAATATCAATACAGATATTATTTGGGTTGATAGTACACAATATCCACTTGGCTTAAAATTGACCTCTGCCTTTCTCTGGTGAGGCAAGAAAACCAAGTAATTCTCTACAAATGGTACTGTGTATTGTATCTTTTCCAATTTAGACATTCAGTGATAATCGGTTGAAGAATAATGGTAATTCAAACTTTCTGCTGAGTTTTACAGCTGTTATATTGGACAGATTGGACATATTTCTCAAATATTATATGCAAATGTTGAGAGCCAAAATAATAAATATATCTTGTATATGAACTGATTGTGTATGAGAAGGGTCATTACAGTCATAAATTACTTTGTGAGGAGATTGAGTTTATTGAAATTTCTTTCAATTTAATGCTCATCTCATGATGTTTTCTGTCAAGAATAACTATGTTTTGTTTATCTTACCCAGAACTGTGGCTGGTAGGTTGATGAAATTCACCTGCCACTGCAAAAAACACTGGTATTTTGAATGTTTCTTTTGCTACTCTCCAACCCTGGTCATAACATATTCTCACACACCCGCCTTCTGTTGTGCATCCACAGTATGTTGCATAATTAATATATTCCAGTGATGCAGGCTAAGTGTTTGCTGTTTTATGCTGACCTCCTACTTCATCTGACACATCCAGTGTTGTTTGTAGCCTGTGGCCAGTTCAGTTTTTTGCAAATGGCAGATTTCTTGGCAGTTTAAAAGGCAAGATTGACTTACTAAAGGTTTGTTGTTTGCCCAGAGTCACAGAAACCAACCAGTTCTCCCACATTCTGTTTGGAAATTACTTAATTTGCCACAAGTTTTCAGCCATAGATTTGTTTCTTAAATCAAGACAAATGCTGTGGGAGGGACTCCGGTTCATGCCCATGGAGTAGAGTTAACTTGGGTTCTGTCATTCCTTAACAGTGTTAAGATTACCCTTAAAAATATCATCTATAGTGGACTACTTAACTTAATCAACTACTTAAAGTTATCGTCAGACAAGGGCCTTTTTACTGCACTTCCTTAATGACTGCCTTCTATATTATACTTTCATAAAAAACAATTATATTCATAAAATTAACAAGACTTGGTGTGTGGGTGAATACTGTTGAAGCTGGACACAATCAGTATTCAATCAGTGAAGTACTTTGTTACTATGGTCAATCTCCATTTAGCAGTAATAACACACCAAAATGCAGAAAATATGAAAAATACAAGACAAGCCATCACTACAAGCTTTACAGTTTGATTACGTCTGACCTGTACTGTAGGAGGTTGAAAGGCAGGAAGTTCCTAGTGTGCTTCTCTACCTTTTCCCTCTCCATTCCTGCTCCTTGGATGATCCCACATCTTCCTTTTTCACTTCTTTATTTTAGAATTTTTGTGTTACAGTTTGTTGTAGAGTTGGAATTTTTCAAAACTTTGAAATGAGTTCATTTACTGAAAGACATGACATGGAAAATACTTTTTCTGTCTGTCTCCCTGTCAGTCATTTATTTATCTTTTCACTGACAACAATTGATACATTTAGACAATGTAAGCAAGCAAATGTAAAGACCTTACTCTTTACTTTTAATTTAATATGGAATATTTTATTTTTATTATATTTTATTTATATATTTTAAATTATATTATATATATTTAATATTATACTTTTATTATTTAGAGCCAAGATGACTTAAGGAAGTTTTAAATGCTGCAGAAAACAGTCTTTCAACAGTAAATACTTTTTCCGCATCGTCTTTATGTTTGTGCTGCTAATAGTATTGGATGTAAATTCTAAGCTCCCCGCCATAATGTACAAGTCTGTCCCTCCACTCCAGATTCAAAACTGTTCAAAGTGGATATCTTGGTTTGCACTACAGGCTTCCTGCAAAAAAAAAAAAACTCTTGAAGTCTTTGTAGTGGATATCAGGAAGTTCACTTCAAACTGCTTTCTCTCCATTTTATGAAATACAGCCAGGAAATAATAACTTTTGTGTCCATCCAAATAACAGAATAAGGTGTTCTAATCACTTCCATGGCCATTGGTGTATAAAATCAAGCACCTAGGCATGCAGACTGCTTTTACCAACATTTGTGAAAGAATGGGTCGCTCTCAGGACCTCAGAGTATTCCAGCATGGCACAGTGATAGGATGCCACCTGTGCAACAAATCGGGAAATTTCCTTGCTCCTAATTGTTCCACAGTCAACTGTCAGCTGTATTATAAGAACGTGGAAATGTTTTTTTTGTTTAAATTTTTTAATTTAACATCCTTTATTCGTCCCTCATGGGGAAATTCAATTCTTTACACTCTGCTGAACATGCTACACAAACACAGGCTGAAGTACACATGCACATGCAAACACAACCTAAGATCATGCATCAATGGAGAGATGTCAGAGTGATGGCTTGCTGCTCCTGAAGAAGCGCTACCGAGCAGTGTTTTGGAGGGGGGTTCAGTGTCTTGCTCAAGGGCACTTCGGCAGTGCCCAGAAAGTCAGCTGGCACCTCTCCAGCGACCAAACCAACTTCCAAACATGATCCGGCGGGACTTGAACCAGCCACCCCTCGGCCCCCAGCCCAAGCCCTTACAGACTGAGCTACTGCCGCCCCATGAGCTACTGCCGCTACTGTTTGGGAAAAACAGCAACTCAGCCACAAAGTGGTAGGCCACCTAAACTGACGGACCGGAGTCAGTGGATGCTGAAGCGCATAGTGCGCAGAGGTCACCAACTTTCTGCAGTATCAATTGCCGCAGTCCTCCAAACTTCATGTGGCCTTCAGATTAGCTCAAGAACAGTGCGCATAGAGCTTCATGGATGGGTTTCCATGGCTGAGTAGCTGCATCCAAGCCATACATCACCAAGTGCAATGCAAAGCATCGGATGCAGTGTACGTGGCCACTGGACTCTTGAGCAGTGGAGACGCGTTCTCTGGAGTGACAAATCGCGCTTCTCCATCTGGCAATCTGATGGACGAGTCTGGGTTTTGAGACACCATTGCTCCACACTCCATGCTCCCAATTTTGTGGGAACAGCTTGGAGCTGGCCCCTTCCTCTTCCAACATGACTGTGCACCAGAGCACAAAGCAGGTCCATAAAGACATGGATGACAGAGTCTGGTGTGGATGAACTTGACTGGCCTGCACAGAGTCCTGACCTCAACCTGATAGAACACTCTTGGGATGAATTAGAGCGGAGACTGAGAGCCAGGCCTTCTCATCCAACATCAGTGTTCACAAATGTGCTTCTGGAAGAATGGTCAAAAATTCCCATAAACACACTCCTAAACCTTGTGGACAGCCTTCCCAGAAGAGTTGAAGCTGTCATAGCTGGGACGGGTGGACCGACGTCATATAGAACCCTATGGTTTAGGAATGGGATGTCACTTAAACTCAACTAAAAACATCTACTACACAGATAACTGTGGCTTCTCTGCACATACGTACACCATGACACCGGAAAAACAAGCAACAACAGAACAAAGAATACATCCCAAATAGGGATGGGAATCGAAAACAGCTCAATCAAAGAATCTATGTCATTAATCTTTTTGCTAATCAATTCCCTTATCAATTCCATTCAATTGACAGGGTTCAGAAGCGTCAGAATTGTGGCTTAATTTTAATTACACCTACTGCACAACCTTAAGTGAGTGGAAACACCAGCAACTTGCAGAATCAGTTATCTATACTGTGATGTATGTTTGGCATTGTTGACACTGAAAATCAGACCATTTGCCCACATGCAAAATCTGCAGGAATTTCCAAATGCTACTGGAAGTTAAAGAATTGGATCGATTAGCAGGATCGTTAACAGCATTGGTAGTGATAAAATCTTATCAATTCCCATCCCTAATCCCAAAACACTCCCACAGTCCACTAAGCTCAAAGTAACAGTTCAGTTTTCTAGCGTTATCAGGCAGGAGTGTTGTTCTCCTATTGGGGAACCTTTCTTTGTACTTTCTGTTCTGTTCTATCTGCTGTTCTTGTCTTTTAGATGAATTTTCACTATTGTGAACTGAGGGACTGAGTGGAAGGCACCTTTTCTTTACTACTTCTGTCACCCTCCTCCTCATCCCTCTTTTCTGCCTTATCTCCCATTCTACAGCTGAAAGATAAAAATCTGAGGTATGATAGTCATTTTGTGGCTCAGCAGCACGGCACAGCTAGGTGTACATAGAATGTAGAGAGATGAAAAGCAGCTTTTGAGTGTATGATGTAGGAGTTGAGTTTGCCTGGCAACAGGTGAAAATGCTGGGACCAGCGCTGTTGATGACAGAAGCATGATTTGAGCTTGCCTGCTGAAATGAATAGCATTTCACTTTTCTTACCTACATCTACTGCATCCTTCATGATCCCAAGCTGCCGTATTAAGAGGGCAGTGACCACTTGATCCTGCAACTAATCAGCAAAGCATTCACTGTCAGAAAATGCATGAAACTGATCTACACTTTAGAGCCTTGGGATTGATGTAGTCACTGAAGGATGGTAAGATGCTGAACTGCAGAGCTTTGCTATAGAGCCAAACATGTTGTTGTGATCATTTAAAATGAATAATATTTCACTTGGTGTGTGTTGAGTTTCGTTGTTACCTGCGCTTCAGGTACGAAGATAGCTACGCCACTGTTGTCGTCAGGGGGTTTGACCTGGAAGGGCAAAAGGTTTTTGACCGCTGTGTCGCTGAATGTCGGTGCTTTCTTTGCTGTTCGGTTGTTGATGAAAAGGATCGATGGATGGAATTTAAGGATGTTGATATAAACTCCAAGAATAAATGCTCTTCATGCTGCTGAAGAACAGTGTCTGGACTCTTTTTGATCATCAAGAAACACGCAGTAGCATTTGGAAGCAGTACCACAGCACGCCAGTCAGGTTACTCTGGGTCAAACGGCTCGGTGGGCTAAGTAGGCTGTAGAATTAGCTCCTACAGGTATCTTATTTTGAAGGGGTTCACATTCACTTACCGTTATTACACACAAATTTATGGATCTGTTGTGTTTTATCATGTTTTTTTTTTAAAAGCAGCTTGAGGTTGATATCTGCCTAATGCAGTATTTCTCAATTACTTTTTTTCTATGCCCTTTCTCTGAGATTTTTCTATTTTTATTTTGAATTTGAAGCCCAACAATATTTAATTTTGTGCATCAAAAAACATTTGTTACAAACATTTAAAGGAAACCTGTTGTTTGGCTGCCCACATTAAATTTTGCATAAATTCCACCTCTAGTTGACAAGGAACCAATCACAGTGTAGAATTTTGGATTTGCACACAAAGTGGCCCAGCAAAACTCCAAGGGGTCCAGGCCCTCATCTGGCCACACCCCTGCAAAAACAAGTTGGCTCCCCTGCAGCGACACACCCCAGTCAGAAGTGCAAGTAAATTAATTATGACAGGAGCTAAATAACTGTTCACACTGGGGGCTGCCACCTTCGATTGTCAACTCGGGGATGGCGAGGTTTCCCGAGTTCCTAGTGGGAAATTCCGACCTGGGGGGCGTTCCAGATAAAATTTCCTACTCGGAAGTGGGAAGTTCCGTCTTCTGACTACAACTGGAACGCACCAATAATGTGCGTGGTGGTTTTACATATAACTTAATGGGTTTCCTTGTTAGAGTAGACTGTTTTCTGTTTTCACATGAGAATATTTAGAGGCGCCATGGAAGAGATTTACCTGAACAAATAATTCTAGGTAATACATTTGGAAAAACACACTTCCAGATCAAAAATCAAATTCATTTATCTCTCACATGGTCAGGTTTTTGCATGATGATGATTCTATGACAGAGTGAGTTTTAATCCAAAGGCACGTCCCTTGTGGTTTAGCAGGTGTCAGTGTTAAGCCATTGGACAAGAGGTGCTTGTCAATCACAGCTAACACAGAGAAACTAGAAATCCTTGTTTGACAAGAAAAAGTTGTCAAAAACTGGTGACGCACTGATGACCCTTCCAAGCTGTCCATTTTTAGTATTATTTGTGAGTGTAGACAATTTCATGCTAAAGTTTTATCTGTAAGTAAAGTGCAACCAAAAGGCAGATGGGAATTTTTTTGGCTGTAAACTTGTTTTTAATCTTGATTTACTCCTCCCAGTTGGATAAGATGATCCATTTTTTCAGATCTTATTTAGTCAAAGTCAAAGTAGACAACAAACAACACATTAAGCACATTTTATCCATGCTTCCAGGATTAGTTAAAAAACACACAATAACATTAAATTAATTAAAGATTTTAACTTAGAGGAAATTAAGTACAAACAAAGTTTCATTATCCATGGATGGAGTATATATTGAAGGTGTCAAAGTCTAGGTTTTTGGTAATCGTAATGAATGAAAATATGACATAGAAATCACATGTACCATATGTTAAAAAAAGCCGTCAAAATATTTTAATTTTGATCAAAGTCAAGCATGTTAATTGCAAAACAATGAAAATGTACTGTTTACTAATACTGCCTTATGTGAGTTATTCTGCAGTTCACTTCAAAGATGAAAAGCATTAAATAAAATTTGATTTTCAGCACCAAGTTGCTTGTACTACTTTAAAAAATGTGTTCTTTGGTTGATGATGTGAAAATATGGAATTCCCAACAACAGGATTTGAAGGGTTGTACAAATATTCGTCGATTTGAAAAAAAATGCAAAACAATGCAAAAAAAATTGTCAATATGCACTTGAAACTTAAACTGGGTGTCAAGTATCAGTTTTTTTGAGCTGCAAATGTGTCCATGTATGGGTTATTTATTCGTTCATTTTATTTGCATTTTCATTGTTTTTGTCTTTATAATCAAGTGTTGTTGGCGTAGGCAATTACAAAAATAAACTATATGTGATGTCAGACCATCTTTTCTTTTTTTTTAATGTTCAAGTAGGGGGCCGACAAGCTAAGAGACATATTCATCTTACTGCTCCTTTCCTATCATGGAAGTGTTTATTTGAAAATGTAATGTGCACTTGTAAGTTTATTGTCCACTTACATGTAAGGAACAAATGAACTAAATTAAATCAATGAAGGCTTACTGGCACAAGGTGGTGCTAAAAGAGCAGGAGTGCATAGTTTGTGACTTTGTGATTTAAAGTAAGAGCAGGAACACCTGAAAACCGTTGAGGCATTTGTTGATGAAGCACAGTAAAGCTGGACTATGTCTGAATCTTGTGGACACAGGCCTTTAATATTTCAGTAAAGCAAAAATGAGCATTATGTCTTTGAATACATAATGCTCATAATGCTCAATTATATAAATATAATTGCATTAAACTGAAGGACTCAGAGCTGTTTCTGTGTGATACTGCATAATTTATTGAGAGAGTTTTTCACCACTTTCAGCTCCAGTTCCTTTGGCCAGGGCCAAATCAAGGGATCAGCAAAGTTTTGGGTTCACCATCTTCAACAAAATGAAAGTACTGAGCTATTAAGCTGTGGGCAGCCTGTTGATGAGCTTGTTCCCTGAGCCATTACTCCAGGAGTTAAAATAAGCCTTTGACTAAATGCTGGTGTTTTGGTGTTCATGTTAACTGTTCTGTAAATTGTCTCAATCAGCAAGCTACGGGCAGCAAGCAGGTCAATAAAAGCAATGTGATGTGTAAAACAAATATAAACACACTATCCACAATTAAGCCTCTCTGACCCAAAGCAAAGAGATTGTCCTTTTAGGGTGCATGCTATGTGCTAGATTGGTTTCTATGGGTGTCACAGCGGAAGATAAAATCTTCAAAGGATGGAAGTATGTTAAATTATCTGTCCTGCTTGTATTTACCCTAGAACGCTGAAAAGAAGCTGCCTGTAGTTAAAATATTGTGAAGTCTGAAATATAAATTCAGGAGAGGAACAAGACTTTAAATTGCGCCATTTTAGAAGAGAACATTAACACAAGTAATGCTCAACTCTTTTTTTTTCTTTTTTTTAAACTTTTCATCACAAAGCTGTCATCACACCGATGTGTCTCTAATGGCTGAAACATGTAGAGCTCGTAAGTCCATCACAGCAGATACATAAACCGTCATTGTTAGGTCATAGTTATTTTTCAAAGTTGATAGAGGTTACCATTACTGTGAATGAGCTTGGTTTAAGCACAGTCCTTAAATCCAGAGAATCTTTCTTTACCATGTCTTGAAAAATATTAAGAGGGTCATGTATTTGACATTGACACAGAAAACTTGTGTCAGCCTACTTATTCAACACAAAAAATGTCAAGGAATTGATTAGGGAATTGATTCAGGAATAAATCGAATTCACAGACTTGATCATTGCATTTGTATTAGTAAATTTCCACTCTTAGGGAAATGGCTTTTTTTTCATTGTGTCACAGTGACATCAAGACTTGTTACTCAAAAAGCACCTAACACTCTTCCGTTTACGTTCCATGATTTCTGGCAGTTTGACTTTGAGTACCTCCATGTAAAAATGTTGGACCCTGCCACTGACGTAGTGTAACTAAAATTAAAAGGTGTGGTGTATCAAATACAATTTAAAGTATGTAGGCTCTTGTTTAGGCAACATGCAGTTGAAAATAATTTTTAAAAATGCAGACTTATACCACATGTTCCTCCCAATGTCACCTAGTGATTTGTCAGTAATTATAAAACCTTATTACAGTTCAACACAGTATTTCTTCCTTAACCATGATGGCACACATTCGATTGGAAAGTGAGATAAAAAGAGCTCCCACTTGAGGGAAAAGGGCAGGATTTGTCTGGCCCAGTTTTTAAAATACCAAATATCTTTACTGAAACTGGAGGCTTTGAGAGGACTCCCTAGAGACTTCTGCAGGTGGAGTAACTGCACAGCAGAGTTTGTGAGCAGGCTTATTAAGGCAGTGGCTGAAGGGTTTTAGACTCAGATTATCTGTGTGCAAATGTTTGTGATAAAAAAATGTCAAACACAACATTGATTGTGTTGTGACCACTGAAGATCTCATTCACACTCAGCCACTGGTTGCACTGTCACTATCAAAGTGATGTTGACTTTTATTTGTTAACTATGAGTTCATTTCCCTTCAAAGGGAAGCAAGTGGTACCCTTTTGAATGCATCTAATCTTTACAAGCCCTTACAGGTGAATTTTTCCAGTTTTCATCTCTATTCCCCTATATCTAAAAGCTTGTTTGTTTGTTAGGAGTTTAAATTTAAGTAGTCTATCAAAAAAAATTCTAAAGTACAACTCTGGCTAAAACAAGAGAATTTAGCTTTTGTCAGACTATATCAGCACCTTTCTTCAACATCTGCTCCATAATTTTGCCCTTTAAAAGTCAACTTAAAATACTATAGGATTGCTTTTGATAAATCACTTCATGTAACAGCCATAAAATGAATTTACAGAGAAAGGGTGTCCATGACCCAGAACATTAAACAATATGCTCAGTTTGACACAGGTATTCATTTTACTGTCTTTTTGTTATTTTGATGTGAAATTTACATCCATCTACTGTAAAAAAAAGACTTTAGATATCAAGTTGCAACTACTTAAAATAATAATTTATTGTAAAAAATAAAGTCACAACAAAGTGGATACTAATATTTAACTTTTGGAGCAGATCCAGGATTTCGTCATTGATATTGGTTTTTAGAGATTAAAATTTGTATTCATTTAAAGCAACAAGGTGGCAAGCAACACTGTATATTTAATAGGCAGAAAAGAACTGACACAATCTGACTGTTCAGGTCCAAGTGAAATAAAGAAGAGAGCTGTTGGGCTCGATAGGTTTCTGCATTTAAATATCTGCTCAACCCTGGATTGACCACTCAGCGCAATGCTCATAATGATCTCTTTGTACTTAAGATCTCAGGTTTAAAAGTAGTATTTTCAAAGACTTGAATTTTTCTGCTGTTCATTGGTTATTCATACCCATTTGTGTTTGGATGTTCTGGAAAGTCACCATTTGTCCCTCTTCTCAGAGCTGCTCATTTACAGTGAACAGCTTGTAAGTTAGTAGGAATCAGGTTTTTAAATTATGGCAGTTCTGCAAATTGCCAACGTTCTTCATAATTAACATTATTAAAAGTACTTTTTCTCAGGCTAATGATACTATGCAAAGACTCGGGCATTTACTGAATATACGGCACAAGCATTTACACACCAAACATGTAAGCCATACTCTGTGTCACTTTTATTTAAGAAGTATTTACATAAAAATAAATAACATTGTAGTGGCACTGACTTCACAGAGGCTCACAGCACTAACAAACATCCAGTTTTTAGTGCACATGCATCATGCTAGATTCAAGCCCTTACAATTATCACAATTCTTTGCACTTAATTGTTAACTTGATGACAGAAAAAGATTGCAGTTACTTGTTTCAGTCCATTGGTTTGTTGGTCAATTCATAACATTGTTAATGAGCTGCAGGTTTCCATTAAGGCTCGAGAGAGACTCATAAACTAAACATAGGCAATTAAATCAACTAAGAACAACACACACAGTATATATCAACATACACACACACCCACCCACACACGCACAGGCACAAACTGTAGTAAAAGCTGACTGGCACTACAGTGCACACCACAGCTGGTTTTGCAGGCTTTTTTCGGCCATTGACAAAGCAGCAGAAGCAGTTCTTGTGCAGAAACTTGTCCATTTTTAGAAAATATTGTGACCATAATTTACTCCTTTACCATTTTTCTCCTGAATGAATCTTCAATTTTTTAATGTCAGCTGTCTTCTGTTTAAATATTGGTTGTTCATTTGATGTCTGACAGATCAAATACATGCCTTTATCAAAATTGTTTTATGAAAACCAGCTCACTAAGAATTGCAGAGGTTGATGCCAAATGTAATTCTGAATATGCTTATTGAAAAAAAATAAATAAAATCAAATCTTTTCAGGTAAATGTTCTAAGCCAACATTTTGCATTAAAGATATCGATAAATAAATTTAAATCGATAGAGCTCTTAAGAATATGGCACTCTAAAAACCACCTGTTATCAGTCTTTAACCCACTGACACATTACATTCAGGACATCTTCTAGCCAGTACCTCAAGTAAGCAGGCTGGATATAGAATCAGGATCTATGTTTTCACTTCTCTTTTCTCATCTGCTTGTTCCCGTCTATTTGACAAAGTGAAGGGCCTCGGCTGCCACTACAGAACCTTTGCTGCTGTCAAGGCTGGTGACCAACTTGAAGCCTGATTTTAGTGCTAGCATCACTGTCTCTAGCTTAAGGCAGTCAAGTGTGCACAGGAATGTGCTGTCCTCCTTCAGTACAAGCCGTGAACCTGGCTCAGACTTGATAAAGTGTCTGAATTGGATTACATTTGATGACACCACAAATTCTTCTGGAAACCCATCCAAGCGGCTTTTTGAAATTTGCACAAGTCGCCCTTTGACCTTGTCAAGGAAGGCGGCGTCACTGCAGTACACCTTTAGGCCTTGTGACCTTTCATGGCTATCTGTCACCTCCAGAAAGGCAGCCTCTCGCTGGGCTGCCCTTTGAGTTTCCCAGTCAACAACTGCTTCCACCAGTTCACTCAGGTGATAAAAGTCAGCTTCTCGTCGCAGGAGCCCTGCCTCCCGGAAATCATCAGGCAGCTGGAGTTCTCCTGTTCGTAGGTAGTTGAGCACATGGCGAAAGACAGGACCATCTCTATCAATGAATGGGTTGCCCATGGAATCAGTGTGTTGGACAGGCTTCTTACCATTGGCCAGCTCCTCCAGATAAGAACCTTGGTGCTTGGCAAGGGTGGTCCGGTGGGCTGTGTACAGGAAACCCCCAACATTTAGGGTAATGGTGCCAGAGGAGGGTTTCTTGAAGCTCTTGCTTGGTTGCAGCAGGTCAGGGTTGATATGCCTTAGTTCACTTTCCATCCTTCTGAGGTTCCATTCCATGCTCCAGTCACCCTCTCCTGCCTTGACCCAGCCTCTTCTGAGCTGGTGTGGTAGCTGTTCAGTTCGAGACTGTCCTTTCTTCTCTGGTTGATCTGGCTGCGCAACTGTGCCGCTGAGAAAATGAAAAGGTGTCGTCAGCTGTCGTACAGTGAGAGTGAATGTGTTGTAGAGTGTGTGATGGTGGATGGCGAAATGCTGTCTGGCAGAGCAGCTGCAGTGAACTGGAAGACGAAAACAGACTGGCTCTCTCTGCTGATCTCTCTCTCTTCCCTCCCTCTCACTCTCTATCTCTCTCTCTCTCACTCTCCTTTTGTAGGAGTGGGTGGGCAGACAGCATCACATGCAGGGAGAGAAAGGGAGTGTGCGAGCAAACAACAGAGGAATCTGGACTCAAGGAGCTTGTTCTTTCTTTGTCTTGTGCTAATTATCTACGTTTAAAATGATGCAAATCTGAGACCAATAAGGACACAAAAACACTTACAATCAAACAATTTAACACATACACACAAACATACATTCACACTATATTGTGACCAGATGGAAGGGGGCTGATTTTTAATTGTTAGTGTGAAATTGTCTCAGCTTGAGTCAGAATATGAAGCTCCTTTTGCAGGCAAATCCACCTGCTCCATGCACAGCACTACATTTCAACTAGCTGTTTTAAAAAGGAGTCAAAATTAATTAGTAATTAATTAGAAAGCCTTATTACCTTACCTCCTTTGTCTTACCTTTGTTAATGACATGGAGAACAGCTGCATTTCTCACACAAATGAAAGCCAGAGGGAAAACATCAATGTTAATATCATGATTTGTGTGTTTTATGGTAACAAGCAGTGCTCTGTTCTAGTGAATGTTGATTGTGCAGTAATCACACATGTGTTTGTTTGAGCCCTGGTGTTGAGATCTTATGGAGGAAATGGTCCAATTACAGTCAGTTGTGGTCTGGTCATGAAGGACATGTTTTGAATTGTCTAAAGCCTTGGCCTGTTACCCCTCTCTGGTAAACCTCACAAGACTCATTGTGTTGTTCTTCACTAAGCTGGTGAGTGTGTTTCACATAGTTATGCTGCTCCTGGTGCAACTTGATTCTTTAGTTTAGTGATGTGCCTATTCACATCCCAAGATCCTATTTATGTATTTATTCATATTATAACAGAGGAGGGTATTCATATAACATCACAGACAATGCAAGTTTCCGTAAGTCTACACACTGAGTGGCAAAGAGTACAGATTTAAATTAGCAATTGGTAGAAAGTAAACTGTCAGTACCTGACTTAAACTGGAGGTTTTCACAGGTTTTGTTGGAATAATTTCATGATGTTCACCACAGGCATTAAAGATCCTTAACTGATGTAACTGAAATGTTTGAAGCCGCTATATTAGGTTTATGAAAAATATTAAGCCATAATGTTACAGCAACTGGTATCATATCACTGAGCATATAGGCAACCAAGCAATGATAAATATGAAATTCTCTAGTTTTACCTTAAATGAAATTAAAACATTTCATTTCTGCAAATGTGTCATAAAAAGATAATATCTGAGATGACAGTGCACTGAGAACAACAATGAACATTTTAATGCTTGTAGACACCAATGTTGCAACAGCTGGTTTGAATGTAAATTATGTGAACAGGAGTTCAGGGCTTTAATAGCAAATAAATAGTTTTATAAAGATTACATCTGTTTGATCCAAAGCAATCTTTATTTTTGCATATTTAAAATGTAATGAAAGGATTGACTATTTTGGGTGTCACACTATTGAAAAATGTGAGGTTATGACAATTTAGAATCATAGTTGTGGACAAAAATGTTGGCACCCTTCTATTAAACTGACAAAAGCAAAAATGAATACAAATTTACTGAAATTTACCAATGAAATTCAGACATTGGTTTTGAATTGTGGTTCAACAGAATTGTTTATAAAAGAAACTAATGAAGCTGGCCTGGACAAAAATGATGGTACCCTTAACTTAATATTTTGTTGCACAATCTTTTGAGGACTGCGATCAGGTGTTTCTGTAATTCTCAATAATACTTCTGCACCTGTTGACAGGTATTTTGGCCCACTCCTCAAGAGCAAACTGATCCAGCTGTCTCAGGTATAGTGGATGACTTCACCAGACTGCATGTTTCAGCTCCTTCCACAAATGTTCAATAGGATTTAGGTCAGACTCATAGATGGCCACTTCAGAATAGTCCAATGTTTTGTTCTTAGCCATTCTTGGGTGTTTTTAGCTGCATGTTTTGGGTCATTATACTGTTGGAGGACCCATGACCTACGGCTAAGGCTAGGTTTACACAGACACTCTCTGACTTAAAACGTAAAGATTTTTCCTTTGAGTATTCAAAGTCGATCCACGTTCAGACCATAGACTGTATATAGTGGACAGCGTGGCTCCGCCTTCTAACATTTAACGGTTTTGAAGCCATAATATTCCCCGTCAGGGCGCCGCTATTGTGCAGCCAGTAGAGAATCTGAACCATATCTGGACGCAGCTGTCGTAAACAGTTGCAAAACTCTGCAGCATACAGCGTACACAATCATTGTGAAACTGCCGTAAACTGCAGTTATTTTTTAAACTCTAATACAATACCCAAAACCAGTGAAGTTGGCACGTTGTGTAAATTGTAAATAAAAACAGAATACAATGATTTCCAAATCCCTTTCAACTTATATTCAATTGAATACACAGCAAAGACAAGATACTTAACATTCGAACTGGTAAACTTTGTTATTTTTTGCAAATATTAGCTCATTTGGAATTTGATGCCTGCAACATGTTTCAAAAAAGCTGCCACAAGTGGCAAAAAAGACCGAGAGAGTTGAGGAATGCTCATCAAACACTTATTTGGAACATCCCACAGGTGAACAGGCTAATTGGGAACAGGTGGGTGCCATGATTGGGTATAAAAGCAGCTACCCTGAAATGCTCAGTCATTCACAAACAAGGATGGGGCGAGGGTCACCACTTTGTGAACAAATGTGTGAGCAAATTGTCCAACAGTTTAAGAACAACATTTCTCAACCAGCTATTGCAAGGAATTTAGGGACTTCAACATCTACGGTCCGTAATATCATCAAAAGGTTCAGAGAATCTGGAGAAATTACTGCACGTAAGCGGCAAGGCCGAAAACCAACATTGAATGCCCGTGATCTTCGATCCCTCAGGCGGTACTGCATCAAAAACTGGCATCACCGTGTAAAGGATCTCACCACATGGGCTCAGGAACACTTCAGAAAACTACTGTCAGTAACTACAGTTCGTCTACATCTGTAAGTGCAAGTTAAAACTCTACTATGCAAAGCCAAAGCCATCTATCAACAACACCCAGAAACACCGCCGGCTTCGCTGGGCCCGAGCTCATCTAAGATGGACTGATGCAAAGTGGAAAAGCGTTCTGTGGTCTTACCAGTCCACATTTCAAATTGTTTTTGGAAACTGTGGTCGCCGTGTCCTCCGTACCAAAGAGGAAAAGAACCATCCGGACTTTTATAGGCGCAAAGTTCAAAAGCCAGCATCTGTGATGGTATGGGGGTGTATTAGTGCCCAAGGCATGGGTAACTTCTGGGCAGCGTTTTTTTCATGGACGCCCCTGCTTATTTCAGCAAGACAATGCCAAGCCACATTCTGCACGTGTTACAACAGCGTGGCTTCGTAGTAGAAAAAGAGTGCGGGTACTAGACTGGCCTGCCTGTAGTCCAGACCTGTCCCCCATTGAAAATGTGTGGCGCATTATGAAGCGTAAAATACAACAACGGAGACCCCGGACTGTTGAACAACTTAAGCTGTACATCAAGCAAGAAGGGGAAAGAATTCCACCCGAAAAGCTTCAAAAATTGGTCTCCTCAGTTCCCAAACGTTTACTGAGTGTTGTTAAAAGGAAAGGCGATGTAACACAGCGGAAAAAATGCCCCTGTAGCAACTTTTTTGCAACGTGTTGCTGCCATTAAATTCTAAGTTGATGATTATTTGCAAAAGAAAATAAAGTTTCTCAGTTCGAACATTAAATATATTGTCTTTGCTGTGTATTCAATTGAATATAAGTTGAAAAGGATTTGGAAATTATTGTATTCTGTTTTTAATTACAATTTACACAATGTGCCAACTTCACTGGTTTTGGGTATTGTAACTGATGAAAAAGAAACTTTTCAGAAAAAAGAGGACTGTGAAAAAACGCAGCCCAATAATACTTTCATATCACCACAGCATACGGATGGGTGAAATATTTCTCCGAGGTGTATTAATTTTTTGAAGTTTCACTACGGCCCCGTTCAGATGAATGGGGAAGACGGAGAGTTGACCTATACTGCAGCCAGTCACCAGGGGGAGCAGTTTTTGTGGCGACTTCAATTCGAGCCCAGCGACATGACGTCCATGTTTTTTACAGTCTATGGTTCAGACGAAGACGCTGGAGACGATTGAAACCGCTGTAGTATGTGTGCTGGTTTAGTAAATGGCGGTGTAGGTTTGCATAGAGGCAATGCTGCTACAATACACGTACGAAGAAGAAAAACTTTTCATCAACGACAATGGCGAGTGACACACAAAGGAGTTTCTTTATCTGGACAACAAATCAGTTTTAACAACAAATCTGACTGGATAGTTTTGTCTGGAAAACAACCGAGCACGATAAGCGGCACACATGTTACTCGGTAGATGGCCAAAGCTGTTGCTGTTCCTGGTATGTGCGCAGCCTTCATGTGAGCAAGTACTGTGCATGCGTTGACGTCTGCATTTCACCCTGAAACGCTCCGATATGGGTTTACATGGCGCTTCATGGAGAGCGTATTGAAAACTCTCCACTCGGGAGCCTGGTTTAGAAAGTTTGCGGATTTTGGCAATCTGCAAAGAATTTCAATGTAGACGCAAGGCTGAAACGCAATGAAGCCCAAATTGGATTTGACCGTTTTAAGCCTTGTGTAAATGGCCCCTTAGGCCAAGGTTTCTGACACTCAGCAGCACATTTTGCTCCAGAATGCCTTGATGGTCTTGAGATTTCATTGTACCCTGCACAGATTCAAGACACCCTGTGCCAGATGCAGCAAAGCAGCCCCAGAACATAACTGAGCCTCCTCTACGTTTCACTGTAGGTACAGTGTTCTTTTCTTTGTATGCTTCATTTTTGCATCTGTGAATATGGAGCTGATGTGACTTGCCAAAAAGCTCCAGTTTTTGTCTCATCTGTCCAAAGGACATTCTCCCTGAAGCTTAAGTCCACTTTGGCTCAAACAGTGACGGATAGTGTGATCTCATACTGGTGTATCTTGACCTTGGAGTTCACCGCTCATCTCTTTGGAAGTTTTTCTAGACTCTTTGGTTACCATTTGTATTATCTGTCTGTTCAATTTGTCATCCATTTTCTTCTTGTGGCCACATCCAGGGAGGTTGGCTACAGTCCTGTGGACCTTAAACTTCTGAATAACATGTGCAACTGTAGTTGCAGGAACATCAAGCTGTTTGGAGATGGTCTTTACCTTTAACATGCTTGTCTATAATTTTCTTTCTAATCTCCTGAGACAACTCTGTCCTTAGCTTTCTGAGGTCCATGGTCAGTGTGGTACACTTTTCACCCTTTAAATAGGAAGACTAACTGATTACAAGCTTGAAGACACCTGTGATACTAATTACAGGACACACCTTAGTTTATCATGTCCCTATGGCCAAATCATTTTCAATCTTTTGTAGGGGCACCATCGTTTTTGTCCAGGCCACTTTCATCATTTTGTTTTTCTTTTAAATGATTTTGTTGAACCATAATTCAAAAGCAATATTGGATTTTCATTAGTTAATTCTCAGTAAATTTTTATGTAATTTTATTTCTGTCAGTTTCAGGTTATTTCAGTGACCATTGTCGGTTTTTCTTTCTTTAACGGAGGGGTAGCAACAAGTTTGTCCATGTTTGTTTATGTTAATACTAGAAAAAGAGACCTCCAAACAACTGTAATTTATTCAAGGTTTTAGAAAAAAATACAATTTTATTTTTCTTAAGTTACGTGGGAACACATCATGATAAGAGTTTATTTGCAATTGTCATTGTTTCGCATGTAGGAACACATCATATTGTGGCCATTAACATCTGCTTGTTAAGAGTCATTAAGATTTGATTTTGTTTCTAACCGTTTAAGCAAGGACTCACAAATGATTTCTTTTTTAACCAAAGGGACATTTGAAAATGTTTGGATGTGCTTTACAGCTGTTTTGAGCAGCCAGACTGTCTTGGGTATGATTTGACTCTTTTGTGGAGTTATCAGAGATCTTTTTCCAAGGCTGAGGTGAAAAAGGTACAAGATACAATGCTAAATTTAAGTCACAATGCTGATGTGCTCGAAGTTTATGTGTCCCCCTCTAAAAACCAGGTGATTTTATTTGTACCAGTAGTTTGAAATGACACTATATTGTAGAATACAAGAGACTTGATAGAAGTACTGATATGCTGAAACATTATTTATTTCAGGACTCGCAAATTCCGGATTCTGGAAGCCAATACTAGTATGAATTATACAGTCCCCTCCAAAAGTATTGGAACAGTGAGGACAATTTCCTAATATTTGCTGTAGACAGGAAACATTTGGGTTTGGCACCAAAAGATGAACATGAGACAAGAGATCAGTATTTCAGCTTTTATTTCCAGGATTTACATCTGGATCTGATACACAACTTAGAAGATAGCATTATTTATAAAAGAACACCACATTATTAGGGGAGCAAAACTATTGGAACACAAACACTTAGAATACATTGAATTGAAAAAGACTTAATATTTTGTTGCAAATCCTTTGCTTGCAATAACTGCATCAAGCCTGTGTCCCATTGACATCACTAAATTTTTGCATTCTTCTATTGTGATGCTTTCCAGGCATTCACTGCAGCCTCTTTCAGTTGTTGTTTGTTCTGGGGCATTACCCCTTTCAGTCTCCTCTTTAGCAGGTTAAATGCATGCTCTATATCTGCATCTGAGTTCATTTTGCTGCTGCCATCATGTGTTACATCATCAATGAAGATTAATGATCCCGTCCCAGAAGAAGCCATGCAAGCCCAAGCCATGACATTTCCTCCACCGTGTTTCACATATGAACTTGTATGTTTGGGATCATAAGCAGATCCTTTCTTTCTCCAAACTTTAGCCTTTCCATCACTTTGGTAAAGGTTGATCTTTGTCTCATCAGTCCATAAAACTTTGTCCCAGAATTGTTGAGGCTCATCTCGGTACTTTTTGGCAAAATCCAGTCTGGCCTTCCTATTCTTTTTGCTAATTAGTGGTTTGCATCTTCTTGTATAGCCTCTGTACTTTTGTTCATGAAGTCTCCTGCGAACAGTAGATACTGATACCTTCACTCCTGCCCTCTGGAGATTGTTGCTGATCTCACCAACAGTTGTTTTAGGGTCTTTCTTTACAGCTCTCACAATGTTCCTGTCATCAACTGCTGTTGTTTTTCTTGGTCGACCCGTTCGATGCCGGTTACTTAGTACACCAGTGGTTTCTTTCTTCTTTAGGACATTCCAAATAGTTGTACTGGCTATGGACAATGTTCGTGCAATGGCTCTAATTGATTTTCCTTCTTCTCTCAGCTTCACAATTGCCTCTTTTTCACCTATAGACAGCTCTCTGGTTTTCATGTTGGTTACCTCTCTGACTATAATTGCAGTCTGCACAGGGAAAACCCAAATCTGAAACTGAGCATAGGCATTGTGTGCCATTTATTTTCTGGATAATCAGTGTAATTGGACACACCTGGGCAACAAGACACACCTGTCAGTCACATGTTCCAATAGTTTTGCCCGCCTAATAATGTGGTGTTCTTTTATAAATAATGCTATCTTCTAAGTTGTGTATCAGATCCAGATGTAAATCCTGGAAATAAAAGCTGAAATATTGATCTCTTGTCTCATGTTCATCTTTTGGTGTCAAACCCAAATGTTTCCTGTCTACAGCAAATATTAGGAAATTGTCCTCACTGTTCCAAATACTTTTGGAGGGGACTGTATACACTTTAGGCGGCCAAAAGGGAAAAGCAGTAAACTTAGTATCTCAATCTGTTGTTTTCGAAACAGACGTAGAACTAGACAAAAAACATTTAAATTAATGGGTTTTTTTTTTCAGTTTTTAAAAAAAAACATTAATAACAGCAATTTTTTAAATGTATTTTTGACTCTTTAAACCAGGCTTCAAATGGAGTTGTGACAACTTGTTGATACACGATGAGCTTTTAAAGAGCACAAAATAGAAAGGTCCTCCTTTTTTGGATCTTTTACTTTTAGATTCAGGAATGTTGTCATTAACAAAGAGCACATATGCAGAATGGTTCCTTGACATGATCCTGACAGTTCTTAAGAAAACACAGTCACTGTAAGTGCAAAGAAGAAAAAGAAGAGGAAATTCACTTGCTCTGACTGAGACGTAAACATTAAACACTGCACTCTTGTTTGTTAGATTTGTGAAAGATACGTAGTTGCAACAAGTGTCTGCTCAGGGTCTAGGCTGTATGTAAAGGTGATTGGCACTGCATACTGGTTTTATGTGAAACACTAAATTCAAACTGATTTCACTTGATATGAAAACACAAATTGTTGCTTTTCTCTTTATTTCTGTGTGTGTGCATAACTAGGACAGGATTCAGGAGTGACGGCTGCTTCTGTCTCCAAGGTGATTTTCTGATCATAAGTGATTAGTGGTATCATCATCAACAACACTCAATTGGAATTGCAAACGAGGCCAAGATGCAGCAGACAGGATTGTGGGAGGTTTGACCTGCTTTCTCTCTCCTATTCATTAAACTGGCTCATCATCTTCGAAGACAATCGTTATCTTCAAAGTCATTAAGAATCTGTTTGTCACAGCTGTTGTCTTTTCATCAAAATGACTTTTGAATGGAAATTCCAAAAACACCACTAGCAGAGAGTCTCCTTTTCTCTAAAAGGTGGTGAATTATTCATCAAGCTGTTCTTAGAGCTTGTGGTGTAACATGGAGTCAGTGACTGCTGTGAAGCTGGCATGGCAACCACTTAAAATAGGGTCTTGTATGAGCTCAGAGCTGTCAGTCTCTTGCTTTATTTATTATGGAGGTCTGTCAACTGAATCAGAGTATGCAAGAGTTATGTAAATCAAAAAGATCAAGCTAATTGGTGCTCAGAACTCATTTTGGAACAATAACACAATAATTTCAAATGTTAAACACAATTTTGTCAAATTTAGTCGATAAAAACTAAAAACGTCAAGGTTCACACAATCAATCTCTGGCTACATTTTGCTACATTGCCAATTATATTTGGCCCCAGTAAGGATAACCCAACATTTTTGGTGCCAGAGTAGTCAGGAAGTAAGATTTTACATAGTTTTACATTTAACGTTACATTCTGTACAGTCCGATTAGCAACATGGAAAGTTCTCATCAAAAAATGTTCCACCCTTCCAGGTGTGTGTGTGCGATGTAAATCCTGTTATTTCTAAGTTATTTACATTCTGAAAAGGCCTTTGGCTGTGTGTTCAGGTGAGCTTTCGCAAAACCAGAAACCGAAATGCCTTTTCTTGTTATTTAGTATTACTTCTAAGTCTCAAGCCAGAATGATTATTCCATGTTGCAGTAATTAAGGAAGAAATAAAAAAGCTTGTTGTTTAAACAAATCTCAGATTGATAATTACTCAGTAGTGATGTGCCTGTTGTAATAATCTGGGTTGATAACAATATACTATGTTTGACATGATAATTTAGCCCATACCAAAGCCAGTGTTTAACTTGGTTTAAAAAGTAAGGTATTCCCATTAAATTTCCAACGTTTTCCCTCACGTAAAACAGATCAGAGTTCATCCAACATGTACAGTGGGTATGGAAAGTATTCAGACCCCCTTAAATTTTTCACATTTTGTTATATTGTAGCCATTTCCCAAAATAATTTAAACTCGTGTTTTTCCTCATTTATGTACACAAAGTACCCCAAATTGACAAAAAACAACAGAATTGTAGAATTTTTTTTTAATGTATTTTTGGGGCATTTTGTGCCTTTATTGATAGGAGAGAGACAGTGGAAAGGCTTGTGAAAGGGGGTGAGAGAGTAGGGGAAGACACTCTGCAAACTGGTCACAGGCGGGAATTAAACCTGGACGGGCAGAAGCAAGTATATGGGGTGCCTGGTTGCTAACCACTCCGCCAAACCAGCACCCCAGAATTGTAGAAATTTTTGAAGATTTATTAAAAAAGCAAAACTGAAATATCACATGGTCTTAAGTATTCAGAACCTTTGCTCAGTACAGAGTAGGAGCACCCTTTTGAGCTAATACAGCCATGAGTCTTCTTGGGAGTGATGCAACAAGTTTCTTATGCCTGGATTTGGGGATCCTATGCCATTCTTCCTTGCAGATCCTCTCCAGTTCTGTCGGGTTGGATGGTGAACTTTGGTGGACAGCCATTTTCAGGTCTCTCCAGAGATGCTCAATTGGGTTGAAGTCAGGGCTCTGGCTGGGCCATTCGAGAACAGTACCGGAGTTGTTCTGAAGCCACTCCTTCGTTACTTTAGCTGTGTGCTTAGGGTCATTGTCTTGTTGGAATGTGAACCCTTGGCCCAGTCTGAGATTCTGAGCACTCTGGAAAAGGTTTTCGTCCAGGACATCTCTGTATTTGGCCGCATTCATCTTCCAGTCGTCTTGTCCCTGTCCCCCCCCAACAGCATGATGCTGCCACCACCATGCTTCACTGTGGGGTTATATTGGGCAGGTGATGAGCGCTGCCTGGTTTCCTCCTCTAGTATTAAGGCCAAAAATGTTGATCTTGGTGTCATCAGACCAGAGAATCTTATTTCTCATAGTCTGGGAGTCTTTAATGTGTTTTTTGGTGAACTCTATGCAGGCTTTCATGTGTCCTGCACTGAGGAGAGGCTTCCGTCAGGCCACTCTGCCATAAAGTCCTGACTGGTGGAGGGCTGCAGTGATGGTTGACTTACATGAACTTTCTCCCCTCTGGATCTCTGGAGTTCAGCTACAGTGATCTTTGGGTTCTTCTTTACCTCTCTCATCAAGGCTCTTCTCCCCGATTGCTCAGTTTGGCTGGACGGCCAGCTCTAGGAAGAGTTTCTGTTGTCCCAAACAACTTCCATTTAAGGATTATGGAGGCCGCTGTGCTCTGAGGAACCTTAAGTGCTGCAGAAATTCTTTTGTAGCCTTGGCCAGATCTGTGCCTTTCCACAATTCTGTGTCTGAGTTCTTCAGGCAGTTCCTTCGACCTCATGCTTCTCATTTTCTCTGACATGCACTGTGAGCTGAAAGGTCTTACAGAGACAGGTGTGTGCGTTTCCTAATCAGGTCCAATCAATACAATTAAACACAGATTGACTCCAATGAAGGTGTCGACCCATCTCAGGGTGATCAGAAGAAATGAACAATGCCTCAGTTAAAAAACAAGTGTCACAGTAAAGGGTCTGAATACTTATGACCATGTGATATTTCTGTTTTTCTTTTCTAATAAATCTTCAAAAATGTCCACAATTCTTTGTTTTTTTTGTCAATATGGGGTGCTTTGTGTACATTAATGAGGAAAAACATGAGGTTAAATGATTTTAGGAAATGGCTGCAATATGACAAAATGTGGAAACTTTAAGGGGGTCTGAATACTTTCCGTACCCACTGTAATTTCTTACACTTAATAAGGAAGTTATTTTCTGAATCATCAGTTAGATGGACTTGATACCAGCATTATAATATTTTGGTACAACAGATAAATATCTGCGACTGATATCTGATCATCCAACATTATCCTAGTAGTTGTCATTATTAAGTAGTAAGTATTTTTTTTTATCCAGAATGATTTGTTTGTTACAAATACATGCAAACATTTCTTTTATTGTTGAACTGTGTCAGATGACAAATGATGGGAGCCAGTATCTTAATACGCTGGGGATTTGTTCTGTTTGCTTTTGCTCCTTATTATGTTCATCCAGCTGCTGATCCAGGATTGGTTTTGCCTCTCAAGCTACTAATGTAGAACAGACAGAAACCAGAGCACTTCTCATAGAAAGGTGCACACCTTTGCATTCAGATTTTTTTTTTTTTTTTTGTCCAGGAAATTTGAAGATTAACTGTGCAATAGTCAAACACAATACCATTCAACAAATAATGCTTAAAGTCAGGTGTACCAGAATGAAGTAAAAGCTATCTTGCAAAAACAAAATGTCAGACATCGTTGTGCTCAGTTGATGGTCCAGGTGCCAATTTACAGAGTGCAATCATTTTAAAAGGGTCCTGATGTTGTTCTGTCATCTCTATCCATTCCTCACATTTCACTTACATACATGTCTCTGTTTTAAGTTTGCAAAGAATTAATGATTGTGAGATAGATCCCTACCCTACCCACAAACCTGTTTGTGGCATATGAATAAAGGGAAAATAAAAATGAAAATGCAGATATAGACACAAAATCACTTAAAAGTTAATGAATGGAATAATTAAATTTCCTTAATGAGGCAGCCCCTGGGCTCAGTAGAAATGAGCTTTAATGGAAAATTATATTTGGAGGTGTAATTGATAACTGTACCTCATTACTATGCAGTGTATTGCTTATTTGTTGTCATTATCTATGAAAGAAAAAAACTTTCATCATAGTTGCAAAGAGGAAGTTGAACAGTTTTTGATTCCATGTTTCTCAGCTGTTATGGCTGATAGAATAAGTCAAATGAGTGAAACAGCATTGGAATCAAGATGTTTGATGAAAGATGCCTGAGACTTGACTGGGGAATTGTCAGGGTAGTTTATTATGGCCAGTTCAGTTGGGGACTGTACTCAGCTTCAGCTCAGCATAGATTTATATGTGGATGCATGAATAGCAAAATAAATATATTTGATAGGATAATCAGATAAAGATTCATGATACATGAATCGGTCAATGACTTAAATCATGGTGCATTACTTAAAATTCATGCGATCAGGATTGTCAGGAAGTATTCCCTCACTGTGTCAGAAGATAGTCTTGGAATATATAATTTAACTGTCTATGCATAGTAAATGTCAAACAGTCAGTGAGGTTTGATCTTTTTGCCATCACTGTCTCATCAAATGACTTGTACTTGGATGATGCAAGTAATTTTTATAGTTTTTCTTTTTTTTTTATTTATACAAAATGAATAAAATGTTTTGAATATTCTGATACAACCTGAGTATGTTTGTAATTGTAACTTCAAAAAGTCGTACACATTTTAAAGATATCCCAAGACATAAAACACAGCAATCCCAAAAAATCACTATTGGCATTTCAACAAATGAGTCAACTTGCTTCCATCGTATGAGTCAAAAGACAGTTTTCTTTCTGGGAAGCCATGAATCATCCCCAAAAAGCCTTATTGGAAGCTCATCTGAGGAAAAAAACAAGGTCACACAAGAAGCCTGAGGCACAGTAACAGTAGCAGCTTATGAATCTTGTCAGATCTTGGTTTCAGTGGAATTTGTTGATTCTTTTATTTTAGAGGAAATCAGAATTTTCTTTCTCTGACGTACTGTTTCACTTGAACATACACTGTAGTGCAGTGCAGGCTGCATGCTGATGACAGGGACTAATATTTGTATTTCATTGCTCTTAGTCTTGCACATGCAGGCTCCCTGTGTTTGTGGCATATATATGGCCAAGCACAGATGAGGAGGAAGAGTTTATCTAGAGACAGTGATGGTGGATGGAGACCTGGTGGGCGGCATGCTGTTTGTTGTGTTAAACATTAGGAAGGTCAAAGCTTTGTGGAAAAGGGCCTCAGAGAAGATGAGTGTGAGGGGGTGGACAAGTTACCTCCTCACCCTTGCATCTGTCTCTTTTTTTTCTCTAATGTCTTCACTCAATCGTTTTTGCTTCATTACTATTAAAGAATAATCTGGATGTAATACATTAAAACTTGTATCATGTCTTACATAGACATGATACAAGTTTTATCTCTTTTGTTTGTCTTTATTCATAATATGCAGGATGCCAATTAGTATTTTTTTCCTTTTAATGGAGGGATACACTTAGAATGCTATTCAGTGAAATACATTCATCTGTCATTATTTATGTAATTATTTTTACAAGGTTGATTTTTAAAGTGTTTATTCTTCTTACACTGTCAGTGTGTTTTAGGTATTAACTGAGGAGCAGTCATATGTTGTTGCTGAGAAGAATATGGCAGCATTACCATTAATTCAAATTTGATGCATTACAAACCTTTAATCATCATCAGGTTCTGTTTTAGTTTCAGTGGAACATCTTTGTCTTTGTCTATAAAAAAAAACATGTATCGGTGTCCCAATACAACTTTTTCACCTCCAGTACGATATTGGTATTGTAACCTTGAGTACTGGCCCATACTGATATAGATCCAATACGATATCAGCAGGAATCATACATACTTTTTTTAACTTATTTTGTAGTATGGACTGTAAGAAAAAACTGACCCATTTGTTAGTAACCAATGGCTTCAATAAATTTGACCTTAAACACAAGAATATAGCACAATTAATTAAAATAAATACAAAAAAATTAGAAGACCCTGAAAAGTAACCCCAAGAAATCCAGTTAAAAAACAAAAACATATATTTTTAAAATGCAAAATAACCACTGTGTTTAACTTTAGCATAAGTATATTCTACAACTAAATTAAATAAATAAAAAATAAATTAGAATGGACTATTTGTGCTGCAGTGCTTATATTGGATATTTTTCGATATTTGAGTTTTTGCTGATATTGGACTGATATCCAATATCAATATTGGATCAGGACACCCCTACAGTTCATTTCATAGATGGTTTGTTTTATACATAATCAGGATTTTTTAGGGCAAATAGGACTAAAATATCTCCTGTGATGAACGTACACAGATGTGCTGGAGGAAATCTGGGGTCCAGTCTATGCTGATGGTAACAATCATGAGTTTGGAGTTGCTTTTTATCCGTCTTCCTCCCTCCTGTTCTCCTTTTTCTGCAACACCCGGGGGAGTGAGCGCTGGCATGACTGGTTGCTGCTGCTCTCCAGTACTTTTGTTTTTTGTTTTTTTTTAAACTTGTACAGTGTACTTGGGTGTCATGAAAGGCACTTTAAATTAAAATGTATTATTATTATTATTATTATCATTATTAAATATGCCAGGCTCAGCAAATTAATTAGATGGACTGCTCAAGTGTTTATCTGTGTGTAACAAATTGTTTTGAAAGATGCCCATTTTAAAATAAAGGCAAGTGCAGGTATTTGTTACTGCGTTGAATTGGTTGGTGCATTGTACAAACTCACATCAGATACAGTTGTAGCCTATGCAGCTCTCAATGATAGATGATAGATGTGTAGGAGAATTGGGATGCTGCATGTCTGCAAAAGGTGTGGCCCAAAACATTGATCTAACACTTTGGAGTGTTTAGGAATAGGCAGCATGCAGGAGTCTACTTTTTCTCTCAAGTGTTCCTCCCACTCAAGAAAGCCTTGAGCTACACATGCTGTGGCCAATCCACATGTCACGTGGTCCCTTCTTACGTGTGTGTCTTTCTCATCTATAAATGCATGACTGGTCTTTGTTCAGTGTCCCCTTTGGACGAAGGAGAACTTAGTTTTTATATGACTGCTACCCCTTTCTTTCTTTGTGATGATCAGGCAAATAAAATGTAATAATCTGTGGTTTACATGTGTTCACATGCATCTAGCGTGGGTGTTTAGGCATGTTGCTGGCAAGTGCTGTGGCACTTTGCTGCCAGTAATTGCACATAATTGCATCCATTTGTGGCAAAGATGAACATTAGAGAGATCTGTGACACACACTGCAGAACACTTGTTTCCTCAAGATAGATGGAGTCTTGATGGAATGTTACATGACATGTTGTGTCAGATGGCATGTGGTGGTTACTATGGTGACCATGGTAATGTCACCTGCCCTTGTTTAACCTTAATTAACCCAAAATACATCAGTTATTTGTTTATGAAGGTAATGTCTGTGAACATGTGCATTGTTTCTCTGCTGCTATTATGTCTTTGTTTTTATTATGAAAATCGGGGGGCAAAATCAACAGAGAATAGATTTTAGAAAGTAGAGAAAAATACTCGTATATTGAGATGCAACACTTCATTGATACATCATCTGAAATATCTTTTTTTTTTTGGTTGAATGTCTTTAAGATATTCTGGAGAGTTGAGTTCTGTTTTTTAGTTTACTCTTCGATTACTTGTTGGCAGCAGTCACTTGGCCATATTCTATTTATCTGATGCATTCATTATCATTTGTCACTGACAGAAAAAAGAGTTGATCCATGTCACACAAAACAAATCATATTTTCTTATAATTTGTTAACACAAAATGTATTGATTTCCATTACCATAAGTCTAATATGCAGTACATCATAATATATTTTATAATCACCCCATATAGCATTATGTGTTATATCACCATATTTTGCCAAACACGCTCCAAGATCCTACTGACCAACTTCATTCAAAGTCAAAGCAAGGTTGTGACTTGTGAATTTTAAAATTCACTGTTCCAGGCTCATAGCTGTCCAAATGCAATATCACTGTCAGGCTGTCATGATTTTATCTCTTCACAGTTTCATAAGATAATCTGTCTTAACCCAGTACTTCTTTATTTATGCAGTTTAACATTTAAAATTAATTCATATTTTTTTTCAGAACCAAGAAACACCCAGACCTAACAGCATTTGAAGTCTTTATTGTTCAGTTTTTTGCCTTACAGTTTCTTTCACATTCTTAAAGACGAGGCAAATTTAAATCATTTCTCTGAATAAATCGAAGAAGTCATCCACCTTGTTCAAAGAGTGTTTAAGATGGGAAATCACAACTGTAGTCAATTATCACAGCAACATATGGAACAAAGAAGATCCATCCAGGTTTAATATCCAGAGGACCCCAAAAATATATTTTCACATATTCTTAGGCAGCTTTATTCAGGTATAGCACATTTGTCTCAATATGTTTTTTCCTTCAGAGCTAAATGTTCACTGCCAAGAGGTTGTGTTTGTCAGACTGTGTTGTAAACAAACCTGTTAGCCCACACACCCTGGGATCAGTCTAAATATGCTTATAAACAAATCATTCCGTTTCATCTGTTGTGCATATAGCTTGGTTGGAAAATTAGGAATCAAAACCATATGAAAGTGGATTTTACAGTAAACCTTAAACTAGTTAGTAACCACAGTGTCTCCAGATGTGGAGGTGGAAGCTACACCCAGGCTAAGCTGGGTTTCTGTCCACATGCCATGCATATTTATGTTGGTTTAGAAAAGAAATGCCTATGGTATGCATTGTGGATTCTCGCTGAAGTAATGATGGCCACTCGTTTGTCTTATCTTAGCTGATTGGTACTTGCCATAATATTAATTTTAAAAGTGTCTAATAGGACTGTTGGCTGTGCATCAGCCTGACTTCTGAACAACACAACTGATGGTCCCAACCCCATTAAAAAGACACAAAATTCCATTAATTAACCCTGAAAAGGCACACCTGAGAAGTGAAAACCATTTCAGGTGACCACCTGTTGAAGCTCATAAAGAGAATGACAAAAGTCTGTAAAGCAGTAATCAGAGAGAAGGGTGAATACTTAGAAGAAACTAGAATATAAGAATGTTTTCATTTATTTCACACTTTTTTGGTTTTATACTGTACTGTACATGCACAGACTTATGTTACATGACATGTTGTTATGGACATTCAAATTACGTTTTGGACAGTAAGCTATATTGTGTGTATCATGTGTTAGGGATCTAGGTGAGGAACGTGTTTGTTGTGGCTGGAGTTTGTTGTTCGTATGTTGTACTGAATTGTTTGTTGGTGTGTTGAAAATTAAAAAGTTAAGAAAATATTGTTTTAAAAAATGTTTATTGCCATTTATCTAAAAATATTGGAACATAATATTTCACCCATATTACCCAGCAGCAATACCGACTATCATCATCACAACTGTCAAAATACTCACTTCCGTACAAGAGAGGCCTTCTTTATTTCCTCCTCAATACTCATAATGCTTTCCAAAGCCCTGTGGGCATTCCAGTGCTCTTTAGCATGCCAAGGGAGGGAGCAAGGAGGTGTGGGGTAGAAAATTTAGCAGCATCCTGCACAGAGATCAACAAATATCTGACCTTGAAACTATGAGTAAGCACATGCTGCAGGTCTCTTACCTGCTGTGACATTGCATCACACAATTATACTGAGATTTTTGTACCAACATGGAACAAAACCAAAAGCAACCTCAGAGTCCTCTGGTATTCAGCCAAGTATTCTGCAATTAGACTGTTCAACTTTAATGTGGAACTTGTGATTGTAACCCTTGTAATGTGTTTGAAAGCTACCCACATCTTTAGTGTTAGCGGGTCAAATTTGACCTGTGATTTAACTCAGCCTGAAAATACTTATAAAACACTAGTTATCATCCAATATTGTTTTTTCACCTCATAACTAAGTTGGTATGTATTCATATCCATGAAAACCATGTTTAATTTTTTTTTTGGCTCCACAGACCTTTCATCTTATAATATACCACTTGTTTCCAATTACAAAAACTGTTTAAATTCACTAATTATATTTCCTATAGAGATAAAAATGAGTCGGGGTGCTGGTTTGGCGGAGTGGTTAGCAACCAGGCACCCCATGTATTTGCTTCTGCCGGTCCAGGTTCGAATCCAGCCTGTGACCAGTTTGCAGAGTGTCTTCCCCTACTCTCTTACCCCCTTTTACAAGCCTATCCACTGTCTCTCTCCTAGCAATAAAGGCACAAAATGCCCAAAAACATACATTAAAAAAAAAAAAAAAAAAAAGAGATAAAATGAGTAATTGTATTATCTGTCTCATAAACTAACATAAGAGTATGCCTACCTGAAAATTCTTTGATTTTTTTTTTTTTTTTTAATTTGAAATGATTAAATCTGTGGTGTTACAGATCAAAACAGACCTGTATAGATTTACAGGAGGATAAAGACAAAAAGTCTATCCCCTTTCATAAACTAACTGAACATTCAAAAGCAACATGTCTGTGGATAGGGCAGGTGTGTATCTGTGTAAACCTTAAACTGAACATTGAAAAACAATATCGTGTCAGAGCATGAATGTGCGTGCGTGCATGCATGTGTTTTGAGGCACATTGAGCCATATTTGATCCACAGAGCAACCCACAGCTTTTAAGTGACGCACACAACAGCCAGTATTCTCTGCCAGGTCATATTTTACCCGTAACACCACAAATGTCACTTTTTTTTGGATACCTTTAGAATTTACTAAAATGGTGAAAATTAATTTGTTGCATTAAAATAGTTGTGTCTGAGGATTAGATGAAGCCTCGTTCCAGAACAAAAAAGCATATGGTCCTTTACATACCTAAACTTGAATACGGGTCAATTTTGACCCGAACACAATATCGCTAAACTTACTTGTATGGCGACATAGATAATCCATGCATAGGAAACTGCTCCATACCAGCGGAGCACCATGAAGAAAGGCATAACACAGAAAGGACTGAAGAAGGAGTTCTATGCACGTGTATTAACTGGACAGTAACCTTTCTTCTGTGGAAACAAGGGACTCCACTGAGCTGTTGAAGGCCAGAAGGCAGAAACTGAAAACTGACGTAGCCAGATAAAGAGTGAAAGGAATAGACGTCTTCTATTATCTTCATTTCATGTCTCCCCCAAGATTTGAGTGGGAGAGACGACAATGACAACAAAGGAAAGTGATGATGAGAAAAGTGTGAATTTGCAGGAGGAAACTGGCAAGTATCCCTGGAGGGTTGACTAATTTTACACATTTTCACACCTGAGGATCCTCGATCTGATGATAGAGATTGTAAGAGGATACTAAGATAAGTTGGACAGCCTGTTTCCCTCCTACGCCTGTCATCTAGCTCTGTCAGTCTGATCATCAACAGTGTCTTGTCACCCTTTGTTGCCCTCCACAACAAGACCTTCAATCTGTTTGCCCTTTGAGTACTTCTCTTTGCTGTTTTTGGTCACTAGTGGGTGTGAAATCTATTGAATTTTGGGATTTTTATGTGCCCAGATAGAATCAATGCCAAAGCATGTAACAATACACAATGGGCCAAGCTGTTGCCAATATAACACCAACGCTCACCAACTGGGACCCGTCATTTCTTACTCAGTTGATTCAGACACAAAGAAATGATAAAAATGGCTCTTGATGATAATTGGAGAAGAGCAAAAGAAGCATCAAATGGTGCCTTGGAAAAGGTTGGGGGCTGATAATATTAGCTTAACGTATTTAATTAAAGAACAGTTTGAAATAGTTTCAATTTATAAACAGTCTTAAAAATGACAAACATGTTGCTGTGATTGGAGTTGCAGGGTTTTGAAAGGTTATAAGGCAACGGGTTTGAGAAAAAGGGAAAAAACTGTTAAATGTATTCAAAGTAAATGCATTACTGAAAAGGTAACTATTAAATACATGTATGTTTAACTCACTGTTAATAAAGAATGACGCAACATCCTAAATGTTGTGCTATTGGAGCCAGTAGAGTTTTCACTCCCAAACCAGTTGAGATGCGGTGAGGTGGACTGTTCTACTTAATCGGAGCTGAGAGGGTGTGTCTCATAAAATGGTCAAAACCTGCATCAGGTGGATGATGATGTTTTCAGTGAGATGGATTAATGGCCACTATTGCTCTATATTAATGTATACATTTTGAAACTCTTTAAATCAGGATGCCAGGAGCAGTCCTGGCAACACAAATTAGTAAAAGCAATCAATCAAACTTCGTTTGTATAGCACTTTTCATACAAATATTGTAGCACAATGCCACACACAGAAATAAAAGAAAATAAATTAAAGTAATAAAGTAGAAAAATTGAATACAAAGAATTTTTTTTTTATTTCGATAGCGGATTGGGACACCCCTAGTGCATATGTTTCACTGATAGGTGAAAAATAGAAAAATGAATTTTTCAACAGCATATGTGTGTATCTGCATTTTATACTAATTGAACTTTTTTAGTATTATGGCAGAGCATGCTAAAGATGAGAGTGCTTCTCATTCTGCCAACAGTGTGATGGTGGTCAGACAGAAATCTGGTAATATGAATGACGTGTGTGCCATTTGAAGCAAAAGTTTGATTTTGATATACAGTCATGGAAAAAATTATTAGACCACCCTTGTTTTCTTCAATTTCTTGTTAATTTTAATGCCTGGCTCAACTAAAGGTACATTTGTTTGGACAATTATAATGATAACAACAAAAATAGCTCATGAGAGTTTAATTTAAGAACTAAGAACTATTCATTTTCCATGGTTTTCTTGATAATAACCAAAATTACTTAAATTCTTACATCAATAGCTATGGCATTGTACCGCCAAAAACACTACTTTTAAGCATTCCATGTTTTCTTTTCTGTTTGCTTTCAACACATGATACACACAAGAGTTAATACTTGATTGCATAACCATTGTTTTTGATGACTGCAGCCATGCGTCTTGGCATGCTCTCCACCAGCTTCTGACATTGTTCTGCTGTCACAGCAGCCCATTCCTGTTGGACAAATTCAAACAAATTTTCTTTGTTTTTGGGCTTGTGGTTCTCCATTTTGAGTTTGATGATTTTCCACAGGTTTTCAATTGGATTAAGATCTGGTGATTGAGCAGGCCAAGGCATGGTGCGAATGTTGTGGTTCTCCATCCAGGCTTTAACTGACCTTGCCGTGTGGCAAGGGGCATTGTCTTGTTGGAAAATCCAGTCATTCGAGGCAGGAAAGAGTTTTCCAGCTGATGGAAGAAGACTGTTTTCAAGGGTAGTCCTGTACATGGCCTGGTTCATTCGGCCTTCACACAATTGCATTTGCCCTGTTCCACTCAGACTGAAACAACCCCAGATCATGACTGATCCACCCCCACGTTTTACTGTAGGGGCAAGACAGTCTGGGTTGTAAGCTTCTCCAGGCTTCCTCCTAACCAGTAAGTTGGCTGGAGTGGGCATCAATTCAAAATTGGATTCATCACTGAAGAGAACCTTAGCCCAATCATCAACAGTCCAATCCTTGTGGTCTCGAGCAAAGAGTAACTGGGCCTTCCTCTGCCTTTCATTGATGAAGGGCTTCTTGCGTGCTCTGTGTGACTTCAAACCAGCTTCAACAAGTCGGTTTCGAACTGTCCTTGCTGAACAAGTCACATTTCTCGACAGTGCCCACTCATTTTTAAGGTCCCTGGAGGTCTGGCGATGATTCCTGACACAGGAACGGATGAGTGCAGTCATCTCGTGGGGTAGAAAGAGCGTTTCCTGCCACGGCCAGGTAGCAATTTGGTAGTGCCATGTTCAGCTTGTTTTTTTTTTTTGTAATGAACGGCTGTCTTGGAGATCTTCAGTTTTTTCGCTACCTGTCTCTCACTCATGCCAATTTCCAGCAGTGCCAAGATGGCTGCCTTTGTGACTTCACATAATTCTTTTGTTTTAGGCATTATGTGAGAGCTGACAACTTCTGAGTTGTGCTACGGCTTGAATGTAAGCAGGAAACCACTCTAGGCCTTTGCATGTGCAGTGCTGCTTGTGACATGAAATGGCCTCTTATATACCCTGGGAATCAATTAAGCTTAAGAATGTCAAATAGGACATAAAGTATTATGTGACCAGCTGCATTTTTTGTTGTGTTCATTGTATTATACGTTTAGTGGTACCAGATATTAGAATGAACAAGAAATTGAAGAAAACAAGGGTGGTCTAATAATTTTTTCCATGACTGTATGTAGTTTTGGTTGCAGTGCTTCATTTTGCAGGACATATGAGGTATTTTACAGTTCGGGTGTGTGGTTTTGTGAATTGTGTATTGTAAGTGTTTTGATAAAAACAGCCTAGTTTGCAAAATAGTGTAAAGTGATTGGAAAAAAAACTGTCATAAAGGTTACTAATTCCTTGGCAGGACGAGTGCAATGTGTGATGTCAAACCTTGGAAGCTACTCTTACTGTGAAATCCTTTTTTTCCCAGTTTCATACACAATTGCATTCTGTGAGCCAGACCAAAGAAAATAGATTAACCATTGTCAATGAAGGACTGGGCTAAGACTGAGGTGGTCAGTGGCATTGGGTGGCAGTGCTCACCCAATGGTATGATGCATTTTGGGGGCACTGACTATTTATATTAGAAAGGAGCTTAGTTTTGGCATGAGTGAAGTGTTTTGGGAGAGATCTGAGCTTTGGCAGGTGATCCATGGTGTTGTGCTGAACCATCCAGGTTTATTTTGGCAAAAGCACAGAGAGTGTTGTTGAGAACGTCCGGTATGTTTCAAGAAATGAGCCAAAGCCATTGAGAAGGATCTTTACATTTTGGAGGCACTGACGAGTTCTATGGGAAAGGAATTTAGTTTTGAAGCTTCAGTGAACCATTTTGGCAGAGATCTGAGCTTTTGCAAGTGAGCTATGGTGCTATGCTGAGCTGTAAGACTGTTTTGGCAAATTTTCTTAGAGTTTTGAGAATGTAATTTCTTTTTCAAGAAATAAGCCAAACCAATGGAGAAAAAACTGTAAGAACTAACTGCTGATTCAGAGAGGAAGCTTTTTTCAGACTGACGGTGTAAACTGTTGGACAGACTCATTTCAAACATTAGAGAACATGTTGGCATTATGAGAGATTTACACAACAATGAAAAAAATCATTTGCATTGGCTTTGGTTCAGTTATATGTATTTCAGACATTAATTGGGCATTTCCTCTGAAATGTTGAGAAGCAACTTCAGTTTGTTTGGGTGTGGTTGGTATGCTGCTCACTATACTTTAATGAGACACAGTAACTGTGTTTTGTTTCTTATTTTTATCTGTTTAAAAAACACCTTCACGTCAAGGAGATTTTGCAGTCTGCTTAACAATGAACACATGGACCATTCACAGTCACAGGGCTCAATAAAAATTATGTATGTATTATGTTGCTTGTATTTAATATAAAAACTGTCTTTTACAAACGGAAATATTTTGTTTTGAGACCACAGAAGTTGTGTTGTTTAAGTTTCTATTGTTTTGATTGTGGTGTATTGAATCAAATTTGCATTTCCTGGAGTATGACTTTGTGGAAAAACCCACTGGAGTGTTCCTGACTGACTTAGTTCCCTATAAGTATTGTGAGTTTCTGCTAGTTTATCAGTCTTTATCTAAAAGACACCCAAACTCCATGATGTGCAGTTTGAGTGTCATAAATACATGAAACATTCTGTTAATAGTCTACTATAATAGCAAGGTGTATTAAGGCTTTTAACGGTGATGATTTGGTGGGTTGCAGGCTAAACCCTACATGTGGGGGACATTGACAGAGAAAGCTGCAAAAAAGTTAAAACAACTACACAAAGCATCTTGTTTGACAGAGGATGTCCCTCCAAACTTAGTGCATTTACTAGATTATATGTATCCATACCAGCTGAAGGGGGGAAATAACCAACATTAGAGTTTTGTATTCTGGTTAGGGATGTCCTGGGGCCTGTTCTATGAAGCAGGATTACTGCCTAGCGAGGTAGCTTTGAGGTTAGGTTCCGGGTTCCCTGTTCTATGAGACGGGTTCACTCCTTAGCAGGCGAGTCTCCATGGCAACGTACGCTGAACGGCTAACCTGCTCCAGGGCAGGTTAGGTTCCAGATTGAACTCGCGGACTATAAAAACCCCACCCACTGACCAATGAGCTCTCTCGGCCAGCTCCTCTGCAGGAGTAAAATCTGGGGGAGGACTCTCATTGCCGTAACAAAATCTTCAATGCCAACACTTCTGTTCCATGACAATATTTTATTGCACGTCTTAAAATTGTGACAGGAATTCATGTATGGCTCATGTGGCCTACATATCACACAAAAAATGTAAGCACGATAGTAATGAACAAATGAATAAATTCATCTTGGAAATGAATTAGACATGTCTGGTGCATGTTACAGTAAAAGTGCATGTTGAACAGTGCTATTTCAGGATAATAATGGCACCAAAGATTTTTTGCACGCTTTACTTATACATTGAGACTGTCAGCAATTTTCTGCCAGCACTCCTTCCGTGCTTTTGCAGCGGTGACGGTGTTGCTTTTGACGTTTATTATATGTTTTAATTCTTCATACTTTGTCATGATCGCCTCCTGCTCCTAGTGTGTGAAGTATGCGGTCCTTCGCTCTCTGGCCTGCTCTGATGCTCCAGACTGGTTCATGTTCACGATTGGTCAGATGCGGCGGGCTCCGCCTTATATGCGTGCACGCGCTCATTGCAAAGCTGGATCCAGTTATGAGGTTGATAACCAGCGTCGTCAGACCGTTTAGGGAGACCGTCGGCTACCGCGCTCAGTTCAGCGAGGTAGCTCCAAGGCAGTCTCGCTAGGCTGAACTTGCTTCATAGAATAGGGCCCTGATCCGATATTGATCTCAGATATCGGTCCGATATCAGCAAAAACACAAATAATGGATTATATCGGCCTGCATCTAAAATCTCCGATATAAAAATTCCTACAAGCAGGCCACTCTAATTATTTTTTATTTATTTTAGTTGTAGAATATGCTTATGTTTAAATTAAACGCAGTGTCTATTTTACAATTTAAAAATACATTTTTGTTTTTATTGAATTCATTGAGGTCACATTTTAGAGTCTTCTAACTTATTTTTATTTATTTTATTTAATTGTAGTATATTCTTATGTTTAATGTTAAATATATTAACCCATTGGTTAAAAACAAATGGGTTGGTTTTTTTCTTACCTGTTATTGCTGACTACTGTTCTCTGTTTGAGTAATTTCACGTGATCAAGCCTTTTTTTACTGTCCATACTCCAAAATAAGTTAATAAGAATAAATAAATAATCAGTATTATAATAATGCAATAATAATAAATAAATTAATTATTCTGGTAATGATGTTGCTATTGATTTGTTAGATTGGAAATTACCTGTTTTTTTAAAGCATAGAAATGATGCATTCTATTTTCTGTATTTTTTATAAAAGTCATACTCAAACCTTTGTAAATCATCATGTCGAACACTTTTAAAAACTAAATCCTCTCAGTTTGTTTTTTTTAATAGTCACATCTTCATTAGTAATCTCTGTTCTACTCCTCTGCAAATTCTACATAACAGGTGCGTTCAAAGTACAAACAAACAGATATCATATGGGTGATATGAGCTTTCCTCAAATCCTCATGTGGGGGGAATGATATGCATGTGGTTCAACTGAGGAGCAGGAAGACAGTTTTTGAGAAAACTAAAATAAAGGGGGGATGATGAGGTTCATGTGCTGTTGTCCATGAGAGATCAGTTCTTTTCCAGGCAACTGACCTTTAAGGGAACAAGAGCAGTAAGAAAGCACTAACATTATTTTAGTGTAACCTAGACCACTGATATTTATTAAATAACAACCAAATATATGATGTATAGCTATTAAAAATCAAAACTGATGCTGTAATACAGTTGTATTAAACATAAACAAGTCAAGTGAAACAGCAGTTTCTCTCTGCTGGTTGTTTTTTGTTTGTTTTCTGCACTTATTATTGATCATGTGAGGAGCACACTCTATTAGGCTGCTAAGATAACCATAGATGCTTCTCTTAATGCATTAATCAATGTTCAACAATCATGACAGGTGACTTTTGTAAAGGTTTATTGTTATTGGGGTAGTCAGAACCGTCATCTAGGAGTGCTGGAGTTCAGGATCATTTTTACTACCAAAAAAAAAAAAAAACACGTCAGTGTATTCACTCAGAGTGGATGACTCTCCCACAAGTAGAAAGGGAATTTTAAAAAGTTTGAGACAAAAAACTGGCAAGTAAAACCCAATGGCCTGGTGTCATTCTAAGGGAAAAACTGATTCTATAAGCAACTCTGCAATCGATGTTTTAGAAAATTCTGATATGCTGTTTATCATATTTAAGAGGTAATGGTTGAAGACACTGGAAAAACTATTTGGATTTGTGTTGAACTTTATGAGCATAGGGTTGTTTATTAACTCACTTTTTTATCTTAATAGAAACAGTTAACCAATCAAAAGTAGTCTCTTTGTTTTGGATATCAAATGTTTTTGTACATTTCTTTCCTCCGCCATGCTACAACAGGTGAGTGAGCAAAGCGTCACTGTGAAGCACAGTTTTACAGTTGACCTTGGCCTTTCTGCCCTCATTTCTAGTTGTTACAGAGAGCTCCCAGTGTTGTAAGCATGACTTCATGTGGACTGAGTCTCTCTGGAGCTCTCAGTGTTGGAAGTGTGACTTCATGTGGAGCGACTCTCTCTGACAGTTTGGTCAACAGCCAGGAAGTGAAACGAAGAGGCTGTTATTCTGGCACTTTGTTCAGTCTTTGCTGGGCTTCATTAGACTGAGCAACGGCTTCTCATGACTAATACTGGCAGAAGAAATATAGCACTGCTGGAAGATATGCAGAACTTTGACTCTTTACATTTTGATATCTGTCCCTGTTAGCTGTTAGTGTTGAGACCCAAAAGTGAGTTTCCAGGCAGTTTGCAGTTATTCACACGTGTTACTTTGAGCTAAGTGTGGGAAATGTAAATAATGTCCAGGAGACCAAAGTGGAAGAACTGCATTGTGTCATGATAGTAAGTACATTTTGGCTCTTTTCTTAGATCTTGAGTTACTGGGACACAACACAGATGCAAAAATCTTGTTGTTGTTTAACCAACAGTAAAACATGAGGCCCCTGTTTGGCCAATTTCAGGAGTAGATTAGAAAGTCCTTTTTCAGGTAGAATAATAATAGTGCATTTTATTTAAAGCACCTTTCTGAACACTCAAGTACACTTTACAGAGTAATTAAGGTAGCCTATGCTTGTTCTTATCTGACACAAAATTATTGTGAATAAGGGTAATCAGGGCATAAGAACATCTTTGAAGACAAAACTAGCATATATTATAGCACCTAGATGGGAATGGCCCTATTGTGAAACATGCTTTATTCCAAAATTCACTGTTTCAAGATATATTAACACATCTATGTTAAGTTTTTTTTTTTGCTAAAAACAAAATCCATAATGAAATAGTCTATGAAGTTTGTGTCACATTGTATGCAAATTTCACGAATGTCACTTTTTTACAGTGTAGTTTGTCCACCTAAAGCCTTCAGTAAAATAAGTCACAATCACATTGTGAGCTGTTTCATTTACACCCCAGTGATGTTTTATCTTACTGTGAGCAATGAAGAAGCAAAAGGAAGATCAGATGACCCCTGCTTTATTCTATCTCCAGAGGAAGTAACGAGTGTAGTAAAAGCAAGCCGAAGCATGGGGAGCCAGTGAGGGAGTGCAGTGCTGTGTTTTTACACACTTCTCACTCTTTCCCAGTCCAACTTAGAAGTGTTGCACTTTTTTGAAAAAACATTTGATACAATGAAAAAAATACAGACATTTGTTATGAAATGGAGTTTTTAGACCCCAATCAAATTGGACGTGGTAGTGATGCATCTACATCATAACTAGGCAGCTTAGTCATTGTTTTTGTTGTAGATGGAATCAGTCTGGAGGGGATGGTGGTGCATAGAGCTGAATGCAGACCAGTCGCCAATGACAACTATATGAAACTGAAGAAGTGAGTACATTTTATTTCTGGTCCAACAGATTGCAGTTTGCAGACACAGGTTTTTTTTAATTGAGGGAAGTTTAATTGTATTGTGCTTTTCTGACAAAGCACAATTATGCGGAGCTTTAAAAAAGTTATTTTAAGTTTACTTTGTTTAGAAATACTCAGGGGTTTTGGATTTTAGACAACAGGCGATATCTCAGATATGTTTATAGAATGAAGTTTGTGCTGTAGTAGAAAACTAGGAAAAACCTCCATTCAGTTAACACCACCACCAAAGACAGACATTTGATTTTAAAGAAAAGAATGTGCAGTGCATCTTACTTCGAAATACACACAGTATGTTAGCAGTGTCAGCATATGTTAGTGCGTATTAGTGAATTTAAAGACATGCAAAACTGCACACACTAATGCAACAATCAATCAGAGCCTCTTCAGCTCTATGTAACTGTATTTAAAAGTTTAACAACCCCCTTGATGACAAAATGCACGCATGTTTTGTGAATAAATACTTACAGAAGCAAAGAAGTCTCTGTTTGTTTACAGGGGGAAATGCTGCAGTTGCCAATGTGTGAACATAAACCACTTGAGTCCACTCTGCCTTTTTTCAGTGGTTTCTCTCCTTTTCATTGGAATCTGGATTTCAGCTAGTTAGTGGATGGCATTGCTATAGCAACAGTATCACTGTGACAGATGCACTGCTTGAATATAACCCAAGGCAAACACACAACATACTTGGCCCGGTGTCTTTGTATCATTTTAGACATACATACAAATACTATCAGGTTTTATATGTTATTAATGCATGCAGAGAAAAATGCATCCATATGTACATACATTTCAGTTGCTGTATAGGTTTCTGTAAATGTTTTGTTTTTGATTTATATGAGTATTTTGCAACATTTCTTTGCTTCAAATAAAGCATCTTAACCTTTTATGATGCAGTGTGCCATTATATACAGGACATATAACCTGCTACAGAAAGGCACTTTGATGACTGACCTGCAAAACATGTTTGTCTGCATGAACATTCTTCTGAAACAAAGTTCATTTTACTTTTTTTTCCACATTACATGGCTGTAATTGGCCTTTCAGGTACTGTGAGGTGTTATGGATTTTAAATTAAACTTATTTTAGATACCTTTTATATCTGTTGGGATCCATGTGCTCTAAAAGGAACATGTCCCTGCAGAAACCTAAAACAAAGTTGGCTGACCATCTCATCCCCCAGGTTTCACACGTAGATGTGAACCCTCTAATAAGAACAATAAGACCCTGCTCTGCTATGCAGTCTTTCTCTTTCTGAACCATGGAGTGAAGGGGACACAGCTCCTCTCCCTCAGCTCTTTCTCAGCCTGTAGAGAGACACAGAACAGTCTCTTCTCAGGAGTACAACCTCAAACCTTCTTACACAGTCCTGCTCAACACAGACTGTAGCATCCTTTAGAGGCAGGCAGCCATCTTGCCTTTGTCTGTTACACAAACACACACACACATGCACTTGTACATAGGACTTAGGTTAGGTTAGATATTGTATGTTTTCATGTTGGGTTTGTCAGTAAATGATTTTGAACACAAAGTCAGTTGCTGGTCTGTTAATGTTGTCGAAGAATTCATCTTGCAGAACTCCAAATCCTTCAACTTTGACTGACATTTCCTTAGGTAACTTTGGTTATTTTTATTTAGTTAATTGTAAGTCATGGTTCCAAATTAATAGTCAGTAACCTTAATGAGACAGACTTAATAAACTGACTATCATTTCCCTTTATAGGTGGTGCCTCGAGGTGGATTTAATGTAAATAAATCCTATTACTTAATATAAATAATTATTTCTGATCGACAATATTATTAAGTGATACAGTGAATAGTTGTCCACTGATCATAAAGCACTACATATCCTTAATCTTTCCTCCTTTTCTCCCATTCGGATCCAAGCTGACAAATGTCTCCCCGTCCCGGCAGAATGTACCGGACTTTATGTGGACATGGCTGAACAAAATGTGTGTGCGCATCCATGTTCAATATAAGAAGAGTTTTGCTACAGCACATTTTTCTCTGTTGATAAAATGACCCTTATTTTCACCCTAAGGCTCAGACAAATGTGTGTTACAAATAAATGACAGCCAATTTCTTCAGATGGACACATTTGAATTCATGTTGTGTACTCATAGGAGATGTGTGCATTTCTCAATCAGTTGTGCTTAGACATATATCTTACATCTGGATTCAACATTTGGCAGCTTAATTTGTGCATACTTTTTTGGCATGAGTTGTCATCTTTGTCGGCCTGTATACTTTTCAGTGTAATGAAAATAGAATAAATGAAAATTATGGCAGAGAAGAGTATCTTTGGGGCAGAGCAGGTTACAAGTTTTGATTTTGACAAAATTTGCTATGGCAAACCATTTCTCTGTTTTGTTTTTATTTCAGATTGCAAATCAGAGAGTCCACCAAGCCTCAGCGTGTGTCGCAGCAGTTGGAGAGAGCAGTCAGCACCATTTTTAAGCCTGTGGCCAACCATGATTTTAATGTAAGAACCTGGAGCTGCATGCGCTCTTAGCTCGTGCTACCTCCTGTTCTGTAAGACTCACTGAACCACAGTCAAATTCTGAGCAGGTAAAATAATTAAGCTTGAAGCTTTGCAAGATGGATCTGTCTGATGACGCTGCATGTTTGTTTGTGTATTATTATCACAAAATGGACTGTGGTAGAAATTTAAATACACCGGTGTTGTGTATTCAAAATTCAGCTAATCAGGCTCTAAGGCTGCTTCTGTGACAGAGGTTTTAAGGCTAACCAAACGTTTGATCCAAAGATACTTTTCAGTTACAATTTCATTGTTTTCATCCAGCATATCTAGATACTCTTGCGTTTGTGGTTTTTGTGTTTGCAAACCTCAAGAGCTCTGGTAAACAGGAGAAAGCAACTAAGAGTAATGAAATAAACATTTCAACTTGCATCACTGTAGTTAAACAGCTTTTTTGGGTGGTTTTTAAAACCAGCACTCTTATTTAAGTCATTTATGTGGGAAACTTTGTACTTAGTGACATTTTACAAAATATAGGAGTGAGTAAACAAAAGCTGAATAAATCAGTTTTCCATACATGGGGGTGATACATAATGCTAAATAATGCTACATTTACAGGTATATTTTAACTTTTACGGTGCATTAAACATTTACTTGGTGAAATGTTAGGCAGACCTCAACTTCATTTTCTGTTCATTTTACTCCTTAAACTCAGATATAGATCTGTTTGATGCATGTTTCCACATCAAATTGCTTGCCACAGTATGATTGAGGATTGAATTTCTGGCTTGTTTTGTTGCAGTGAAAAAATGAGTACATAAATTATTTCAGGTATTATCTAAAAGGAGTTTGGAAATATTGACATATTGGATACCAGTAGAAAGTCAATATTATATTATTTATTATCAAGTCAGAATCAAGACAGTGATCATGAAGAAGACAACAGGAGGTGCAAAAATACATTTACGTTCAATTTTATTGATTCAATAAATGTAAGATAGACTTGTTTATTTTATAGCATTCTGTAATCTTTCAGGGAAATATAATGTGTTTTTGTGAAACTGTCCCACAGACGTACAAAGATGTCTTTTAATAATAAAATTAATGCATTTTTACTTAAAAGCCCCTTTCAAAACACTGTACAAGATTAAAACAATAAATTCGATAACAATAAAACCAACAACGGCAAAGCACAACAGATAATGACAGTTATGGGGAAGAGGAGGTATGGTATTGTTAAGTGAAGTATGCAGTCCTGAACAGGTGGGTTTTACGTCTGGATTTGAAAGGTGACAGAGTTAACATTTCAGAGATCTGGTGAGAGAGCGTTCCAGAGCTGAGGAGCAGAGCCCTGAAGGCCCTGCTCCCCATGGTGCTGAGGAGGATCTGAGGGAGCGGGCTGGAGTGGCCATGTGCGGGAGGCCAGACGAATAAGGAAGGGCAAGGTTGTAGATGGCTTTGAAGGTGTAGAGAAGGATTTTAATTTTTATAACTGATGTCATATTTATCAGGACAAACCTCCACTTTGTGGTTATAGTATCCTGTTTGGATTATTAGTAATTATAAACAATACGACTGTACACTGATACAGGGGTTTTAGATCAGCAGAAAAATGAAACCACTTGTTCCTTAAGCCATCACCAATGTTCACCATAAGTTTTATCACAGTTTTTAGAACTTTTTGAGTCGTCTTTCTGACAGACAGAAGAAGGGCAGACTGACAAACACGAGCAGAAAGATAATCTCCTTGGCAAAGAAGTACTATTACTTAGAGTGATTTGTGTGGAGTATTACTTTTGTTGACCTTCAAGACCCTTTTTGTATGTAAGAAATATGTATTAAAATGAATCAAACAGCAACTTTACAGATAGAACTCCATCTGCAAAGTTGCTGTTCGATTAATTTTAGGAGCTAAAAATGAGAAAATAAATGGTGAAGGGGAGACACTGAGGTTTTCTCTATAATTTCTCTATAATAGGTTTTAGAAGTCGTATTCTTTTTTATCACTCATCTTTATAATTTATTCTATATTTTCCCCAGTTGGAGTATGAAAAGAGGAGGAAGTCGGAGGGGAAGATGGTGCGGGCTGAGCGGCAGGTGGTACTGGACATGCTCTTTTCTGCTTTCGAGAGGCACCAGTATTATAACATTAAGGACTTGGTGGACATAACTAAACAGCCAGTGGTGAGCATCACCTAAAGCGCACACGCACACATTATAGCTGGAAGACCAAAAAACAATACACCTGCCCACTATCAACATTCCTTTGTTAAATTTGAACAAGTCGCCCACAGACTGACGTTCATGCCTGTTCACACTTTCCTCTATGACTGAAATTTGTGCCAGCATACACATGAGCACACACTCATACACACAAACATTGGTTAAATCGATACAGCGCAGTGGATCTGTTCCAGCACGCAGAGAACAGCATTGTGTAGGTGCTGATTAGACCTTGAGGTCCTCCTCTCCCTCTGATTGCATCTGATTGCATAACCATTGGCTGAGTAGGAGTCAAACGCCGCAATACACTCCACACCATCATTTCTCTCCTAAAGCACTTGGCTAACACTCAATTCTACTGAACTAAAGTAACCGAAATGCTCATTATGAAAAATCTCCCAGCACTCCAGTTATTCACTGGCCACAGTAAGCGAGACGCTGCCAACTCAACTGAGACACCCAGTGGATGTTGAAAGTATGATCCACACAGAGCACCGCGGACTGGGCTCCTGCTCAAAGCAACCAGATTTGATCATTTTAGTACCCATTATAGATCATTCTGTACTCGACTTGAGAATAACTCACAATCATGAGTAAGGTGGTCGTCTTGTGTTTAAAAACTAAGAATGAATTAATGCCTTTCATAACACTATATGATATGTTTCTAAACAAAAACACCAGTGAGGGATTTTAGAGGTATTCGCAGTTTTTAAAAACTTTTTGGCAGAGAAGTGATGATAAGCTTTTTAGCTGGACAATGAATCAACTCTAATTACAGCCTCCCACAGTTCAGACAATTAAAGAATTAAGAAGAAATGCCATTGTGCCACATGACATGTAGGACTTGTTTTGTCTTTTCTCCCCGATATGTCATTATTTTTGATACCTACCTCTGCCAAGGAGGTTTGGTTTTTGCCTGTGTATGTTTTTTTGTTTGTTTGATTGTCTGTGGGTTTGTTTTTTGTTTGTTTGTTAGCAAGATTATGCAAAAACTACTGGACGGATTTTGCTGAAATTTTCAGGAGATGTTGGTAATGGCCCAACTTCAAAATGAATAGGTTTTAGAGGATACCCAGATAACCGCCATTAGCGAACAATCGTTTGCTCAATAAATGTCTAATAATGATGACAACGTGATTCTCAGTGCTAGGTGTGGGTTTTCAGGGTCAGTAAGTCATATTTTTATGGCAACTTTATCAAGAAACTATGTGAGCTACCTTGGCAGAAGTTTGTACTCTGGCTGCTTTCTCGTTGTAATTTCAATTATTGCTTGTCCTGTAATATTAGATAGGACCTCAATATCTAGTAAAGTTATTGACTGTTTATAGAATGAATGAATATAGATATGTTTTGAAAGTACTGACTGCATTGATCTAAAACAGTTGTTACACTGATGCAATTGTATCTTATGGCTTTACTAATACACAAGGGGCACCAAGACCTGTTTTAAAGCCTTGCACAACCATTCGAGGATCAGTCCTTTAAACAGAAGTTCTTTGCCAATACACTACAGCTGAGCAGCAACATGAGATTGTCAAAGATGTCTGTTGTAACTGTTTTTATGTCACTGTCATGTCATACTCTCTTTGCCCTTTGCGTTTTTCTAGACCTACCTTAAAGAAATTCTGAGAGAAATCGGCATTTATAACAGCAAGGGTGCTCACAAAAGCACCTGGGAGCTGAAGCCAGAGTACCGACACTACCAGTTTGCAGAGGAAGAAGAGGAGATGCAGGCAGCCTAAGTCAGGGGGCATTTCTCTGGTCCCATAGTACCTGTTTCAGTGAAGTGGTCTGGGCTTCAAGAAAGGTTTATGTGAAGTATTCATATTTTTCAGTGACTTGATACACATTTGATGTCTGTCAGATCTATAATTCTGTTCAGTTCTGTGTTGAGTAGAATGCTGTGTATTGTTTTGGAGTGAAACACATTAAAGAATTCAAATCTGTAATAGCTGATTATTAATTCCAGTGTCTTTCTTACACATCTGAACATCCAACCTGGTATGTAATTTTCAAGAACAGTGATGTATCAAAGTATCCAAATATCTCTTTCTCACATGGACTTTACATCATGATATTAAGGTGACTTGGATTTTCATGTTTTATTGAGAATAAGTTGAACACAAATTTTTGACTTCCTGATTTGGATGTTTTAAGTTATAGATTTGTAGATTTCAACCTAGTCTGGGACTCAAATGAAAAAAAAACCTCACTTTAAGGATGAGTAGTTTCTGTGTCAGATTATTGGTGTTGTCTTCAATAATTAAAGACCTTAATGTTTGATTAAAGGCAACAAAGGTTCACTTTGACTACACACATTTCCAGGCATGGTTTAATCTCAACTATCGATGTAACAGTCATGTAACCATTTTTTAACATTGAACAATGCAGTAAGTGCGGCTCATGTCAAAAATTGAAGGTTCCTACACACATTAATAAAAGCATTCCAAGCCTTTTAAAGAAAGACTGGGAAAAAGTCTTGCACTTTAGAACACATTTCCATCAATGTGGGTGTGCTAAATACTGATCGTTTAAAAATGTTGTACAGAAATGTTTGGTAAAACAATTGCACAGCTTTAGAAAGAGAGGGAAAGTGACATGGCTGAGAAAGAACGAGTGTGCACGTGGTCTAAAATGTTGTCAGTGATTAGAGAACGAGTGTTGCTGTGAGTTTATCACCGAGGCTGTATTCATACAAGACTCTTCTCAGAAAAGTTAAACAGTTCAGCCCCAAAGTTACCCTATTTTGGGTACTTGCATGCTTTCCAGCAAAAACGTAAGAAAAAGTGAAATATTCATGTAGAAATATAGTCATGCTGCACATCAAATATAACAGGACAACAGCTACACAACCACATACATGTAAGCCATTCTTACACGCCAAACAAAACGTCATCCAAGCAAATGAATAATCAGAAATCTAAATCCGTTTCATTTTGATGTGAAACAGATTTCATGGGTTGCTTTGTATGGATTTCTTTGGATGGGAAAATGAATAGAGGTCTGGTAGATTTTTTCCAAAAAGAAACAAAAATAAATATTTTGATTTTTATATATATATATATATTTCATCAAAAACTGCCACAGATAAGCAGAAAAGGATAAAAACTGTAGTAACTGGGTGTAATGAACACCAAAAGTGGCATAAAAATAAACATAAAGCTTTGTATATCAGAAATTTCAAATGGGACCAAACTGTGCCAAGATTCCTCCTGACAGCTCTGTAGGAAAACCTCTCTAACTTTGCCCTGCATCACTTTATCAGACTCAAAATTGGCAGGAGTAATGTTCACATATTTTGTCATTCAATCATAGAGTCCTAAAGCTGTAACTACTTCATTCTAAAGGGATAATCACAATAAAAACCTTTTAGACTTTTTCTTTGGCAAGGGTGAAAATTTCAGATTATCCCAACTTCTATCTTCATTTACTGTCCCAATATTAAATATACTGATAATTCCACATCTGGATAAATCTCTCAAGTGTTGCTTTTGTTACGACACCAAAATTAGTCAAATAGACCTTGTGGTTGCATATAGTAACATTTCTGTTCATTACTGAATACACTAAATAGATTACCTGTTGCAGTCATTTGTCTTTTAAATTCTACAATCTCTGACCTTGAGACTGCAAAGAGAACCAGCGCTTCTTAGTCATCCGTGGTTCTGGTCAAAAGTGGGAATGCTGCATTTATTTGTAAGCAAATTTATCCCCATGCTTTTTTTCAATTGCGAGGTTATCCCAAATACAAATTTTCCTTTCATAATGTTCCTTCATGTACAAGTTGGACAAGGAGGGAAAGCTGGTCTTGCATCCAGTTTGGAATAACCATGGCAGAGAAAACATCAGGCAAAAAGTGCAAACCAGAGTCCCAGTCATTAAGAGGCTGCTTATGTGTATCTGCTAATCAATGAACCAGATACGGCTGCTTAAAATTAGCACATACTTGACTAGTCAGTCTGGGTTTAATATTTAATCAGTAGCCAACATTTTTTTATTAGGTCTTTATTTCAATATGCCAAAATGACACCTTCCTCTAAATTGAGTTATTTCTATGTAGAAAGTACTCGCAGACACATTCTCCTGTCAGCCAATCACTGTAGGCATTGTGAGTCAGGTGGTTCCTGAAACATGACATCATCCATAGCAACAGGGTCAGCTCCGCCCCTTTCTTTTACCTTTAGAGTTCTCTGAATTCCTTAGTAAGAGTGTCAGCAGCTTTGAATAGGCTATAAGAGAAAACTCTTAGTGAGGAACTTTCAGCGTCATTTAGGAGTCCTCCACATGGGAGGGAAAAAATGGAAGAAAATAAAGGCCCACTAGCCATCACTCTTAGACCAGTGTTCCTTTATTTCTTCATCATCCCAAAGAGCTGCTTATTTAGTAGTGGCTGTATAATACATGAAGAAGTTGCAGTTTGCCGTAGAAGAAGAAAAACAGAGATGGTTGTATTCGATTTTATTTTGAAACATTATTTTTGATGTAACCTTTTACAATGCAACCATGAAAACAAAGAGGTCTGAGGGGACTTAAACCTGTGTTTGTTGTTAAAACTGTTTGCAGACAAAAGATATCACGTTGCTAAAAGAGATTTAGTATTTTGTTCTCCATCAAAAACCTGGCTGTTCTGCAACAAAGAAAAAGAATCGCTGCAGAGGCCAGAGGGAAAAGGTAAAAACCACCATGTTTGAGTTCCCGATGCAGTGGGTGCATTTGGTGAATGTTGGAGAAATTTTGCAAGAATGATTTTGCTCAGGCATGATGCTAAACAGTGCACTGGCACACTGTTCTTCAGGTCGTTTGGAAAGAGGCAGCCAATTGAGAAGCAGATGTAGTTCCAGGTTGTTACTGTAAGAAAAAAAAAAAGAACTGTTTAAATACACAAGATAAAAACTATGGATTTCACAGCTAGATGGTGCCTTCTAAAGTCAGGCATACAAGGAGAAAATTACACATCAAAACAAAGAGGTTATGGGAAAATAAGTTTGTCTAAACCAGGGATTCACAATCTTTTTTACTCAGGACCCTTCTGATAGATCTGACCTTTCCCTGGAACCAACACATAGTTTATCTACTCTCACCTATGAAACCAGATTAGATTGAGCTAAGTTAATCCCTTTGGGTAACTCCCTCGGGTATATAGCATTTTGAAAAGTAATTAGAAATAAAAAGAGGTGTAAACAAAAATAATAAATGCATAATATCAATAAAAATGTCTACATGCTGGCTACTTTTCTTCATATAACAGGTTATTGAAAAAAAATTCAACTTGACCAAAGTATTCTTAGGGGTGTCGCAAAATAGGATACATTTTCCATTAATCTGTGATTTATTTTAACCACAGGCGGCATTGTATATGAACCGGTCATATTTTGTTGTGAAGGGAGGTATCCAAATGCAAAACAATGGCGACACACTGTACATGAAAAAAAAACAAAACAGATAAAGGCTAATTAATTTCAAAACAAAATTTGAATTTATGGGCACCGATATCCAGGACATAGCAGGAAAAGGAAGACTTGACAGGATGGATGAAAACAACTGTTGTTGATTCAGATATTTGATTGGATGAAACATAAACTCAAATGTGTATATACACATATTGAAAGTGAGGTTTGCTCTGCACATAAGTGTTCCAAGAACATCTAGGCCCTATTCTACGAAGCAAGTTCAGCCTAGCAACATAGCCTTGGAGCTACCTCGCTGAACTGAGCGCGGTAGCCGGCGGTCTCGCTAAACGGTTTGACGACACTGGTTATCAACCTCATAAGTGGATCCAGCTTTGCAATGAGCGCGTCTTTTATATAAAAGCGAACCGCGCATCTGACCAATCGCGAACATGGACCAGTCTAGAGCGTCAGAGCAGACCGGAGAGCGGAGGACCGCATACTTCACACACTAGGAGCAGGAGGGGATCATGACAAAGAATGAAGAATTAAAACATGTAATAAACGTTAAAAGCAACACCGTCGCCGCTGCAAAAGCACGGAGGGAGTGCTGGCAGGAAGTTGCTGACAGTCTCAATGCATAAGTATAGAGCGCAAAAAATCTTTGGTGCCATTATCATCCTGAAAAAGCACTGTTCAACACTTTTACTGTAACATGCACCAGACATGTCTAATTCATTTCCAAGATGAATTCATTCCTATCGTGTTTACATTTTTTGTGTGATATGTAGGCCACATGAGCCATACATGAATTCCTGTCACAATTTGAAGACGGGCAATAAAATATTGTCATGGAACAGAAGTGTTGGCATTGAAGACCTTGTTACGGCAATGAGAGTCCTCCCCCAGATTTTACTCCTGCAGAGGAGCTGGCCGAGAGAGCTCATTGGTCGGTGGGTGGGGTTTTTAATAGTCCGCAAGTTCAATCGGGAGCCTAACCTGCCCTGAAGCAGGTTAGCCGTTCAGCGTACGTTGCCATTGAGACTCGCCTCGCTAAGAAGTGAACCCGTCTCGTAGAACAGAGAACCCGGAACCTACCCTCAAAGTTTCCTCGCTAGGCAGTCATCCTGCTTTGTAGAATAGGCCCCTGGTCTCTGCACCCACAGAGCCAAAACAGATGGGCTAAAATGTGCCTCTCAGCTCTTATGCTGATGCGGTTATGCTACTTAACATGCATCAATGAAGTTGGGATAGAATTTGTGACATTTGTCATCTGCCACATATGTGCTGCCAAAAGGTGTCTTTAACCTTCTCGGCAGCATGAGCTGTGACTTATTTTATTTAAATACACTTTTTGATGTAATATTTATGACAAGACAATATGGCTTAAAATCCAAGCACTTTTCGGTACCCTATCTCAATGCACATTCCAGCACGTGAGAAAACGACATCGAAACTTCAGGGTTACAAGCACACATACGAATGCTGAATGTTGACATTCAATGCTTTCTAAAGGTTGCCATGGCCTTGCTTCCCATATGCTGCATTAAATGTACATTTCTGCCAGATGTCTGGGTGCTTAAAACACTACACGTGTCAACTTGCTCTCTGAATATATAAAAGAGATCAACAAGTGTTTCAAGAAGGAACTGAAACTTAACTTTTCAACTAGGCTGTAAATCTGAAGTAAATTAATGGTTACAGTCCTGGCCAATGTTTCTCAGTTTTTGCACACTAATTTTTTTTATCATTTTTGTTCATACAATAAAAAGCTTTAGGATAGACACGTCTGCATATTTTAGTTGAGTACTTACACATTTTTCCTCCTCCAGACCGTCTTTGAAGAAAAGCATGTATGGCGTGAGGCCGTCCTCACGGAAGTTCAGCAGACCAACCATGCCCTCTGGGTTCATGGACTCCCCCGTGAAAAACTACAAAGGTGCATGGTGACAGTTTGACTCGGCCCCAATCATTATTGTTTTTGTTCTTTGACAAGACAATGCACAAGCAATCTCTTGAACTTCACTGTGATGGCAAATACAATGACATCACAACATTAAGAGATGTATTGGCACTGTTATAAATGAATGAACTATGTAGAAGTGAAGGTCAATACACAGAAACTGCCCCGGCAGAACTTTAAACCAGGTAGTGGACAAATATGAGAATGCTGAGTTTATAAAGAATATAATCAATGTGTATTCTCTGCTCAGTTACCTGGTAGTTTGTCAAGTCTCCCATGATCTGCTTTAGTTCCATTTTGCAGCTTTCTTGGAAGCACTCCACTCTCCCTGGGTTGCTCTCTTCCAGCCTACACTTCAGACTGACACAGAAAGAAATGTTTGGCTTTCCACTCCCATTGACCACATAGCAATACCCACTGATGCCACATACAGATCAGAAAACGTACTCGGTTACCTGAAGCATTCATACTCACGTCTTACAATATTCTTTTATGTAGGTCATGTATGACTTCTTGTTGAAACCCGTCTCCCGGAGGTTGTGGTTCAGGACAATGTCACAGCCAGATTGAGATGAACTTTCAGTGCCCTCACAAGCCTCCTCAGCTGAGGCGTTGGCCCCGATTAAGGCGTCATCAAATTGTTCTGTCCTGGTGACCATCTAAAAACACCCCAAAAATACATGCATTAGAGAACGTTCTAAAAGACACCAGTTTCCCTTCTGAACCAGGAAGGTGCAATTCCACAAGTCATTTCAGCTCAATGCACCCAAGTTTTACCACTAGAGATCAGTCTCATTTGCTTGCTAAAATCACCGTTGTCTCTGCTGAATACAGACTTGAATTAATCTTAATTTGTATTGTACTTTATTGGTTGAACATAAATGTATTAAAAGGTGAGCTGGAGTTTCATTTTCAGGAGAGACTTCATGCCTATATGGCTGTGAATAAAGTCTCCATGGATGTATAATCAGCACAACCATGGATAGAGATAAGGGTGTCCCGATACAACTTTTTCACCTCCAATACAGATATTGCAGCCTTGAGTATTGGTCGTTATCAATCCGATACAAAATCAGCAGAAATCATACAAACTTTTTTAAAAACTTATTTTGTAGTATGGACTGTAAGAAAAGGCTTGATCAAGTGAAATTACAAAAACACAACAGTAGTAAGCAATAGTAGGTATGAGAAAAACTGACCCATTTGTTATTAAACAATGGGTTCAATAAATTCAAACTTAAACATAAGAATATGTTAAAATCAAATAGAATAAAAAAAATAATTAGGAGACCCTGAAAAGTGACCTCAAATTCGATAATACAACAAAAAAAACTTTAATTGCAAAATAACCACTGTGTTTAACTTATAAGCAGATTCTACAACTGATAACCCGAGATAGTGATCAATCTAATCTGAAATTAACGTCTGTAAAGATTATACTTTGAAGAGGAATGATGTTTAATAAAGCAGCATTTAGCTTAACTACCATAAAAATTGGTTCAACTGGTCTAAAAATACAAATTGATGTTAAAGGATAAGTTCGGTTCCTGCAGCTTTCACATTGATTATAGAATGAAGAACAACAATATACTCACCCAGAAGGCTTTCCTATTCCAAACAGTGCTTCGGGCGATATTTAGATCCAAAATCGAGCAGCGAACATCCGTATAATGGTAGCCCGTAGGGCATAGATCGCCGCTCCTAAAAACTGCATTAATGGTCCAAAAACTCATGCTTTTCACCAATATTCCATTATGATCCGTTCCGGATGGTCCGCCATTGCAGTCTGTGTCACTCCACACAGCACTGTGTGACTGCACTGACCTCTGAACTGACTAGTTTGTTCACGTGCCCTTCGCACATGCGCAGTGCGGCTCATTGTTCCAGGGGAAGATGGTCTGCTACAAATCGACTTTCTTCTTCCAGTTTTGTGCAAAATGGACGAATATCTATCGGATGAAGATGTTGTGGAGGAGGACTTTGAATATGATGGGTGTTCTTACAGTTTCGAGCCAGAGTTTACAGATGAGGAGCTCATTGAAAGGAGGAAACGGAGGCAGCGCTCCGGAGAGTACTGCGCATGCGCGAAGGGCACGTAAACAAACTAGCCAGTTCAGAGGTCAGGGCAGCCACAGACCGCTGTGTGGAGTGACACAGACTGCAATGGCGGACCATCAGGAACGGATCATAATAAAATATTGGTGAAAAACATGAGTTTTTGGACGATTAATGCAGTTTTTAGGAGCGGCGATCTATGCCCTACGGGCTACCATTATATCGATGTCTGCTGCTCGATTTTGGATCTAAATATCTCCAGAAGCACTGTTTGGATCAGGAAAGCCTTCTGGGTGAGTATATTGTTCTACTTAATTCTATGAACAATGTAAAAGCTGCAGGAACCGAACTTATACTTTAAGTCTTTTTTTTTTTGATGGTCATTGAGCAGGACCATGCAGCAGGTTATCCTCGATTGTCTGACATGGTGATACTAATACGTGTGCGCTGTCTGCAGATAGACCATGTATTAAATATTGTTGAGCTCTCCAACATTAATACCAGAAAATGTAATGACAAGGGAATGGGCCAAAAGAAAAGGCCATGTAGTTGTAGTGACTGAAGCTTCGTGAGTCCACAGCAGCACGCAGTAAACGGACGATTTCATTTCCAGAGGATACACTTTAATAGTACCTTCTCAATTTAAGTCCCCACTGAGCCACTAAAACTAGAATGTCACATTCAACCCTACAACAATGAGCCAGTGGGCACACAGAACACGGCCTGGTGCTTTCTATCACAACAAGGAGACTTCCAAGTCCACAGAAAGTCCTAAAAAGTTGAAGAAGTCATACTGCAGAATAAAGCTGATGACAAGGGGGTTAGGTCCTGTGTGGATTGTCTCCATCAAAGAGTCCATGTGATGGTAGTGGGACTGTTCACTGGTCGGCCATGTCAAAGGGGATGAGCACAAAAGTGGAGGCAGGTCAGAGGCCTACATGCCGACCCGTTAACTGCAACAGCATCATCCAATCCACCAGAGTGCACTGATTTTATGGGATGCAGACGACTTGAAAGAAAAACTGCAGAAATGACTACAGCTCTGACTTGTGGTCAGCTATGATAGTTCATTTCTCTGAACTCACCTTTCCTTCGACTTCATAGAAGATCCCACACTTCGAGGTGGAGATTTTGTAGATGTCTGAAAACATCTCATCACCTGTCAAATAAAGCAGGCACACAAAAGATTACGTACATTGAATCGACATTGAGGTTGTTTTCTTAAGTAATACCTCGTAGTTCAACGATTATGTCTAATTTCTGTCATGGGGGGGGGGGGGGAGTCAGCAGATCCTGCCATAAATACACACATCTGTGGCTAACAGCTAAATGACGCTAAAGGCCACGTCCACTCCTGATGGACGGACTCAACGTCCTCCACCCCGGCAGTTCTACTTTTGGACTTCTTTGTTTCGTCAACATTTCTCTACATTTACAATTAGAAACGTTCCCCGAGTCTTTCGAGCCAACCGGCCTAGGCTCAGGCAGCGTCACCGGACACCATTTTATGTTTTTGATTAGCATCGACTAGCGCTAGCCCCGCACACGAGTTAGCTCGATTCTGCTTTTGCCGGCCCAACTCGGCTGTATCACATTTCGAGGCTAAATTAGCACCGTTGTCGGCATATCTTATGGCATATACACATCTGAAAGTTAACCAAGACGACAACTTACCGCTGACGATACACTTATAGATGATCATTTTTAAGTGTTGGTGTAGGAGTCTTCAGAGTTGAAGTGATCACTTGCCGCCCTTAGAACACGGGGGAGAAAAAGACCGTTCAGGCCGCGAGGCTCACTATTTACATCCTGCTGACGTCACTGTGGGCCGGCCGCCGCGCAGAGCTGTGCTGCCACTGTGGCCGGAAGTGGTACTGCACCCCCCCAAACAAATGGCACAAATGGTTCTCAATGAATCTCATTTAAGAAAAGGAAAAGGGTAGCCTAAGTAAAGTTCAGAAATGAGCGCAAATACAATGCCTTAATCAATTGTCAGTGAAAAACATGTATTGAGCCTATATTCATACTTTTTTCATGTAATAAGAGGTATTTTTGCCAAAATAGTTACGTGTTATTAATAATGCCCATATGTAACCGTTAAAATCAAATCACATTAGTGTTCTGCTTACCTGAGTCCACTGGTAATACTTCCATTTAGAATTTATTGGACTTATTTTGTGCCATCACACCTTTAAATAAAGACCCAATGATTAGAAAATCATGAACATCAATTAACAATTGATGAATTAGATATCAGAATCACCTTTTTAATGAGTCCATTTACAGTCATGCACAGGATACTGTGGATGTGCATGTAGTAAATATCTTTTTCTTATACGTTCTTATATTCATATATTTTTTGGATGAATTCTCAATCATATCTATTTTAAAATGTAACTATAAATCGCACTTCACAAAAAGGTCCATGCCTTGCAACATAAATTTCCTTTGCTTTTAACATTGTTAGGTGAGGCTTGGGGAGCAGCGATACCTTTTACTTAACTCTGTTCATATAAGTGTAAGTTCTGTGCAATGACTCTTTAGAAAATGCTGTATAGCTATACTGCTTCAACATGTTATCTGCTAATGGTAGGCAGATGCTGAGTTATAAAATCTCACCATGTAAGCCCTTCCCATCAGGTACCATTCAGGTAGCCACTGAGCAGGGAGTTTATCAAAGGTTCTTACTGTCTTACACTCAGTTAATTCTGCTTTCTCTTTTGAGATTTTCAGCCTTGGTCATGTACTATTTTTCAAAAGAATCATTTTAAAACACTGTTCATTTCCTGTAAAGCAACTTTATTTGTCATTTCCATTTGTTCTGGTACAACAAGCACCAAATATATACTTTTACCAACTCACCCCCTCGTCTAGGGTAAAACAGTGAGACAAGCCCAGTTTATGAAGTATGCACATTGTCAAATCTACTAAAACAAGAAAACCACACAGGGAAACTAACAGTGAAAAGTAAACAGAGACAATATTTGGAGAGAAAGCAAGGGCTTAGTTCCAAACCAATAAGCATTCCAATAATAGAAACATTTTAAATCTTTAGACAAGACTTCTTCGAAAAAAATCCAAGTTCTGAAGATGACCAGCACACTTAAATTGAGCACATGCAAAAAACATCACACGTTTTTAAAAAGTAGTGATTGTACAACTATAGACAAAAAGTAAACAAATATGATAATTTATTGACAGATGACAAAAGTGCAACAAACATTTACATCCTTCCCCATGCTGCTCCAAGTTTTTGAATAGAAAATCATTTTTGCAACTTACAGCAAATCAAATTTGTTTGATGAAACTTGTTAAGTAGACCCATGACTCAAGTTCAAGTGTCAGCTGTCTAGCCATTTAGTTGCAGCAGGTAGGAAAGTACTGCACATCATAACCCAGACTTTATCTTTACTTTCATTTATTTCCATTAGCAAGCACAACATTTTGAGTTTACAAGTAAAAAGCTACAGCGGTCCACAGTCTGTAATGACAATCTTCTTTGTGGGGGGGCCTGCTTTTGTGCCAAGCTCTCCCATCAACTGGACCACATCCATGCCATCTCGAACCCAGCCGAAAGCTACGTGTCTGAAGTCAAGGTGTTCAGCTTTCTTCAGTGTGATGAAGAACTGGGAGTTGTTGGTGTCCCGCCCTCGATTAGCCATTGACAGGATGCCTGGGCCTGTGTGCCGAACATCAAAGTTTTCATCCTCAAACATGTTGCCATAGATGGACTTCCCTCCTGTGCCATCACTGTTGGTGACGTCACCCCCCTAAAAACAAGAAGAAATATGAATCGTTACATTGACACCTGATTTTTGGAATTAAAAAAAAAAAAAAAAATCACAGATAAATTCAAAAATAGTAATAAGCCCAACTAGGGGTGTTCCGATCCGATATTGATATCGGCCCCAATATCAGCAAGAAAATAAATACCGGATTATATCGGCCTGCATCTTGAACTCTTCGATATAAGCACTCTGATACAAGCAGTCCATTCCAATTTTTTTTTACTTATTTAATTTGGTTGTAGAATATGCTTAAGTTTAAGTTAAACGCTATGGTTATTTTGCAATTTAAAAATATATGTTTTTGTTTTTACTGGATTTCTTGAGGTTACTTTTCAGGGTCTTCCAATTTATTTTTGATTTATTTTATTTAATTGTACTATATACTTATGTTCAATGTTAGAATTTATTGAACCCATTGATTAATAAAAAATCTGTCAGTATTTTTTTTTACTTCTTACATTCCATACAAAAAAATAAGTAAAAAAAAGTATACAATACTGCTTTAACAAAAACAATTAGCAGGTCAACACAGGTGTTTTGAACGTGGCTTAATCCGCTAACAATCGCAAGTGACTCTTTTCCCACTGCCAGCAGACCCAAGTCTAATCAGCAGCAGACGAGCTGCATGACTTTGTTTATTCCTCTGGCATATCAAGCTGACGTCATCATGTTGATGACATCCATGTAAACAATGGAAAGGAGCATGGAGGCCGTGGATGTGGTTTTCTGTACTTTTGTCCCTCTTTAAAAATGTACAAAGTTGGGGCTTATGATTCAAAGGTGAAGGGAATTGGTTGCAGAGACGGCAAAGAATCGTTTAAGTTACAGACAGAGGAGGCGGGAGTGATGTTATGCCGCGGGGACGTTACGCCAGCCGACGTCATCCGTAAACTAGTGAGTTGACCCGGATGAGATGCTCTCACTGAAGCAGATCGGAGGCGAGCCAATTAAAACCCACATCACTTGCAGGGTCAAACAACGCGGGCTGAAGTGCCGATTAAACCCTTTCAAACTGGAGCCGATTGTTACCGGGTTTAAACAGGTTTTTGGCCAGTCTGAAAGGGGTACATGATTCCTGCTGATGTTGTAACAGATATCAGAATCGGCCAATACCTAAAGCTGCAATATCAGTATCGTATCAGAGGTGAAAAAGTTGTATCGGGACACCCCTAGGCCCAGTGGTATTAGTAATGACCCTCGAAACCATTCAAGCCGGTCTAACCTGGCACATGAAGTCTGATATAACTCTGTGGAAAATCGAGCCCTGAAACCCAAATCCTTTCTCGCCGGTGCACAGAGCCCTGAAGTTTTCAGCCGTCTTCGGGACAATGTGGGAGAAGAGCTCAATGTTGATGGTGCCCAGTGGTTGGCCATCAGCTGAAACTTTCAGGTACACCTGTGGGTTTGTGTCTCGGGAGTGCTCTTGAACTCTTGACATCTGAGGTGAGGAGACTGATGAGGCATCACCGTCACATGTGCCGACACGACTCTGACACTCGCAGAAGGTCTTCTTGAAGGACTCAGCTATCTCAGGGGTTTTGAACTTGGCTGCCAGCTGCTCCACTGCACCATCACCATCTGAAAAATCATGTGGCAGGAAAAGAGATGATCAGAAAGCATGAAAACAAATGTTTGGAGAAAGTAATCCTTTTTTAACCTTGTGAGGAAATTCTGAAAATAACTCCATGGCCTGCTTGTTCAAAAGTTTTAGTCTGGATAAAAAGAATCCAGATTTAGTCATTCTCCGTATTCCTTCAGGGATCCCACCACTCAGCTTTACCACAACCCAATCAGCCACTTCACATCAGAGCGATAGTGATCGTGTCCACGCAGTCCTGAGAAATCATCTGAATTGGAACAGCAGGTGTTAAAGAGCAGGATTTATGCACTTAATTTAAGGACTAAAACTAAAGTGAGAATTCACTTACTTTATCCATGGAGACAGAAAAGAACAGCTGCTTTAGAAGAAGTCCAAAAAGACTGATAACAAAGCTTTTTGTAAAATGTTATATGAACAGCCTTCTGTTAATTTTAAAACCTTATAAATCCCATTCACTGTGACAATGAAACAAAGTTAAAGGGATAGTTCAGTATTTCTGAAGTGGGGTTGAATGAGCTCTATGTGGCCACTAAGTACATCAGATGCAGTACAAAGTTCTCTCCTCTCCCTCAGTAAGCCACAACTGAGAAAAGTTTGTGATGCAGAACCAGCAGCAAACAGGGAAGTACTGTACCAAATACCAAGGGTATTTTCTCTCTTATTTAGAAATGTTTTTATACCACATACTTTTTTTTGGGGGGTGGGGGGGAGGGTGTTGACATTATAATGTGAATGTGACGGTCATCAGACATCAGTATGAACGGTCTATGGCCCTGAAGTGACCCCCAGGCAGGTTACACGCAGCATGCCATGTTTACAGAAGGAAATATGAATGATACACGTCAGCTGACAAAATTATGACGAGAGATAAGGAGAAGAAGATTGAGGGAAAAACAGATAATACATTTTAACGATGACCTTTTCTGGTACATTGGCTGCGACCTCTGTTCAGAGGTGTTTGTGGATGAAGAGCCAGGCATGGTGGGATTGTGACAGGAGGGGCTTCACTGGCACAAAGCTCATCCATAGTTGTGAAGTCCATTGTTAACATTGCATCTTGCCTCCTCCTGGGCAGATTAGTAAAATCTGTCTCACTTTAATAACAAAAGTTGGATAAAATGATGCCATGACCGTTGAGATGGGGGTTGCCTTGACAAGCTTTACTCATGTATCTGATTTAGAGCCACATATGACAGTGGCCTAGATTTCAAACTCTGGATTTCTGCCATTCAGACTGTCATAAAAAGATCAGATATGAGTCATGTGTGGGGGAAAAAGGGATTTGGGCCACTTTTGCTTGCAGTGTGAATATAGCCAATGTCATCTTGTCACTGTTTGATCAGCCCCTTGACTTTTTATATTCCTGCAAAGGCACCGACAGCCAAAGAAGTGAAATGAGAAATTACAGAGAGCAGAAATATTTGAGACAACTTTCTGGAATATCAATGATAATCCTTTAAAGCTGATATTTACCTCTGCCAAGGAGGTTATGTTTTCAGGAGAGTTTGTCTGTCTGTGAACAAAATGACTCAAAAAGTTACGGATGGATTTTGATAAAATTTTCAGGAAATGTTCAGCATGAGAAAAGGAAGAACTGATTCAATTTTATTTTATTTATGATGAAAAATGTGATTTTGGTGAATAACTACAGAACTAATGTAGATATCATGAATCCAATTGATAATGATTTGTTTTCATGGTCAAGGAATCTAAATATTTAGATGAAATAAAGGTAGGACTAATATTTATGGTAAAAATCACAATATGGGAGAGGACGGTGGCTCCGGAGGAGGTCTGCGCTCTCTGAGTGCTTTTCTAGTTCATTTTGTGTTTGTTTATTTTTTTAAATCTCAACAACACTGCCAATTATCAATAACATTGTGTCTGTTTGGTTAGTGATAACTTGTCTTTAGCGAAGGATGGAAATCAAAGCAGCAAATGACCAGTTTGGAGATCCACTGTGGGTGCATTTGTTTTCAATCAATTATTAATTTTGAAAGTCTTTTTTTAAATCAATCTTTAAGTTCTAGTACGATGACAACTCTCCCAGTGACTACTCAGCAGTGTTGTGTGTTAACACGTTACAAAGTAATGCGTTGCAGTAACATAACTAATTTACCGGGTGAAAAGTAAACTGAAAATGTAGAAACGAAATGAAGTTCCTTTTTTAATGCGGTGCCACGTTACTTTTCCCATGGACAGATCTGACACCAACGCTGCCTTCTCAGCATTAGGCATGAGCAGCTTTGCCAAGTCTGCTTGTTGTAAGTGTATTTGAACCGGTTTTTCTCCAAAGTAGCAGCAAATCTCCTGAGTCACGGCCGCAGGTTGCGTTTTTTGGGCTTATTTCTTAACGTGCAGTTGCTTCTTGGGGCTATTCTGTATGTGTGAATCTCCCAGCTCCAAACAATAAAGCAAAACACAAGTGCAGTAGGCAGTTTGTTCTTTTCACTTCCTCATTTCCTGGTTATCGTGCACACGCCCAAACACACTCAGGCACACAGCGCATGCTCCAGAGCCAAAGTTGTCAGGTCCGCTTATCAGTTACCGCTAACTGACGTTCTTTTTTTGAATACATGCTTGGCACTGTGAAATTGAAATCTAATGCAGACCAAAATAAACACACTTTATGTAGATTTCTCTTTTTAAAGTAATATATCACATTAGGAAAGGAAATAGCTGGAGGTTGCTTATTTTGGGCTTGTTTTAATCGACCAGGTTGCTTATTTCAGAAGCAAAGTGTGGAAACACTGGGCAGGAGCTCTCATTCCACAGGGTATGTGACATCATTTTGTAAAATAAAGAGCACAAAAGAAATAACTGGTATATTCTTTGTACTACAACCTTATGTTGGCTTAAACAGATATGGGCTTCTGTCCAAAGTCGAGCAATGTAAAAGTCACATAAAAGTAACGAGTAACGTAAAAAGTTACTTTTCATAGAGGGTATTTAAGTAAAGTACCAAGATATTATTTTGAGAAGTAACGAGTAACGAGCAAACACTACTTTTTAAAAAGTAACTTCCCCAACACTGCTGCTCAGGGCCAGACTTTCACTCTGTTTAAGATGCACGGGAAGTACAGCTGTGCACTTTACTCTGGTTATCATAAGATAGTTACACAAAAGCAGAAACGGAGTGAAGCAGCACCACTGACAGCAATACTGAACCAACCTGAATAATCTGTGGCGGTCCAGATGAGTGCGTTGGGAGAGGCGTTCATTGGTTTAAGTTCCATTGACTGTGTGATCATGTGGTTGGCACAAACCCTCAGCACCTGCTCTCTTCTCATCAGGATCCGGTAGAAATGTTTCACTGGGTGGAAGAGAATCTTGATGTCTCCTATGCCTCTCTCCTTCCACTGGTTAATGTCCCTGTCCCATCGGTACAACTTTGTGCGTTCCTTAAACAGGATTTCCTCATCCTCCTCTCCAGACTTTGTCTCCACCTGAAGGATGTGACAGAACACCAGTAAAATGCTCCGCTGTATATAAAGCAGGAAACTCCATTTTCAAGCCTAAGACAGAAAGGCAGGAAAAAAAAATGTAAACTGAAGTTTCTGAGGTACCTCTGGTAGTGATACTATCGGCTCAAAGTGAATGTCCACGTTATTAGGAGCCTCCTCTTCATCACTACCATCCTCATCACCAGTATTTTTGGGTACTGATGGAATTGCAGATCCAAAAACTGCTGCCCCAGCATTTGCCCATGAGAAGTTGGAGTCTCCTTTGAGGAATAAAAAAGTGGTGACACATACTGACTGAACTGCAGTTGAGGAAATCATGAGATGAAGACAACCGTTGAAACACACCTTTTGTTCCAAATGCAAAGTCCTCTGTGTTCTTAGCCAAGTCGGCAAACGAGAAGCCCCCTGATGAGTTAAACCCAAAGCTTGATGTTTCTGTGGAGTAGGAGACAGATTCATATGAAACTGAAAACACTTTTTGACTTTTCTCACAGTTTTTCTTTGAGTTATTGAACCACGTCAAACAGAGTTGGGTTAAAAGAGACAAGCAATAAAAAGTTCAATGTTCACTTAAAGGTGCTATGAGGAGAATCTATTACCGGCGAAATAAAGACTCTGCTACCCATGAGCACGCGTGGCGACTGTCGTAATGCTGCGTTCCAGTAACCTCGGAACTGGGAGTGACATCTACAACTTATCGGCGTTCCAGTTGAAGTCAGAAAAAAACATGCTGATCTACCAGGCTATTGTTAGCTGTTGTTAGCACGCCTGCGTTGTTGCTCACAAATATCACATGAAGAATGTGATTATCACAATGGCAGCATTTTTGTAAATATAAGTCTAACAATACTATGTGTACAGCTGATCTAGAGCGACACACCCCAGTCAGAAGTGCAAATAAATGGATTATTACAGGAGCTAAATAACTGTTCACACTGGGGGCATCCATCAACCGTCAACTCGGGGGTGACGAGGTTTCACCGAGTTCCCAGTAGGAAATTCAGACTTCAGGAACGTTCCAGTTGCAGTTTCCTACTCGGAGCCCAGAAATTCCTACTTCGACTACAACTGGAACGCACCAAAAGACGTGTCTGAAGCCAAAGCGTGTGCTTGTTGTGGTAAATGCAGCTCGAACCTTCCTCAGAACTCTGCATTGCTTTACAACTTCTTTTTTCAACAACTTACAGGATGCAAAGCGACGAGGTAATGTATCTCTTTCTAGTTACGTAGCGGTAGTTTTTGATGTGTGACAACAAGCAATTTTTGGAAAACGTATTATCGTAGTTTTGTAGCCGGCTCTATATCGCCAGCTCTAAGACGTGTAATATAAATAATAATATAAATTTGATTTTTAATGTTTTAATTGTCTTGTTTCCGAAGTTGAGTATCCAGGCCAGTCCAGCCCTGTCCAACCGGAAGGCTAAGGAATAGCATTTATAGATAACCTATTTTGATGCTATAAAACTCATCTTAAAGTGTGTACTTCGATCAGGCATATATCTAAAAGTGAGACTTTTTTGTAATTACTTAGAAACTCCTCACAGTCTTTTTAACTGAAGTTAAAGGAAGCTCAAGAAAATCATATACTATAGGTTTACTAACACAGGATGTTGTGAAACATATTGGAGTACATTTGGTTCTTTAACTTATAGCAGCACATAAGTAATCTGTGTCAAATTAATACTAATCTTTTTCACCTCCAAACTTTCAATTTGAAAAGGGCTGAAAATTTAACAGCACGCAATGCCGAGTACCTTGACTTGATGGAGTTGTTGAAGCTAAATCTGCAGTGCCACGAACGGACTCTGGCTCTGGAGTCTTTTTAGTTGACAAGTCAATGGGAGAGCTGCTGCTTGGAGCTCCACTCTGAGTCTCGTTTGGCTGCTCAGAGATCTGCTCCTCCTGTAAAGATGTGCCAGAAGTCTCGGTGCAGCTGGAGGACAAACCTGCACTTGGCTCCTCCATGGCAACTGCAGTGCTGCTAGAGGCATTTTCATTTTGGTTCAACTGGGCATTCTGAAACAATTTAGCAGTTGAATAGTTGTATTAATGCTCTATAGTTCCAGTGTACAAAAGAGAAAAAGCAGACACTGAACAATAGTTATCAAGATTTTTCACAGTGTACAAGGTAAATTCAAATCATGGGCAAGTGAAAGAAACTTTCTGATCTTCTGTACCACAGCTGGAATCAAAGTCATGCTTTTCCGCTGAGATACAGACCTGATCAAAATCTTAAGACCAGCTGAAAAGCAAGAATATGCATTTTACACATTTGGACCTTAATGAGGTTTTAAGTAGAGATACAAAATGCAAAAGCAAGAAGGGGGAGTGTGACAAAAAGAACTTTGAAAAAGTATTTTTTTTGAAAACAAGTAAACTGAAATAGGCTGTTTATCAGCTGATCAAAAGTTTAAGACCATCGCTCAAAAATTACAAAAAACTGTCCAAACCAGAACATTGCTCCAAGTGGTGAAGATGGCTTCACGAAGAGCATCAACTGTCTGGAACTGATGGCCATTTTTATAAACTTCCCTTGCCATCCATCCCCAAATGTTCTCTATGGGATTTAAATCAGGGGAACATGTGGGATGGTCCAAAAGAGTGATGTTATTCACCCTGAAGAAGTCCTTCGTCCACACAGACGAGGGCCCTCAGTCATGAGGGATGCCCACTGCAACATCTGCACATAACCAGCCGCCGTTTGACGACCCTGCACCACCTGAAGCTCCAGTGTTCCACTGAATGAAAAAGCACCCCAGCCATCTGGACCATCAAGGTTTCATTTTTTCTCATTAGAGAATAAAACTTTTTTCCACCATTCAGTGTCCCATGTTTGATGCTCCCTGGCAAAGTCTAAACGGGCAGTTTTGTGGTGTTGAAGGAGATTTTTTTTTTGTTTGTTTTAGAAACCCTTTTCCTGCAGATGCCGTCTGATGGTTATTGCCCTGCAGTCGGCACCAGTAAGGGCCTTAATTTGGGTCGAGGACTGCCCTGTGTCTTGACGGACAGCCAATCGGATCCTCCGGCTCAGCTCAGGTGTAATTTTTTTGGGTCTACCACTTGACTTTTTTGTTCCATAATGCTCAGGATCTTTCAAAAAATGTAGAATGACTGTTTTACTGTGTCCCACCTCAGCAGCAATGGCACGCTGCGAGAGGCCTTGCTTATGCAGCTCGACGGTCCAACCACGTTCAAGAAGAGAAAGCTTCTTAGTTTTAGCCATCAGGAGGGCAGGACCGTGTGAATGCCTGACAGAAAATGAACATTTTGAGCAGATTTTGGCTTTAATAGCCTGTAGTCTTAAACTTTTGATCAGGTGATAAACTGCCTATTTCATTTTTTTTTTTAAATTACAAGTTCCAAATGTTTTTTGTCACACTCCCCCTTTTTGCTTTTGCATATTGTAGCTCTATTTAAAACCTCATTAAGGTCCAAATGTGCAAAATGCATATTCTAGCAACTTTTCAACTGGTCTAAAGATTTTGATCAGGTCTGTATGGTTGTACATTATACCCCGTTTGGATTAAAAAACTGTATGGTCTGTTTTATCAGATCAGAAATGCAGTTACATATATCAATCTAATGTAGAGTGTAGTCACAATGTACTGAAAATTCATTCATATTTATTTATTTCAGTGAAGTGATGTGAGGATCAAAAACAGATGAGCATACTTATAGGAGAGGCGTGCTGTTCAGACATCTTCTACATGAAGTATTTGGCATAGTATGCTTCATTACTGTCTGGTCAACATCTTCACTTATAAGCTGTCATATATAATTTCACCTGTTTTGTCTTGTTGAACATTCAAACTGCATACTCCAAGAAACAAATCCATTAGGCTGAAACTAAAAGGCTACAGGTACAGGTTTCTCTATATTTTAAGAAATGCACTTCCTTGTGTTGGACACTAGGAAGCATCATCCACATGTTTACGTATATGAAGACTTCAGTCACACACATTAGTGGAAACAAGCACATTAATTGCGTGCACTTTGTTAGAATGAATAAACATGTCGTGTATACACATACTGAGTCATTACCAAATGTTGTTGTGCCTTAAGAACCTCTGTCTCGAAGTCTTCAGGCCTGTCGTGGTCCGGGTCACTGTCAGTGGTGCTCAAGCCACAGAAGAACGTTGGGGGCAGCTGGAGGCTTTTTGCTTTCTCCTCCTCCTCTGGTGTTGGCTTCTTCTCCCACACCACCTGGCAGTCTGCCTCTGAATGGCACACTTCAGGTTTAAAGATTTTCTACACTTGAGAAAGCACTATCTATCCATACAACTCTCAAATTAAGATAAGGCTCAATATTTGGGATTAAATCTCAGTAACACAATGCAATACACATACCATCACGACATGCGGCAGCTTCTTCTTTTTTCTCAGGAGGGTCAGGATAGAGCTTTCCATTTAAGGCCTGTACTGCTGACTCGTAGTCCTCATCTGAAAAATACAGAAAATTAAGAATTATGCGCGCACACACACACACACACACACACACACACACACACACACACGTATGTATGTATGTATGTATGTATGTATGTATGTATGTATGTATGTATGTATGTATGTATGTATGTATGTATATATATATATATATACACACATATACACATATATATACACACATATACACATATATATATACACACATGTACACATATAAATATACACATATACACACATATATATATACATATACACACATATATATATACATATACACATATATATATATATATATATATATATATATATATATATATATACACACACACATACATATATATACATATATATCTATATCTATATTATATACATATATATATATATATATACATATATATATATATATACATATATATATATATATATATATATATATATATATATATATATATATATATATATGTATATATATATATATATATACACATACATACATACATACATATATATATATACACACACAAATGCAAAAAAAAATAATACTTGAAATGCTTTCTGATTCTTGCTAATACACCCCACATAATCACAACAAACTTTGAATTCAGTTTGCAAAAAAGTATGTTTACCGAAATGAATGACTATTGAGCCTCAGGATGGCCAGCATCACAAAAATGACATATTTTGGATAATGTGGTAAAAATTATACAAATGGTCACAAGAACAGAAATGCTTTCTTTTTGCTATTTCCTTTGTGAGTAAATTATACTTTCAAGGACAACAAAAATAACTTCAGTTTGTTTTCTTTTATGTAACATATGGATACAGGATTATAAAATAAATAGCCCAGGCAGTGCCCATATTTGTGCTGCATGAAAATTTTTGCTCTCACCATCTATTTGATCATCACTTATGTAGCCTGGTTCGTTCTGGTAGCAGAAGAAGGTCAAGGGCAGCAAGAGTTTCCTTGCTAAAGCAGCCTGTTCTTCTGTGGGTTCTCTAACATACACAATCTCCACCTCTGAGTCCTCATCTGACTCTGCGCTGGTTCCCTCTGCCTCAGTGGGTCCTGTGACAGATAAGTATGTCAAAACTGAGATGATGCACAGCTGGGGTAGAAAGGCACAGCTTGGTGGAAAAACTGAATGAGCAGCTTCATTTCTTCTGTAAGTCAATGATGTTAGTTTCACAAACACACACCCAAAAATCCATGCACAGCAAAACTTCCTTACATGCATACGTTTTTACGTTTGTGGGACTATTTCTGGTCAGAGAATGTTTATCATGTCTTTTCTTTTCCTTCATTGCACTGAGTCAACCGTCTGGATATGTGGTGTCTTTGAATCAAATTGCACAAATATCAAGTTTATCACTCTAATTATCCCCTGCTGAGGTGCACTACCCTGAAATGAGCCAGAATAATAAGGATAACTTTCACTGAGTGGCAGCAGTGAAGTTTGCACAGCACATTCCCTTCTAAAGCAAATCTGTCTGTGGATTCATCTTTGCTCACCTTTCAGAAGACATTAGTGCCACTGCTTTACAAAACTGCAGCTACATTCTGTCATAGCTGTGGAGTAAATATCAGGCGGCCATTAAGGGTCAAAACTTTAAGTGATAGCTACTAAATGACCAAATCCCATTCATTAAAATGGAGATAAAGGGTGGTAGAGTGAGGAAAGGCTTTCCTTTCTGAAGCTTGAATTATTCACAGTTCGAAATTGTATTTTTAAAAAATATATTTTTCAACTCTCAAGTTGATGTAACTATGAGAACGCCCCTTCAGCAGCGCGTAAGTGTATAAACATTCCATTTTTGTGGTAAGCTTTTGTTACATTTGAATATATACAAGTACTTGTGATGACAAATGCTATTATTCCCATGTTGATGAAATGTGCCTGAGCATGACTCACTACTGACTCTGCTGCCATCATGCTGCTGCTCTTTATATTTGTATTTGACATCTCAGTATTTACAACCCCCATTTTTTAAATCCGATTCATGCGGAACACTGACAAATGGGAATAATCTGATGCAAATGAAGGACAAAGATCTCAGCAAGCTTGCCGAGTTAGTAACCTGTATGTATCAACGACCATGCAACACCTGAAACAGAAAATCCTGTAGCATGTAGAAGATGAATAAGCCAAAACCCGAAGGTCCTTATGAGCACCACTAGGCCTGTCACGATAACAAATTTTGTTGGACAATAATTGTCCTATAAATTATTGTTGATAAACGATATTATTGTCAACATTATTTTGGGACCAGTTTTTAATGGAATGATAATATATGTCATGACAATGTGAGTACGCCGTATCAAAAGCAATAAAAATTTAATTTCTCAAGTGTACTTAACATTCTAATTGGAACACCAAGTGCTTTCAAACAAAATAAATTAAACAAACATACATTAAATTTGAGTTTACAGTTCAGGAATTGCTGTTTGTGACATATACGTTCTCCCAGGCAATTCATACTATCTGTCAAAGGTTTGTAACATTTCCAGAACTGCTGGCTTTTCACTCGACACTGCCTGTGAGCGTGCACCATTTTGTGCTTTTTTTATTTATATTACTTTGGATGGTTGTGTTTGAGGTGCGCACTCAAGCTGTTCGTATTCTTCTTCTTTGTTGTTAATACTTTTGAACAAATGCGACATATCGGCTCGTCTGTGTTCGTAGGCTCACACCTTGTCCATTCTGTTTCAAACCAAAATATTCCCACAGATGTTATCGTCAAAGATGCAATTTTTCATAGCGCTCCTGACTGACCCAGGATCTGCTGTGTCAACTATTTTGCTCTTGGCAATGTTGTCAGAGTTCATGTCCAAAACCATCAAAGGTTGTCCTGCTGGTTTTCTTTTTTGTAAAGAGTGATGTAGAGATGTCAGGGAAGCGAGTATTACTTAAATATACTGTACTCTTAATTTCATTTGTTCTGCACATCATCCTGACTTGTAGTGTCAGCCTTTGTTTAAAAAGATATTTGCTGTTTTTCAGGAAACATGCTCTAATGTTTACAGAAGAGATGTGCAATATTTGGGTGCTGCTGAGCCATTAATGGATGGCCCACTTATTTTCTTGTCTGACATACAGAGGTCATACAGAGCAGAGGTCATTTAAGAGTTTTATTTTATTGCTATTCCTTTTCAGTTTCACTCATAAAGACAGTCCAGGGATATCTAGGGTTGAATAGAGTACTTTCACTGGCTCGCTCTTGAGCCATAAAAGACTGACCTTAAAAATGATTACATGAGAGTAAGATTTTAGGCAAGATCATTTTTCCCTTTATTGGAATTGTTGAATTTTGTTTATCTTGTTACTTATTTAACAGTGAGTGTACACGTATGTTGCTTGTTAGTACAAACGTAATTCTCACCTTGAGTTTTCATCCTCGCCTTAGAGTACTAGCTTTTAATACTTGATGGTATAATGTAATTTTCTGTCATGTTTGCTAATGTTTCTGTAAACATAGTAATTATTGCACTAAAGTTTGATTCAAAAAAACTTTGTGAATTGAATTGGAATCCCAATATCTGCCAGAAAAAATGCCATTAGATCTTTTCTTAAAATCGTCCTCAGCCCAAGTTCAAGCAAACATTTTTGACTCTAAAAATCTTAATGACAGTTGACGCATTAAACAACTTAATTTAACTTTCTGGTTTTGACATTGACTAGCAGTTGCCAGTGTGTAGAATTACTTTAAAAGTATTAATCAAATGCATTTTATGTCATCCAATTTCATCTTAGACAATACTTTAAACTACATCTGATAAAATAATGACTGAAATATAAAATATGAAAACAGGAAATACCTGGTCAGAGTAGCAGAGGTTTTGAGATTAAACAAGACATTTTATTCTTTAACCACAAAGATGTAGCAAGAGCTTGACTGCAATTTTCAGATGGTTTTCAACAATGAAACTGCACATCTAAGCACTAGACATGCAAAAGTTAAGTCTAATTTTTTCCACTCCGTGCATCCAGGTTATTTATATCTAGTAGTAAATCAGCCAGATTACAGCTGAGAAGTGTTAACACACACCGCAGTGAGTGGAGTACCTGGTTCAAATTGGGTGGTTGATGTGCTGGTCCAAAAAGCCATTGGATTATCTTTGAAAAGCCTAAAATCCAGCCCTGAAGGATATTGGGTTGTTGGGCGGAGAGAAACTAATTGTGAAGCTGGAAGTGTAACCATTAGACACTTAAGTCTTATCAAGTGAACATAGGTGAAGCAAATAAAAAGCTTATACAGCTTACTGAAGACAGTTTAATCTTAGAGGTACTTTGTTTTGACTACACATTGTGAAAAAGGTTGCACAATTGCTTATATTGAGTGTCTGCAAGTAAACAGGCGACAACAGAAGGTGACAGAAATGAGCTTATGCAAGGTCTGTTCCTTCAGTGTAAATGTGTGCATGACAGAAAGGTCAGCAAAAGTATCAAGGCAAATCAGATAGAGATGAAGCACAGTGAATGAATAAAATTCAAAAGATTTTTTTCATAAAAATAACCCCTTAAATAATAATATAAAACTCAAACATTACCTTTTTCAGGGATTTTGAATGCAGGTGCTGCAGGCAAAGCCTGTATAGAAGGTTCAGCATCTTTTGCCTTTGAAGGTTTCTCAGCCTCTGACGAACTCTTAGGAGACCCAAAAATCTTCTGAAGGCTATCAGTACCAAAGACAAACTTGGGAGGAGACACCACTGTCTTTGAGGTGTTTGTCTGACTTGGCGACACAGCTGTACATTGCTTGGGTGCGGGAGAAAGCTCTGTACACTCCTTTGTGGTCTCTTCCAGAACAGCAATGGCTGCCTTCCCACAAACAGTAGTAACAGGCTGTGCTGATGCTATGGATCCACTGTCCTGGGGCGTGGCAACCCTTGATGTCACAGGAGTCATTAGCTCTTCTTTTTCTTGTGCAACCTTAGCTTCTTCAAAAATTTGCTTGAAGGTGTTTGCAGTTTCTTGGAGCTTGAATCTCACAGCCAACTGTTCAATGTTACCATCGCCTGCTTCAGCAAAGTCCAAGGCACTCCATACCCAGGCCTTCTCTGCACCCTTCATTGGTTCTAGTTTCATAGCTGCTGTGATCCAATGGTTTGCACAGATCTTAAGTACCTGGTCCCTCCTCATTATTAACCTCACTCGTTTGGTTTCATAATTTTGTAAGATTTTGAGGTCTCCGATACCCCTCTCCTTCCACTGAGTAAGAGCTTTATCGTATCGATACAGTTTGGCCCTGTGACTGAAGACTACCTGTTCATTTTCCTCTCCTGTAGAAATCTCCACCAAGTCAGGCAACGGCACCACCGGTTCAAAGTACTGGCCATCCCTATCCTCATCCTGGGTTGAATCCTGCTCGTCATCAGTTCCCACTGAGGCCCTGCTCTGGTTAAGCTTGGCAGGAGACTTGGAGGGGCTGATGCCAGGTTGGAAGCTGAAGCTGAACCCACCAGTGGATTCTCCAAAGCGGAAAAGATTCTTTCTTAAAGGGCTGCTTGCAATGGGCGAGGCATAGACTGATGAGTCAGCAGTGTCATCCAGAGCCTCTTCTCTTAAGTCATAGTTATCCCACTCCAATGTGGGGCCAGTGGTCTCACCATGTGGCTTTATTGCAAGGCTTGAAACATTGCTGGATGTTGTAATATCTGCCTGACTGTCATCATTTTTCAGATTAGTTTTCTCCTCTGTCAGAAAAAATTTCAAGTCCTTCAAACCAGACTTCATTTCCTCTGCTTTCTGTATCAGGTGTGCTGTTCGGCCCGAGTCAACAAGCTTATGTGGGGTTTGAAGTGGGATATCCAAGAGTAGTCTCTGACACTCTTCAAACTTTTGTTTGAACTCTTGAGCAAGCTCAGGGTTTTTGAACTTGGCAGCCAACTGTTCAAGTTTAGCATCTCCATCTGAGAAGTCATTGGCCAGCCAAATCCATGCTTTGTCTGAACCTGCCAGGGGCTTTAGATTCATGGTGGTAGTGATCCAGTGATTGGCACACACCTTAAATACTTGCTCTCTTCTCATCAGAACTCTTAGCCTGCCATTTGTGTTGTTCTTCAGAAGTTTAAGGATACCTACACCACGCTCTTTCCACTGACTGGAATTTAAGTCAAATCTGAACAATTTAACCCGCTGAGAGTAAAGAACCTGTTCATCCTCCTCACCAGTCACCAGGTCAATTTTATCAGGCATTTGAACAACTGGTTCAAACTGTATATCATCATTTTCTTCTGTTTTATACATGCCATCATCCTCCTGTTCATTTGTGGCATCAGTGCTGGCAGGAGGTTCTTGAAATGATGAGAACACCTGTTTTCCAGCCCCTGAGAAACCTCTGAAATCAGGGTCTTTCTGGCCAAACATGAACTCTCCGCCGGAAGACTTTGCCAAGTCTGCAAAGCTGAATGTATTGGCTCCCCCTGCAACTAATGGGTTTTGATCTTGCGCAGTTTCGCTCACTGAGGGCAGTAACATGTTTTCTTTTGCCTTGTGTTCATCAGCTATGCTTTTCAGAAAATCTGAAGCTGATCCTGAAGGGGGCGTTTGACCATCAACTGAGGAAGTTTCTTTTGCAGGCTCCTGGATGCCAAACTTAAAGCCCCCAGCTTGAATAGGCATTGAGAAAGAGAAACCAGAAGAACCTTTCGAGCTGGATCCTGACTGAGGAGCTTCAAACTTGAAAGAAGCAGCTGAAGTTGTGTCTTTATTTTGACCAAACTGGAAAGTGCTGCCAGTTCCAAAAGGCACTGTAAACCCAGTTCCAGTGGGCTGGTTCGATGAATTTTTGGTTCCAAATGTAAAGCTGAATGTTGAGGCTGCAGGAGCAACACTGTTTTTGCTTTTTACATTGGGATTTGGTGTTTGACAGGCCACACACTTGCTGGCAGAAGCATTGTTTCTCACTAAGCAAGTATCACAATCCCATTCATCATCTTTTTTACCAAACATTGCTGCCAAAGAGGGAGCTTCACAATGGGCTTTGCAGGAGACACACTGTGAGACTGATGCATCATTTCTGACCAGGCAATGAGTGCAGTCCCACTGACTTTTTGTTGCAGAATCATTCCCAAATTCTGACACTGGTGGATTTAAAGCCCCTTCAGCTAATTTAGTTGCAGGACTAGGGTTTTTACAGGCACCACATGTGTCTGCAGATGCCTCATTTCTCACTTCACATACATCACAGTCCCATTGCCCAGGTTTCTTGTCAAACTGAGAACCAAACCCAGAGCCTATGGAAATAGAGGGCTGCAATACAGCAAGTGCTGTGGTTTCTGTCTTTGTCGAAGCTTTGGGGACTTTACAGGAGACACAACTTTCTGCAGAAGCCTCATTGATTCCAGAGCATGCATCACAGTCCCACTGCTCAAGCTTCTTGCCAAACTGAGCCCCAAAGGCAGAACCAAATGCACTGCTTACAGTGTCAGAGGGTTGTGATGTGTTGGTGCCAAATGTAAATGAGGTTGGGAAAGAGGCTCCAAAAGCACCAAATCCAGTCAATGTAGAGCCAAAGCTACTGGGTTTACTTTCATCTGTCCCAAATTTGAAAGTAAAGGGACTGGTTTTGGTTTCATGCGCTGCTTGAATGGTAGGCTTGGACGAAGCATTGGGATTGGCACTCTGACAGGCAACACACTGCATATCAGTGGATGTGTTTCTTACACAGCATACCGAGCACTCCCATTCCCCTTCTTTGAGAGCAAACTTAACAGCCAGTGAAACAGGATCTTTAATAGTGTCCTCCATCTTCTCCTGCTGACTTGATTTAACAGGTGATGCGAGTAAAATATTCTTGGCCTCTTCAAACTTAGCCTTGAAAAGTGATGCTTCATCTACTGTTTTGAAGCGAATTGCCAGCTGCTCAGGCTTAGGCTCTTCATCTGCATAGTCAATGGCATTCCAGACCCAGGATTTGTCAGAACCAGCATTAGGTTTCAGTAACATGTCAGGAGTGATGTAGTGATTAGCACAGATTTTAAGGACCTGCTCCCTTCTCATTAAGAGACGGACCTTGCCTTTGGTGCTGTGTTTAAGGATTTTGATGTTGCCAATGCCCCGCTCCTTCCACTCTTTTGTCTCAGAGTCAAATCGATACAGCTTTGCCCTGTTGCAAAATATTTCCTCCTCCTCCTCTTCTCCAGTTTTTACATCTACTTTATCAGGAAGAGGAACAATGGGCTCAAAGTGAGGACCGTCCTCATCCTCTTCCACCTGAGAACTGTCATTATCACTCTCTACCTTTTCTTCCTCAGCTGTGGACTTGGCAACACCTAACACTGGCTTGTTGTCATCCCCAAATTTAAATGGCTGCTCCACATTTCCAAAAAGGCTTCCAGTGCCCGTTTTAGAAGGGTCAGCAAAGGAGAAGCCACTGGCCTTTTTAGTTCCAAATGTAAAAATGCCTGTTTGGTCGGATGGCTGATCTTGGACTTGAGGTTTCTCTGTCACAGTTTCAGTTTTTGGGACAATATCCGATGTAAGAAGACCAAGCAGACTCTCACTGTGTTTAGTCTGGGAGGCTGAGAAAATGAAATCTCCCTCATTTGACTTAAAGTTGGAGTTGAATTTAAATGCAGCTGAAGGCGTTGACTGGGCAGAGGCTGCCACTCCAAAACTAGGAACTTTTGGGACCTCAGTAGGTGCCTGTTGGCTAAAAGGCAGCTTTCCCAAGTCAACAGGCTTTCCCTCAGTGCTCTTGGGTGCCTGAACTGGGACCACGGGTGGCTTGGTAAAGTAGCCAGGTTCAGGAAGTGGAGGGTTAGTGGTTTGCTGGGTTACACTCTGCCCATAATATTCCTCACTATATGGGGAGAGAAGGCTTGTGGCTGATGATTCAAACCTAAGAGGTGCACCAAAAACTGGCTCTTGAGGAGGGTACATGCAGGCTTGGGCTGTTTGCAATGGAGGTGTATGAGTGGGCTGCTGGTAGGCATACATATGCTGCTGTGGTGGCATACGGTTCATGCCATACATTGGAGCCTGTGGAAAAGGAATGTAAATAAATAAATAAATAAATAAATAAATAAATGACTGTAGCTTCAATTTATTGTAAACAGCGATATGAAGTGATAATTACCTTAGTTGGGGTTACATTTGCTGCTGTGCGTAGGAGATACTGAGAGTTGTAAGCTGGGGATTGGTTATAGTACACAGATGGGCCCGTGGTGGCAACTGAAAAATAAAATGGGGAAAATTTTTGGGTTTTTTTATACAAAGTAAACAACACTCTTGGAGACAATGCTGTTCTATGCTATCTGCATGCTAACCTGTTAGGGGTGCCCCATGGTAGGACTGGACTGGAGTAAATGGCTCCTGAAGCCCCTCGGCCCCAAAGCTCTCCCCATACATCTTATGATGAGGGGAGCCTGTATTGCCTGAAGAATTGTGTCTCAGATCATGAACCTCATTCTGGGTGAGAAAACACACACACGCACACACAGACAAAAAAAAGAGATTTATAGACACTGCAGAAAATGTATAGTCAACATTATCTGACAGATCACTAACATCCTTGTAGTTTAACCTGTCATATATCTTGGACACTCTTTTACATTGCAGCAACAAACAGGTGCATGATGGCTGTCATGTGTCCTCTGTATCATTTCAGCGCATCCACTACACACTGGCACAAGCTGATGTTAGTTCTACACTCAGAAAGAGCATAATTTAACATAATGGCTTCTCTTACAATAGACTGTTGCATACAGCCTGAGGTCTCTGTGTGCCCTCCAGTGGTATTCTCAAAAATGCCTGTTGCTTATAGGCAGCATGCATATGGGCCATTCTACCGAATTTGTCCAAAGTGCAGGGTTGGAATTTTTTTTTTACAAAGTGTTTTTTTTGTCCAAAACTTTGTCCATACATATGTTGTACAATATCTAAGGTACATATATCTTGTATAGTGCAGTCAATATTCATATTTTAATTTCTGCCTGTTCTTGAAATGTTTTTTCCGCTCCCAAAATGTGTCACAACCGAAACATAGCAACACACTGCAATAAAAGGTATTATATTAATCTGTTCATATTGTACTTCCATGCCCCCTCTAAAGAATATTTTTAAAATTTTTCTTGAAGGGTTTTACAACAAAATCAATAAAAATATTTTAAACATTTTCCAAAGTTCTATTTCTAAGACTCATCAGAATCAACATCTAATCTTTTCTGGTAAAATGAATTCCACTGATTATATAGATCTCAGAGTTAATGAGTTATGAAATTGAACATACATTTAACGAATAGTCATCATAAAATGTTAGTTGATGACTCAATATCCTTTATTTTTTCACAAAACACCCAGTGTTTCGGTTGTGACTGCACTGTTTCGGTTGTGACTGCACTATTTTGGTAGTGACCACTATTTTTTTGTTTGCAAGGTTGTATTATATTCCCTCCACCTTATTGCTTAACATTAACTTCAAACATGCCTTACATTGGGAATATTATGAACACAAATGTTTATAATCAATCAAATTACATTTACTTTGAAGGCCAGCATTAGCCTACTCAAACATCACAACACATCTACTGTAGCATTACTTAAAGGTGCTATGAGGAGAATCTATTACCGGCGACATAAAGACTCTGCAACCCATGAGCATGCGCGGCGACTGACTTAATGCTGCGTTCCAGTAACCTCGGAACTAGGAGTGACATCATCTCCGACTTATCGGCGTTCCAGTTGAAATCAGAAAAAACATGCCTATCTACCAGGCTATTGTTAGCTGTTGTTAGCACACCCTGTGTTGTTGTATGAAGAATGTGATTATCACTATGGCAACATTTTTGTAAATATAAGTCTAACAATACTATGTATACAGCTGATCTCGAGCAACACACCCCAGTCAGAAGTGCAAATAAATTTATTATTACAGGAGCTAAATAACTGTTCACACTGGGGGCATCCATCTTCGATTGTCAACTTGGGGGTGGCGAGGTTTCACTGAGTTCCCAGCAGGAAATTTCCACTTCGGGAGACGTTTCAGTTGCAGTCTCCTACTCGGAACTCAAAAATTCCAACTTCCGACTAGAACTGGAACGCACCACAAGCCAAAGCGTGTGTTTGTTGTGATGCTAAATGAATGAAACTCAGACCTTCCTCAGAACTCTGCATTGCTTTACAACTTCTTTTTTCAACAACTTTCAGGATTCAAAGCGACGGGGTAATGTATCTCTTTCTAGTTACGTAGCGGTAGTTTTTGATGTGTGACAACAAGCAATTTTTAGAAAACTTAGTATCGTAGTTTTGTAGCTGGCCATATATCACTACTTACAGCTTGGTGCTCTAAGACGTGTCAGAATAATATAAATTTGCTCTAGTTTTATTTGTCTTGTTCCTGAAGTTGAGTATCCAGGCCAATCCAGCCCGGTCCGACCCGACCGGAAGGCCAAGGAATAGCATTTATAGATAACTTATTTTGATGCTATAAAACTCATGGATAAGTGTGTATTTCTATCAGGCATATATCTAAAAGTGAGACTTTTTTGTAATTATTTAGAAACTCCTCACAGTCCCTTTAAAACATCTTTTTTTTTTTTTAAAATACACACACCAGAAAGTGTTATGCAAGAACTTTAATGAACTTAAAACAAAACAAACAACTTCTTAAGAATAACATGGTCAACACCCTTGGGCTAAAAGTCTAGGGGTGTGTTCGAAATGGCGTACTACTCATACTAACCCCGCCCCCATATTGAGTATGCAGTGCGTTCACACTGTACAGTATGCAAATTTTGTGTATGTGAAAAATGCCCGGATGCATACTCAATCGGCTTCGATTTCTGAGTATGGAGCGGAGCTTGCTTTACGTACTGCTTCTGCCCCACAATGCATTGCGCACCTCTGACGTGGGAAGACAAAATACAAAATGGAGACAGATCACCATGGATACACAGGTGTTTGTGTTAATTCTATTCATTCACTGCCGCTCGGTTTGTGTCATGCAGCTGTTGATAATGAAAACACTTCGCAATAACTTGGAAACTTGAAGGGGGGGCTGCTGCTGCCTGGTGTTTACGGTACATGGACAGAAACACCGACCAAGGGGACGCTTCGGTCTCCAAAAATGGCGAGACAAATTAAAAACAGTCGCTATTTCAAACAACCGGGCTCATAATCGTGATGTAAATACTTACTTTCTCACTAGATAATATATTATTACTGAATGAATTAGTATTTTTTCTGGAATGCAGTCGTTTTCTGTTGCTTGTGGTCGGACTATTTTAATTTTCCTGGCGCTGCTTCCCGGCCAGCACGAAATGCATTCTGGGGTATTGAGTATGCATCTGTGTGTAAACGCTCGGGCAGCCGCTGCATACTCAGACCATCTTTGAGTACTCAGTATGCAGTATGTACTGATTGAGTAGGTAAGTAGATAGTAGGTAGTACGCCATTTCGAACACACCCTAGTTTTTCAAATATTTTGTTTTGCCATATTGGTGTTTTGTTCATTTCTTCCTGTTGCTTTCTCCTGATGCTTTATAATATAAAACATGAATCAGCATTATCTACATGTTTTAAGAGGTAATAATGAGCAAACATTGACTTAAGTGAGTGGACCATTACATGTTGTCACAACTGAAACGCTACCATCTGTTTCGGTTGTGACAATTTTAGCTAATTTTAGCTAATAACTGAAAAATGCTACTAAGCACATGGCCAGCAAATGGATGTTTGAACAGGTGTACACCCATAAAAACATAATATGTTGCATTAAACCTCCAAAAGTTTACCTAATTGCAGAAAATATGTGTTTGGTAGTGACAATTAAAAATGTTCCCGACAGATTTTCAGATTTTGGAACACATTTACTCCAAAATGATGAGAGGTAACTACTCACCATGATGCCATGAGGTAGAGGGATGCTGAGTCTCTGCCTGATCAAAAATGCAGGGGTGTGGCTAAAAACAGGCTCAACCTATGTAGTAAAACTATCTGTGTTTCGGGTGTGACAAGAAAGCGTGGGACAGCATTTTTTGAATGATCTTTTTAAATTAAAAAAATAAACTCACAATACATCCAAATCTTTTCAATGGTGTTTAAAAGAAATCAACAAGATATTTTAAAAAACATCATTGAAAAAAAATACAAAATTGTTTTAAGTATTATTTTCATAGGTCGAAATTTAGGGCTTAGGGGTTGGGACAACCACTCCCCAATAGAAAGTACACTATAAATGATGATTTTGTATATATTTAGCTTATTACTATCTATTTGCTGTCTTGTGTGTTGAATAGGTCATAACAGAGTCTTGGTAAATATGTAAAGTCTGAATTCTTAATTGTTTTGTTACATAGTTTTTTTAGTGTGGGACCACAGTTTGGACAAATTCGGTAGAATGGCCCATATAAGAGCAGCCATGATGCCAAAGGTTGCAAATGCAAGGACAAAAACTGCAATATCACAGGACTTTAACACAAAGAATACTGCATAAATCAATTCTTTATGAAGTTGCTTGATACAGCAATCTGCCATGTGAATAACTTCTGATTGATTTTCAAAACAAATATATTTGCATAAGTTTGAACTTTTCTGATTAATTGTCTAATTCTGTGGAATAAATGTCTGCTTGATGTCCTTTCCTGACCTTGAGGGCCTCAACTTGCTGACAGAGCATCTGAAGGAGACTTTTCTGGTCTTCTACCCAATGTGGTTGTGTCTTTGGAGAAATCTGGAAAGCAATGATTAAAAGTGAAAATGGTGAAAAGTGAAAGCTTTAATCATGTAAAGTTAGTTATGTGCCAGAGAATAGAAACCACCAAACCAAATTTCCAATCAAAAATATAAAATCACCGAGGACACAAAATGACACTTCAAAACTATGATAAATGATGCAGTTATCCATGATCCATGGTGTTGCACATATTTGTAAAATGCTCCAAAATACCACCAAAGACATAATAATATTCATGTTGTGACAAGCACATGGTGTTACACAAAAAGTTATATTTTTTTGTTAACAACAAACCCAAAGACACATGTTCAAGCCTCTTAAAAGTTGTAGTTTCTTTGCATGATTAAATGTCTTACTATTGGCCTGCATTTGTTTTTTATGATAGAGTTGTTTAAAGTAACTGCAAAAAAATGTATGTAGTTTTACTCAAATATCTGCTGTTGCCCCCTAAAAATAAAAGTAATCGATGAACTAAAAGATAGAGGTTTTTATTTTGATGACTTTGTTTGCAACAGAACTTATCTATCACTGCTAATACACGCTGTGGCAAGGTGATGCAGAGATTTTACATTACGTTTAAAATGTTCTACCCCATCATCATAGGAAGGTTGAGTATATTCACTTGGCCCTGCTCAAAACCACCAACATTTAAGCTGCCAACCAATTTCCAACCCAGGGATAAAGGTGTAAGTATGCAGGCTGTTTTATTTTACTTGTTGTATCTGAATGGTTTCCTTTGGGGTGGGTCTAGTGCATTCATTTATTTATTCACACATCATTTTAGTGCTGGTGGGCTAAAAACCCCGACTCACTGGGCCCTGCCCCCCCCAAAAAAACTGGGCCTGAAGAAATGATCAACTTTCAAGCAGTCCAAATTCATGAAGCAATCACAAACTGTTGTTGGTATTTGCAAATATTTCAACATATACAGTGCCTTTAGAGCTAACGTCTTGATTTACTATACAGGAACTTGTACAATAAGACAGCATGTCATACGGTCTTGTGCAGAGTTCTGTGTTTGAGCTCCAATGATGTCAACCTACCAGGTGTCTTTTGGAAGGAGAAATGCTTTTGTTTGGTGAAGGAGTGGAAAACTTAATGTGGGATATCGTGGCAGAGGTTTCTGTAGGATGAGCTGGGCTGGAGTGTGCTGGTCCTCTCTGACCTTCCTCCTCCTTTTCCTCCTCTTCATCCATGGCCTCACCATTCTCACCCAGCTGCTGGTTCACATCATTAAGCAGATCCAGAATTTCTTCCATGGACACAGGAAGCTGAGAATGAAAAGCAATTAATGGTTATGCAGCTGACAATGTTAAGGTGTAAGTTAGCCTCTTTACAATAATGTAATGCTAGAACAGTTTGCCTTTTGTTTATTATATGACCGACAACTATTTAAGCCAAAAGGAGTGGCACCTACCTTCTCAATATCATCTGCATTACTATTGTAGATTTTAGACAGGTATGTCCTGAACTTTTTCAGAAAGGTGATGCACCTATCCTGTGTTTCCTCAACTCCATTGCTGGCCTCCTCTGATAGCCGCTGGTAAATCTTCAAAGAAAATACAGCATTTAACATAGAACAAATACAAATAATGTAAGCCACATAAAGCTTCCAGTCTACCAATTTGTCCCAGTGGTGGCATGAAGATATACACATTTTCTTCACCTTGCCAACACAACCTGGTTCCTAAATGGTAAAATCCTGAATTGCTATACTGAACAAAAAATATAAATGCCAAACGTCAAACTTTTGAGTTTTTATTAACATTAGGGTCACGCAATATATGAAGCAAATAAAAAAATCACTTTTGTTAATGACTAATCTTCAGATCACTGTCCATTACATCTTGATATTGGCATCTGCAAAGGAGCGTCAGTACTTTGAACACGTTGGGTCAGACTAAAGAAACTGAATGTTCGATACATTGTGTGTCCACCATTCGGTTTAAAAAAGTTGTACACAAATCAAGAGAAATATTCCTATTGTACGAGTAAAAGTCAGCATAAGCTCACTTAGAGTTGTTAACTCATTGTGGCAAAAACTTTTGAGATGGGGTGTTTATATTTTTGTTGTGTACATCAACTATAGGCCAACCAATGATCAGCCTGGCCAACGATTGGGCAAATATTCAGCATTTTGGGTTCCTTCTGTTTTAATCCCATGCTGCATGTCTGCCTGCATGTCCAATTGCTTTACTATGTTCCTTCCCTCTGAACAACCAGCAGGCCCAGAAGGTACTCTGATTGGCCAGATGCTTAAAAAAAAAGGCATTAAACACTGAACTCCAGTTTATGTCCTGTCTAAAATACCCTCTGATTGGATAGAAGTCACATAACCAACACATCAGCCTGGGTGCTGTTAGGGGCAGAAAGGCACAGAGGATATACAAGTCTCCTGCTGTAGTGGTGAATATCACAGGAAAATAACAGCAGACTTTACTAAAATAAAGTAAAAAAAAAAACAAAACAAAAAAACAAGATCCCCCACTGAAGTTACAGAATCACCTCATTCAGCAACCTTTTTAAATGATGGCAGGCCCGCTCAGTGTCAAAGTAAAACCAGTGGATCGTCTTCACTGTATCATGTTATACCAGGGTCAGACTACTCAATACATGCACGAATATGGCCCAAAGTCACAATTAATTTGTTTGTTTGGTCTCTTGCAGTGTGCCATCAAGACCATCAGCAACAGACCAGTCTGGGATGCCCAAAGACTCCATGCCAGAAAGTCTAGAAGCTCAGACTTTTGTTACGCCTCTACAATCTATCCCGCCATGTCAGGGGCAATGGCCAATGACAGCACAGTGACTGGCCTGCCTAGCGTGACAGACGATATTACAGTGCATGTAATGACTGATGTGATGATGATGGAAGGAGGTGGGGGTCAAAAACACTAAAGGCCACAAACAAACTTACTGTCTTTATGTACAGTACTTCTGTTATGTTAAATGATCCATTAGTAATGGCTCTGTTTGTGACCACTTCTGGTCAAGCTAACAGATCCGTTAGTTTGTTGATAAATGTGAGCAGTACTCACCATGGTGAATCTGTTATTTCTCTCATTTCCCTGCTTACAATCTTTGGTAGCTCCTCTCTAAAACATGATAGGGGCAGGGATGGTCTTTATCAGAGCTTTGCAAACCTTTCATCTGTCTCTTAGTTCTTAAGATGCACTCTTAAGATGCACAAACCTCGAATTGTTTACATGTCTGATCATCGCCCACGCTGAGCTCTCTGTGCTCTCATTGGTCATTTGCTCTGACATAGAGGAACAATGTCTTTATTGAGTCAGGCCATAATCAACCAAATATGCCATTACATGATGAAAGTCCTGCACATGTAATATGGAAATAATATGATAATACTGCATTTGTTCCATTCACATGGTAAGCGGGGTCCAATTCTAGCAATAAACACAAGTAAAAAACAAACAAACTTGGCTTTACCTGGGCCAAATGCCAGATGGACGACATGTTATTGATGGTTTCCAAGGTAGCAATGGCTTCCTCCGTCTTGCCCTCAATGTCAAGGAAAGCTGCATGTGCGACTGTGGCTTCCTCTTCATAACCCTTCACAGAAGAAATCTGAAATCAAAGAAAGATGTAATCATCCACACTGTGTAACCTGTTTGTCTTTAAAGAAATGCCTTATTGACAATCAGCTAATTTGATAGCTGCATTCATGTTTCATATTGTAGGGCCAGCTGGCCTACCTACAGATCTATGGCAAGACAAAAATATCTCACGTAACAGTGAACAGTGGTATGGGTGTATATTCACTGAAAAAAGAATACAGAAATATAATTACGATTTCTAAAATACTAAGATATTAAACCATGCATTGATAATTATTGAACATAACATAAAAATGGTGCAAACTAAACTAAGATAGGCAAAAGACTCAACAGCAACAGTAAAGGCAACTCTGTCATTTCTAGCCACAAAGATAAGAAGAGAAAACAGACTAACCTGAATATCTTTGGATGGAAAGTGTAAGAAGAGGGGGTCAAGTGGTTCTGGTATACTCCGTCTGTTTTTGATCTTCTCCAGCAGTGGAAGTGCAGCTTTCCAGTAGTGGACACTGCGGCCAATGTATTCCTTCTGGTCATAGTATGAGTTCATGCCATCACCCTAGTTTATTATGGAAAAAAAGTGTAGCACAAGTGTAACATCTGGCATACACACATTTTTGCAGAAAACAAAAACAAACCAAATCTCATAATAATGGAGAGTGTTTTTTTGTACCGTCTGGCTGAGACACTGAGCCCAGTGGATGGCTAATGCTGGTTGAAGGCCGTGTTTTTCTCCAGCCCTCAGAATATTTAAGCCATGTTGGACTATCATCCGCAGTTTTGCTGACATACCAGGACTAGAAGGAGACATACAGCAGAAAGTAAACAACTGGACACAGAAAACATTTGAACAGATTAAACACTTAAATTTCATGTTCATGCCACTTATTAAATAACTGTGAAGACAAAGAATCAGAGAGCAATACATCTGGAGATATCCAACAGCTCATGCCATGTCCTAATTTTGAAAGGCAGTATTCAAAGATAACCTTAACCAGCGAAGTGTTCATATGTTGATGCTGCGGTGTGTCTGATCTAGGGATGTGACGGTATGGAAATTTGTGTCACAATTATTGTGATCAAAATGATCACGGTTATCATTATTATATATTATCATATTATTGGGATATTGTTGCAATGTGCTCAAAAAGTTCGAAGAGTACTTTTACACACACTTGAAATCATTTAACCCCTTTGATATTATAATGATAAGAGGTTTTTGTCTTTTTCGTCAACAAATGTGCCAGGAAATGTCTTTTTTTATATTTTTTCATCCTTTTTTCATGAGAAGTAAAAGTTAACAATTCTGACAAGTATTTGTCATTATTATGTTATAAATGTTTAAACAGTTACAGGAAAAGAAAACCGAATTTGAACTTTAAACAGGTTTCTCTTCATAATAGGGCTGTAATCAACCAAAGAAATTGTTGATCAACCAAAACAACAATTGTAGACCAAAAATCGACTAATGGGGGGGAGGGGGGGCTCAGCGGGTTGCGGCTCAGTAAAACTTATATCAGCACCTGCTTCTGTTTTAGCCCAGTTTTTTTGCTTTGTGTCCTTTTTTAAAATGTGCCAGAACAAAATGTGCCCCTTTTTAAAATATGCCAGAACATGACGCGCTGCACCTACGGCGCGACTGTTTGAGCGCCACATTAATACCAAGCTTCAAAGTGTGCCCGATGCACCTCCACATGCCCTGCGTCTTAAACCATTCATGGGACTCACTCCTTAAGTGTTTCCATACAGAGTTCCATATTAACCACGTTGTTCACATACAACAGACACTCTCTTTTCTGCTGGAACTTTGAAGGCATCGGCAACTTCATATAATCGCGCAGCGATCGTTCCTTCCTGTGTCCGCCTCTCCTTTTTTTCTCTCAAGCAGAAGACTCTTTGCTTTCCAGTCTTCATCAATGAAATGGGCAGTCACTGTCATATAGGACTCCATTCGAAGAGACGTCCAGATCTGTTATCCTTCTTCTTCTGTCGAATGTCCTTAGACCTTCAGCTCCGTTGCAGCAAGCCAGTCCAGTGTGTCACTGTCTAGGTCTATTAAGCCACGATCTCCATTTGGTGGCCGGTATATGGGGCAGCTGGTAGTCACGTGCTCCACAGTCTGTGATGTAACCCCGCATTCGCAGTAAGCACTCTCTGTGAGACCCCACTTTTGCATTGCTGCACCAAAGCGTCCCACACAGGTCCTCAAGCGATTAGAGGGTTGTCCACTCCTTACGGGGGAGATGCTGGCCAGGAACATCTGTTGGATCCTCAATGAATAAGTGAAGCCGTGATGGTACTGCTGCCTTCCACTGGTCCCTCCATTTTGCCTTCACCCATGAAGCCTTGGAGGTGTTTGCTGGTGTTGTTCGGAGCAGTTCCTGGGCGTGTGTGGCAAAGGGGCGCCGGGACTCGAGGTGTGTCTGCTGTGGTGTCTCCGTGACAACCTTGTGGAGGACCATCTGTTATCCAATGGGCCTCATATCCTGAGCAATAAAATTGTCAATTCCTTCTGTCATGTCGTTTTTGCATTTGGATATTTATATGAGGCAGAAAATCCAGCGCGGACTGGGTGAGGGATCCCGCCGCTGCAGCGCGGGCAGCGGGCAGAGCGCATGCATTTATAAAACGAATAAACGATTATTAGACTAGAATATTGAAATTTTCTTAATATAATCTAAATATTGAAATGAACGATAAATACATTAAAAGACAGGCTGTTACCTGTGAAATTGGGTGCTCAGAAAACACCCCCATTTCACTTGATACATTTCTCCTGATGAAATGAACCATAGACTGCAGGGGAAAATATAAATTGATACATTTGGTCGAGCAATCAGAATTTTGGTCGACTGAGCACGCATCGAACAATTGCAAATGAACATGTTCAGATTTTGAGATTACCAAAAATAATCTTAACCTATTTTACATACACTCAAACTTTTTGTTTGCCTACAGCACAAGTGTCCATGTCACTACTCATTATAGTAGACCAGGGGTCTGCAACCTTTCCAATCAAAAGAGCCATTTTGCCGGCAACGCCCACCAAAAAAGTCTGTCTGGAGCCACAAAACACATTTGAGCCTTAAAATGACAACAGCAGCACCTGCTGACTCAACATTATGACATTAGATCTATAAGCAAACTGCATCACCAGCTGACATAACTGCTCTATAATGGGTCATGTACTTTTGTTGCTTTAACTTGACATTAGTGTTATGCCATATTATTTTGCAGTAATTAATATAGAACTAAAATGACAACTATGGTGTGTTTACTCTGATTTTCAGGTTTGTAAACAAAAATTACCATCAATTAATATTATCCAGAGTAAACACTGTTATTTTCATTTTTTATTTTGCAATTGTTGTTACTCCGTTTTTTTCCCCCCAGGATCAGGTTTTACTTGCAGTCGAGAAATCATAAATATTTATTTGACATCATCAGGTGAGATGGGGGGTCAGTAGGTCTTCCCCTCACATTTTAAACTAAAATCATTTCTTTCCTGCATTCTGATCATCATTATGCACAATTTTATCATAATCATGAAGTAGTCTTGTGATTTTTGAGGTGCTTTTCAACATCTCATCAGTGTTTTAGAAGCTTATCCCACATAATTATTACTCAGTATTTTGTTTCATGCGAATTTTGATGTGTCATAAAAAATTGTGAGATATACATATAACACAGTTACTCACACACCTGAGTTTGTAGTTAGTGAATGAGAGATCATGTGAGGGGGAGAGACTGACTGCAATCATAACGCAGAAATGGTAATAAAAAAACATCCACCTGATATCTTTGTGTAAAAATCCCCCGCTTTAACAACGCCGTCACAGTCGCGCTGAATTATCGTCTCCCCGTGTCTCTCGTCTTTTCCAAAGCTTTATCAACGACATGCCTCCGTTTAAAAAGTTTGAATCCCTTCACAGCAGCAGTTGAAAGTATGAGAGTTCAACAAAACATCTTCATCAGAACTTAAAATGAACATCAAGTGAGCTCACATCTAAAGATGCAGCAACGTCCTGCTTTCACTCAGACCTGCTGCAGGTCACGCAGAGCTCATGGGAGGTGCACACATGACGCAAAGTTACCAAGAAACTGTCATTAAAAGAAAAAAAGGCAGATGGTTCTAAAACATGCAGAAATAACAGCAATTAATTAGAGTTTAATGCAAGTCATAGAAGAAGTTTTTTGCTCTACTGTCCTCTGAGTCCAGAGAGCCACTGGCGAGGGGCAAAAGAGCCACATGCGGCTCCGGAGCCGCAGGTTGCTGACCCCTGTACTAGACCCTGTCCAGCTGGGTTTTTTTTTTTCCTTTTTTTTTTTTTTTTTTTTTTTACCGATGATAGTCCCAGTTGTAGCCCCCTTCTATGACTCTCCTCTGGTCTCCCCTCTCCCTGGCATATCTCCTTGACATTTCCTCCTAAAATATTTCTAAATTACGACTGATCAAATCCATAAAACATGAACACTGATAGAAAAAATGAGTTCTTGACACAGTGTGGTGATCAAACTTGGTTCACCAGCAATTAAAACAGGGAACAATAATGCTAACCATGGGAAACTTTACCGCCATTTCACCAGTAACCGTTACATTCCTAGTCTGATCTTCAGGGCACACGGCTACAGCTAAATCCATTATTTAAGTGAGGAAGATTTTTACAGGTTATCATACTTAAGTATAACACATTATACCTACTGACCAGCTAACATCATGTGAACAGCGAATTCTTCAGGTAAATGCAATCTGTTATATTCAGAACTGCATACTCACACTGCTCGTTTGTGAATGAGGCTGTAGATGGCATCCCACCACTCCCTCTGTCTGTCGGTAGTCAAGAGGCGAAGAAGAGGTAGCGGTAGACAGCGAGGCTCAAAGAGCTGTTGCTGCTGCTGGCTCAGTGAGCTGCTGATCTTTGCTGTCTCCTGAAGCTGACAGTGGCTACAGAACACTACACCATATAAAAAAACCTGCATGGAGTAAACAAGACAGATTTCTACATTTTGAAACAATGCTTCAATTTCAGATCCACAGTCAAGATCAGCTTTACAAATGTTGCAAAAAAAACTTAGAGACAATACGAAGTTATAATACATATGTTGCGGGCCAATATAAACTTTGTTTCTTTTCAAACCTTATTTTTGCACTGTAGATGCTTACTTTGCATTGTTTGACAATAAACTCCACTACAGAATTTTGTTACAGTTACCATTCAAAGTAAAGCCATATCAATATCCTACCAATTCCAAGAAAAAATGCCCCCTAGTCATTTCATATTGTATAATTTAGTTATTTTATCTCTAAGCTGCACTTCAGAAAGGGTCCTGATAACATAGTATTCTTGTAAGAAACATTTCATGTTTTTGCAGTGCTATGAAGCTCTGAACAGTTTCCACGTCGGAACAAAAAGGAAAGTTTTAGGCACAAAGTGACATCGCTGTTGCTTCTTTGCTCAGTGTCTCAGAAAAGTGATGTCGTAAAACACTGGTGTTTGGTTTGAGGTCTTAACAGGACACAATAAGCACTCAAAAAAATAATAATAAAAATGAAAAAATCTCAACAGCCTGTAAATCTTGCAGAGGAAGTACCTTGTTTTGGAATATCTTTGTGAGCATTACTGCCATGAAACAATTTGGGGTTGGGTACCACCACACTGTTGTCCTAAGAGGTTAAAATTTGCCACTGCCCCTGTCCCTCACCTGGATTTCAGGACATTACACCTGTTTTTTTAAATAATCTACTGCAGTGCTTATATTTTGCTCGAAGTATTATAGCATCAAAACTGTCTATCTGTTATTTCTCTCACCTTAAGAGCTGCATATCATTTTGCTGTTGTTAAAAATTGGAACAATGATGACAAGCGAGTTTGTGTGCAAAACTTCAGTAAGTCCCCAGATGAATTCAATTACCTCCAAGTCCAACAGGCAAATGGATTCTGGTGCGTTGGTGTCCAGTTTGGAAGTTTCCAGAGTAAGCCTTGGAAAAAGCTGCTGTAGCCAATCTCGCAGGTCCAGCCTTTGGGCCAGGAGGGTCCACTGTAGCCCCAACCAACATAAATGTTGCAAGTCTCCACAGTGCAGAAGGATGGAGCCTAAAATAAACACCAGGTTTGCAATGAACTTGCTCTACACGTTCTGCTTCGGCCTTCACTTGATGTTTTTCTACAATATGTACAAACTAATCAGAGTTTACTTTTTCAACTAAACTGAAAATATAAAAACCTACAAGCACACAAATTATACAAACAAAGCATGATATTATCAGAGTACTTAAGTATTGGTTTAATACCAGCATCCAATTTAGCCAGTTGAGAAAGCTCTGGAGCAATGGTGCTAATGGAACGAATGTCATCATTGGCAATAAAGGAAGACCCGGGGGAGGCCTGTGGTCCAAGCAGAAGTTCAAATAGCGAGTTTTGTCCACTTCTGTTCCCAAATGCCTCCACCACCTACACAAAGAAAACAACATAAATATGCCTATTTTGACAAATTTCAATCACTTCAATATTTTGGGAGTTCTGTCTCTATACAGTATTACAATGTTAAAGGAAAGAGTAAAAGCACATGTGTATGTTTGTGAAAATGTGGTTAATTTGAACATAAACATGCCAACTTTAAATTCAGTCACAATTTCAAACCAAAAAAATCTATTCAAACATTTAACATTGCTTTTCAGAGCCATTAAGCACTTTTCATCAACGGCAGAACACACTAAAGGCTAAGGCTGAAAGATCAGTCGTTATCGTATCTATATGGAGATATGAACATTCGAGATATTAATATCGGAAAAGCAACAATATAAATGATATAGATTTCACCCGCACTTGCCCTGCATGTACAGCTCTGGAGGTCACAAAAAAATTCATTTTTACGATTGCCCTTGAATGCACTGCTTGACATGCGCAGTAGTGGTAATCTGGGTCAGCCATGATGTCACCGGAAGAGTTATGTTTCAACAGTATCATGGCTGAGCGGCAACGGAGCACGGATGTTTGGGAGCATTTCTCCAATATAAAAGAAAAGGATGTGCAATGCAAAACCTGCAAGGCCGAACTTGCCTTCTATGGCAGTACTACGGTGATGCATAGGCATCTGAAAAGGAAGCACGTCGTGGCTGATTCAATATCTGACAGAGAGGGACAGTCATCTCGACAGGCTAATTGGCTAGCTAGCTGCTGACATTAGCATCAACTGTATGGTGATTGGACTTCCCAGATTTCAGGGGACAGTCCCTGTTTTGGATGACCTGTCCCAGGTTAAAGCTGTCCCTGAAAATGTCCCCAATTAGTGTTTAGTATTTCACGTCTTCTAGAACAAAGGTCATTACTACAACCGTGTAGGAAGCAGACAGCATGAGGGAGCAGGTTGAGCACAGACTAAGACAACAGTTATTGTGTTGCCAAGTCTGCTCATTAAAAGTGACTTTGGGCTTGGCTCTTCTACTTTCGTGAATCCCACATGATTATCACCCAACTGCCAACTACAAGGCAAGACATGAGTGTGGTTGGTAGTTTGTCCTTTCCTCACCCGTTTCCTGGTTATGACGTCAACAGGAATCAACCCAGCACATCCCCAAACACACTCACGCATGGCAAATGCACAACTACGCAGGAGCCATAGTTGCCAGGTCTGCTTTTTATAAGCGATTTGTGCCACCAGCTGCATGCTGGTGTGGTACGCTCCAGTTCATGTTTGATGTGACTAGTCGACTAATAGCAAAAAAAACCCTCGTTTGTGGCAGCCCTAGTAGTCTTATCGTATCATATCGATATGGAGATATGCGCCATGAATATCAAGACATGAAATTTTGTCCATATCATTCAGCGCTTGGGGCGTTGGTGGCGCAATTGGATAGTGCGCTTGGTCAGTGATCGGGAGGTTCAAGCCCAGCTTCGCGTAACACATGGCAATGTCTCCTTGAGCACTTAAGTTGCTCCGTGTAAATAGGCATGAAAGGGCGTGATTGTGTTAGAGTTACTGATGGATAACTAACACAGAAACTCTGAATCATCAGTGAGGAAAATGTGAGAGCGAATGGGTGTGATTAGGTAGGTGTGACCTGCGATGTAAAGCAGCTTTGAGTAGTCGAAAGACTAGAAAAGCGCTATATAAGCTCCAGTCCATTTACCATTTACCCTACTATAGGCTAAGTCAAACTAGATCAGAACAATGGGACGGACCTCTCTGATCAGGGTAGTTGGATTAGTGCTCAGATTAAGCAACATGTGGCCAGCCTGACTCTGTCGATCATTGGCAAGCAGCTCCAACAGCGGTGGTGCTGACTGATCTCTTTTGGTCACCTTGGCCTTTGGTCTTGGGACCTGGTGGGAAGGCAAAAACAAAACAAAAACAAAAAATTTTTAGAGGTTAATGAGAGATGTTTATTAGTGCAATTATCATGGATATGTACAAGAGTAAAGTAAAACAAAAAGAAATTAACTTGCATGTAGTTCCATTTTTTACATGTCTTCTTTCAAACTAGAGATTCGAAACCCAAAAGTTTAGTTTTATGATTGCCCCTCTTTGTAATGCTCGATGCTTCCGTGTTAGTACCTGATAGGCCAACAGGTAGCATAATCCGGCCAGGTCAATGACGGCCCTCCATGTGTGTTGGCGATCCTGAGCCAGCTTCATCAGGAGTGTGGCGGCATGCAGGTAGAGGTGACCCCTCATTTCAACAAACATGTCGCAAAGATCGTCTGTATGGCGGCAGGCAGTACTGTTCAGCGTCTGCATGGCTTGATCAAAACTACACATCCACAAACACAAAGTCTAATTAATGCATAGTTTGCTGAAATAATCAATATTCATCAATAAAATGAGGTGGCTCAAATGGTTCTGTTCAGGTGACAACACATCTGATGCAGAACTTGACATGCTGTGCTACCATTAGAGTAACCTTGTTTTATCAGAGGGAAGCTTTGTAGGTAATTATTATCCTTCAAGTGTTTAACTGAGGGTTTAACCTTGCAGTGCTGAGTTATTTAGGGCTTCATAAGTTCCATAAGTACAACAGCCAATCTACACCATAACAATGCAAAATAATAAATGTAGCCAAAGGGGAGGGTGAGTGCTCAGGGAGGATTTTGCAGGATATTTCATGGATGAGTTCAAAGATAACACTTCTCAGAAAAAGGGAATTGATATTCACTTATAAAAATAGTATCACACATATGTTGGCACATCTTCTGCTTTCTTGTGTGGCATCATTGCATTTCTGGTAAATTTATTTAAAGAGTGATTACTCTTCTTCTATGCATAGCAGGGCTGAAAGATACATTGTTATTGTATCTATATTGAGATATGAACATTCAAGATATTAAGGCTACGTTTACATGTAAACTCCTAACTGGAAAACGCAAAGGTTTTTCCTTTGTGTTTCCAAATTCTTCTGCATTCAGATGAAGATGAGTGAATCCACTATTGTATGCAAGCCAGTTCAGTAGACGGCGCTGTAGGTCTGCAGAGAGAGGCAGTGCTGCTACAATACACGCTCTGTTTTGGACTGGTAGCTAGCAAATCACAGGTCTGACACACACAGATTAACAATGTCAACATTCTTGTTTTAAGGCTTCTGCACTACTTGCTACACCAGCATGCAGGTCGCAGAAAAGTATCAAATCAAAGTTAAAAATTCTAATTTCTTGATAATTTGTACTCTGCCCTGGATTTAAACCTCAGTTCATATGTAGCTTATACAACAGAGACATTAGAGTCAAAGATACATTACATCCTAAATGCTAATCCATTTACTGGAATGGAAATAGTGATCATGACGCTACAGTCTGTCAATCAGACGAACCCATATAATTTGAGGTTTGGGAGACATTTCTCAGTCATCCTCCCGGACAAAAAAAAGTAGGCCTTGGGATCAAACTGAATCAACTGATGTAATTTGTTTACATCTCAGCATGGCATACCTTTTGAGGGCATCAAGGCTAGGCTGCACACTGCTGTTAGAAAGTGTGACTCTCAGCAGGCTGCTGTGGGTCAGAAGCAGCTCCCTCTGAAGACGCCGACACATTTTCTCATTACCTGAGACACTGGGCTGGGCTAGATACTCCTGCAACAGAAGGTCAAACATTTTATTTCAGTTCTGTTAAATTAACAGGTCATTCTTCAGCTTTCACAACAGCACATGGCTCAAAAAAGTCATATATATTGTGTGTGTACAAATATGAACTTGCATGCTAACCTGCAGCGTGTGCAATACCACAGTGTACCAGTCCACACTGTTACTCAGCATGCCCTTTTTCTCTGTGGACAGGCAATGCTTAACAGCTTCATCCAACCGTCCATCCTGACAGAACAGCTGAACCAGCTTCACATTTACATGAGGATCTGCAGGCCTTGTTGCAAGCTCAGCCTGGAGTAGGTCAAACAGCCGATTCCAACCCGGCTGACCCTGACGACTTAACAAGCGTTCCTGTGTAAGACAACAGAGACCAACCAAAGACATAAAGCCAGAGATGTATTATTTGCTGCTGTAACCAATATCACTGCTTAGATGTTAGAAATCAAATCCTGCATAATCATGCATAGGACTGTGAAACACAGGGCAGCTTAAAACTCTGTAGGTCTGGAAACACGTGGAAACACGATGCAGCAGTGTTGAAATGTTCATGATACAGGATGACAATATCTGACTAACTGAGGAATACAACGGGGCAAAAGATCAATTGCAGTATTAATCATTAATTCAGCAATGTGTCATTTTCACACAAGACTGGGATAAGACATCATTTATCATTTTTCAGTTAAATTAGAACGATTACTGCACCTCAGAAACAAATCAGTATGAAAATCACTGAACAAAGAAAAACGAATTCACATACGAGTATTGATAACAGCTCTGATCAACGAAAATGCAACTGTTATAATTTTGCTTTTATGTTTTTAAAAATAAAAAATATATATGTGTTATTCTGTATGACCCTAGTTTGAAAAACTAAACACAATGCTGTAAAAAAAAAAAAAAAAGTAGTTTTACCATCCAGATTGATTCCACAGTCCTGTGCACGTCTGCATGCAAAGGGCCACATCATAATACTAATGCTTTCCTCACGGTGCATTTGAGGTGGGTTCCAATTTTAAATCAATCTAGTCAATCTTTCACATGGAAAACCAATAGCCTTTGTTATCAATTAGTGTTACAGTAACATTTTTGCAGGCAGATCTTTATTCTGCATTCATTTCATTTCAGCTGTGTAAGTCCTGTGATTAAACACTGAAAGTATCATGTGTGTCTTGGTTATCTGAAAAGTCCAGTCATTTCACGAAACTTCTCTCTGGAGGGCATTCTTTATGTTTTCTCTCATCACAGCAAAAGGAGCTTTTACTTATTTTAGTTTGAAAAAAACTAAAACACAATGCTGTAAAAAAAAAAAAATCTAGTCAATCTTTCATGGAAAACCACAACCTCACTTGACTCTATCATTTTTGTCTTCCGTTAATTGTCATACCTAAAGCTGGCTATGCTTCCATATTACCTCTGACAAAGTTCCAAGTGAGCCAGCACTAAAAAGTGACACAGAGACACTGTTGAAACCTTGATGGTCCGGTTATCCACACAACAGGAAGAGGATGCAGCAACTGATCATGTTACTGGCAACCGTCTATAGAACAAGTAATCAGAGACTAAAAATAAGAATTTATGATTGCAACAAATCCATGGACGCCAGATCATAAATTTGCCATGATCATACATGTCTCTGCTGAACATAAATTTATTTCAGGTTAGCCCCTTGAGGCATGGCATCCAGTTTTCAAGAGAGTCTCGTGTCTTTATGGTTGTTAGGGTATTTGATTATGGAGGTATAATCAATAACAATGTTTACAGCCAGTCATTAGCATAACTGATGGGATTGGACATGACAGGACCGTGATAAATCTTGGTACTGAAATTTTATCCTGCTCCTGACTAGGGTTGGGCATCGTTTGAATTTGAACGATTCCGGTTCCAATTCCGATTCCGAGTTTCGATTCCGGTTCCTAACGATTCTCGTTTCCGATTCTTTTAAGAGGCAGGGTTGAAAAAGTTTTGATGTTTTAAATGAGCTAGCTAACCAGAGGTCTTTCTGGATAAAATAATCTGTACTTCTCCATGAATTTTAATGCTATGAACTTACCACTTTCTATGAACTATGCTAGAATTTATGATTGCAACAAATCCATGGACGCCAGATCATAAATTTGCCATGATCATACATGTCTCTGCTGAACATAAATTTATTTCAGGTTAGCCCCTTGAGGCATGGCATCCAGTTTTCAAGAGAGTCTCGTGTCTTTACGGTTGTTAGGGTATTTGATTATGGAGGTATAATCAATAACAATGTTTACAGCCAGTCATTAGCATAACTGATGGGATTGGACATGACAGGACCGTGATAAATCTTGGTACTGAAATTTTATCCTGCTCCTGACCATAGAAGAGTTTGAGAAGCAGGTTCCTTTGTAGGTGTGGTTTTAAAAAGATCATTAAAGGTTTTAGAAGAGGACTATAATACTTTTTGACACAATGGAGATCATACTAGGATTTAAAGTTCAAGACCTTACCTTAAGGTTAAAGACAGCTGGGCTTCCTGGCAGCAGCTTGGCAGCTCTCTCTACCCAAAACTCTGCTCTGCTATCAGATTCCTCTTTATTCACAAGTAACTCAGCCACCTTCAGCACCAGGTCCCTCTGAGCTGGGTTTAAATCCACTGACCGCTAAACACAGAGAAAAGAAAAGTCATGCCAATGTCACTCCTGAACACCTGCAAGTACCTGTTCCAGTGGTTAGAGACCTCAGAAATAGATCAATAAATACACATTTGAGAAATTCTATATTCATAACCTGATGGAGTCATCTGCTTTAGATAAAGTGGGGTTGAGGTAATGGATAAAGTTAAGGAACCAATAGTCAAAGGCTGGAGTTGAATATGCTGTGACCCTGGTAGCCTTCTGAAATACTGTTTTTTTGTCCAAACAAATTCGACTTCACTTCAGTTTATTTATAATGTTCTGTGGAACTATGTGTCTATTTTTTAACATGAAAGGGAAAAAGACCAAAATAAGCTGATGGAATGATTTTGTTTTTAATGCACATAGAGACTAAACTTAAGTAAGACTGCATCCCATAGGTAACAGTCACTGATGAACACGTCTTTTCCTTTTGGTTTAAGTCTACAATGATGTAAAGGTGCCCACTGATACATTTTACAAAATGCATACACAAGACTTAATTGATAATTAAAGTGCAAACATGGCTCTAGATACTGTTGTTTTAAAAATTAAAATAAATGACTGCAATCATTATGTTTTAAAGAGAAGTAAATCTAGCAGCTGGCTATCAGTTCTTAGAGAGATTTCTTTTTTAAAAAATTGAAGAAAACTTAATTTCTTTTCAGTTTCTACTGAGATTCTTGTTGTATTTGTCAGTCAATTATGGATACTCTTCTTTGCTTTTCATTTTCTGCTAGTATCACAGTCTTTCTATTTTTAGCATCCTCTCTGATTTCTTTAGATTTTCACAAGCTGATTAACAAACTGCCGCAATAGCAATCAATAAAATGGTTTGAATAGAGTTGAATAAACAAGCCATACAGCTACAAAAATGGCAGCATAAATAATCTGGCTTCTTCGAAGAAATAATAATAACAATAATACATGAATTTGCACAGCACTTTTAAAAACAAAAGTTTGCAAAGTGCTTTGACCATCAGACAGAAACATACAGAAGTCAAAGAACAAGAGCATAAGCACAAAAGGAAATCATCAGGGATGGGAATCGAAAAGCAATTCCAGTTGAGAATCACTAACAGCTCCATCAAAGAATCAGTATGATGATTCTTTCTGCTAATCTATTCCCTTATCAATTCCTTCCACTGACAGGGTTCAGAAGTGTCAGAACTGTGGCTTAATTTTTTACAAAAGAAGCCTGCTGCACAACCTTAAAGGTGTAGTGTGCAGGCTTGGGCAAAAAATTGATAAGATTTAAAAATCGAGTTGGCAAGTCAAATCAATTTGTTTTTCCTGAAACTCGGGTTTAATGATTTTTTTTTTTTTTAATCAACCCGTTCATTTCACATTCGCACTTTGAGGCACTTCTGTCATTACTTTGTACACTTTTACAGAGTTGAGTTTTCTATTAAGATTTTAATTTTTTTACAACAATCGTTACCTCAGGCATTTTGTCATCTTCATAGTTAATTCAAACAAGTGTATAAAACTACAGCGCACAGCCACTTAGTGTCGATTTCTGTGTTGATTTTCTGACCTGGAGGCACTTTAAATGTATGTTCTAAGTATAAATAAATATATTTTTTGAAAATAAATTTACAGTGAGTAGTTGATTCATTTTAAATGGGGCAGGGGTGTTTTTTTTTTTATTTAAATCGAAGATTTCGCCCAGCTCTAGTAGTGTGTAGAAGTTGGCACTGAACAGAAATGGTAAATATATAGAGAAAAATCTTTTTATATTTATGTACTGTGGGTCTTCCCTCTGTGGAGGCTGTATTAACGATCTGCCATGTGGTCTACTGGTGGGTTTTGGGGACAAAAAGAACAAAACCTGATTGTTGAATGTGAGTCCAACCAAAGTTTACAAAACCTATAATCATCATCTTAACTGATCTATTAAATAATAGTAACATTAATGAATGAAAAACCCACACCTTTTAACTGTTGTAAACTGTTGATACCATGTTCACAATCCTTTTTGGTCCTTACTGGCTTTTGCAATGTGCAAAGGTCGAAAAAATAACTTGATTGAGTTACTTCATTGATGTGGGTAGTGAAGCTGAGATCCATGTCCAAAAGAATCCATTAATTGTGAGCTATGGGTTTAATGTTTTCTGAAAAGAAACTAAGAGTGTACCGTACACGGAGGGTGGATTTTGAGTGCTGAAAATTAGGCTGGGCGATATGCCCAAAAAATAATATCCCTGATATTTTTCCACAACACTTTATTTACGATTTTAATCCACAAAAAAACAACCTCCCTATCACACAAATCAACTTTTGCCTTGACGCTGTCAAAATTTGTTCTAAAACGAAACAGAATTTTGCTCTTAAAGTTAAAGTGTGTCATAAAAATTGATCATGTAGTTCAAACATAGGTAAATGTGTCTACATAAATACTGAACGCTAAGGTAGTTTCACAGTATATTAACACAAAACTCTCTGATCAGTATTTAGTCTCATTTGAAAAAAATATACAAACATAAAAGCGCATGTACAACCAGACCAGGCCTACTATCATGAACTCACAAGTGGAGAAATTCAAGAAAAACTATCTCAATTTTAAATTTTTAAATCTCCTTCTGAAAATAATCAGAATTAAAGTAAAATATATATATCCCAGACCTATCTGAAAATAATTACTTTTGTTTTCAATTTATTTAGCATAACTATATCGTGTGTCATGCAACAGTTGATGTCATCTGGACAGTTTTTGACAGCAGCTAGGCTCTTGTGAACCATCAGATCTCAGGGGGAGGTATAATATCTGTATGCCGCCTGCACTGCAGTGAAAGGAGACAAAATGGGACCTAAAACAGTACCTTGCTGTACACCAAAACTTACAGTAAAATTAGAGGAGATGTGATGATGACCTCTGGTAACTGCAAAGGTTTGCTCTAAAAGACAGGACTGAAACCAAAGAGTGCAATGGCATTTATACAGTCCAACTTTTAAGATGCTCAGTTAAAGTGTACATCAGACCCAACCACAAGTATTGGTACAAACCCATTACACATGTTTGGTCAGTTTCTTGATCACTAACAGCATTTTCCCATAATAAAAATAAAATATATTCAAAGAATCTGGTCATGCTATTGTAAGTTTCAATAAGTTGCTGTGAACTCTCTGTAGGTCAACACTGTGATTCAATGTTCCCTAAATGAGAATCTGTCAACTTGAGCAAAAAACAAACCACGGATACAACAACGGTATTATGATTGGATGCTAGCAGCCAAAGCAATTGATTTAGATATTTCCAAGCTGTGAAGATATTTGTTGGTTGAGATATTTATTTGTTGATGAAAAAAGTTGATAATACATCATCTGAATGACTGCTCTCCAGAACAGAACCCAATGTGAGTAAAATACCAACTGCTGGGGTGCTGGTTTGGCGGAGTGGTTAGCACCCCATGTACATGCTTCTGCCGGTCCAGGTTTCGAATCCCGCCTGTGACCAGTTTGCAGAGTGTCTTCCCCTACTCTCTCACCCCCTTTCACAAGCCTATCCACTGTCTCTCTACTATCATTAAAGGCACAAAATGCCCAAAAAAGACATTTAAAAAAAAAATAAAAAATAAAAAAAAATACCAACTGCTCAAATAAGGGTTACTTCATTTTTTTTTAGAGCAGTGTTAAAATATTTACTTGAATAAATGATTAAATGAATTGGGTGTTTTGCCACAGCAAGCATTTCCTTACCTTGTAACATCCTACTGCCTTGTTGATGTCTCCCTCCCTTTCATACAGTTGTCCAAGGAATTTGTGTGCTTTTGGATCCCTCTCCTGGACTTTGAGATACTCTGACACATGTCTAGAAAAAGTATTGAGAAATAAGACTCATTATTCCATTTTTTGGAAACCTTTTAAGACTCAGTCCAACAATTTTGTCAGTACTTGTTAGTAAGTGCGCTTACCTTTTAGCAAGATCATATTCTTTTGCTTCAAAGTACAATTTAGCAAATAAAAACCCTTTGACTGGCCTCTGTGAAGGAGAAAAAAAATGTTAAATCAATTTTTTGATACATTTAAAAAAGTCTTTCACTTGTTTTATTAGCAACTCATCACCAAAAAAAATGAATTTTGTGTTTTTCTTTTTGTATATTACTTAAGCCTGTTGCAGTAAGAAAATAGGTATGTAGCCTTATTCTTCACAAGGATTGATTCACAACATAAAGGGAACCCTGAAGCATCTGTGCTCTGTTTTGCTTAATGGTTTGATACAGTAATAAAGGACAGCAGCAGTGATACAGGAGTCCTTCTGCACTGACACTATGAGGATATGAACCACAGCTATGTGGTTCTGTGTTAAAACTAGAACATATCTGGAATGGACTACAAAGAGCATATCTATCACACAAAGCATGTTCCTTAATGCAGCATATGAAATGCTCCAATAGTGATATAAGGTGTCTGAGTTTATTGTGATGTTAACGGGTTTAAAACTTTATCTCAGGATGAAGCAACTTTTAAGCTCATCAGCAGCCTGAAGGTCAAGAAACACTGCAAGATTAATACATTTCTTTATTTACACTGTGCTGATGCTAGTTATGATTTAATGATGCAGTTTTCTTTGTTTTCTACTGTAAGCTTATAAAAAATAAACTTGTATTTTTCCTTCTATCCATTATAATTTTATTTGAGATGTAAATATTATTGTAATCAACAGTTACTTAGTCTGATTGTAGATTACATGTGAAACACTTGATCCGTAAACTAACATATAACCAAAGATAAATACTTACCATATTGTTCTATTGATAACAGTGTGTACAATATAATGGCTATTTATCAGTATTAGTATCTTAAGAGTAATTAAATCAGCAGAATCAAACTAAAGAATGGAACTGAATAAATATTCCCCGTACTAACCTTAATCGTCTCTAAATAACAGCACAAATGCAGTTTGGTGTATCGACAGGCTTGATTTGAATAATACGTGAGTTATGATTGTTATTGTTTTATTGTTACAATATTCATTATTGTAACATCTTGAACATGTCGCTGCTCAGGTCCTGTCACATTTATCCACCTGAATTATATATATGACTGAGTGAAACAGTTGTTTAATTTAATAGTGTACTTATTGTTCATTTCAGTAAAGATAGTATTGAGGTCCACAACTAAACATGACAGTTTTATCAAAAGCCAACATAACATCACTTAATAGTGAACATGATGTAATGAGTGTCTTTTAGACCAGAGTATCCTCTGTGAGAGGAGAGCATAAACATAGCATCACAACTAATATTCTGAATAAACTTAACATTTCTTATCATAGCTGGCCATAAAACACATCCTTGTCGTTTTACTCTGATAGGCACACTGCCTCCGAAAAAGGACATACTCCAACAGAACCACACTTTCACACACATTTCTAACACTGATACATTCATATTTGCATGATGGTATGGGCTGGCTGCTGAAGCTGGACACAAGTACATGCCACAATAGCAGCTTAAACAGTACATACACACAAACATCGTGTTCCTGCTGAACTATTTGAAAGTTAAAATGAATGAGGACAATCTGAGATAACATTTTATTTGTAATTATTTCCAGAAAATAAAAGGACCAGACACATATAATATACACAAGAAAAACAAAGAACCTACCACACAATTATGTCTGATACCTCTGCACTGTTAAGGCTTTCATTAGGGTGGTTTTGGGGGTGAATTAATAGATAACAGCAGTCTGATAAGGACATCAATCTCGCAGTCAAGTAATCTTAACTGTTTTCGTCTACATGCCAAATAATTTTGGAACAAGTAGCCTTCACAGCCCGACCATAGAGTCGTCCTAAAATCTATCAAAGCAGTCAGCAATACACCTGTGATCGGAGCTGCTTTTCCATGGAGTTAGTTGGAAATGTTATTAATCTTCAATGACAAACTCCTTCCTCTACAGCAACGCACGACTTGGTGGTTCGAAATTGCTGTGAAAGGTGGAATCAAAATCAAGGTATTTAAGATGCAATAAGCTGTTTATAAAAATGTTCCTTCTTACAGAGACAAGTAAGCTAGTGGCTGACTGACTGAAAGCTAGTTCGCACAGCTAACGGGCTAACGCTGCTGCCCCATGGCGCGCGCTACCAGCACAGGCAGACGCGGGTTACTAACTGAAAGTGCTGCTAGCGTACAGCTCGTTGGCAGGGATCATGGCCAACTTTGAATCCATAAAGCATAAACCTATTTCTTTGGTGTTTTTTATTAATATTTGTGATCTCCATTATATTTCGAGCTGCCTTTTCCCTACCGGGCTGGCTGACACATGCTTATTTGACAAACATGCTAACATTAGCCTCCAACTTACCTCTTTGAGTGAGGGAGACGAAGTTTGAACTGTGGAGACGTAACGGTCCACTTCAGCCTTACTCCGGCGCATGGCTTCCGAAAACAATACCAGCTAAAGTCCTGATGATGGTAAATATAATACCAACGATGCAGAAGATATTAAAACTAGCATTGGAGCGGGTACGACACTCACTCTGGAGCCTTACCTCCCGTGACGTTCCTGCGCAGCCTCAAATGGCAGGAGATCACGTGGGTCGTCAACGTTCTATTGCTGTTTTCAAGTAGACGCCTCATTGCGGCCTGAACGTAATCCAGCATCACCGCCATATTGGATGGGTCTCTTTACCATGGTCTTAACACCAGAAACTGGAGTGAACGCATTTATACTCGTATTTTGTGCAGCCTGTGGTTACAGTTAACGGCGCAGTATTGAAAGCAGATTACTTTTTTAGTTTTATTCCAACACAGCTGAGTAAAAACGTATTTTAAGTTTAATACTCATGTCAACAGGATTTATATAAGATGTGTGGTTTGTGTGTGTGAGCGCAGGTACATACCTGTGCTTGAAATAGTTAATTACTCACAGCACACAACAAAAATATAAAGAATTCTTGTGTTATTTGTGTATAGGATGGCCATGATTGTGTGTGTGTGTGTGTGTGTGTGTGTGTGTGTGTGTGTGTGTGAGAGAGAGAGAGAGAGGGAGAGTTAAATTCAAATGAAAAATATACAATTAATTGATTTATACATTTCTTAATATGCCGAATCGTCTTTCTTTGTCAAATAGCATAGTACATAATACACCCCACCCATAACTAGCACGTACTACTGTATAATGACAGCAATGGTGATTTCAAAAATGAAGTAAAATAAAATGTAAAAAGAATTATTATAATTATTATTAATAATTATAATATTACTGTTGTTGTTACTTCATTACCATTACTATATTACCAGTATTACTTATTCATCAGACTTACTCATTTATTTGTCTATTTTTGATCCCCTTCTTATTTTATTGTAATTATTATAATTATTTTATCATCAACATATTCCCTTTTCTCCTTTTCATATATCTATTCTTCATTCCTTTACTTTATTCTATCCCTACTTTACTATATTTTATTAATTTCCTCCTTTACAGCTTCTCTCCGTAATACCATAGCCACGCCATGACAACCCCTCCCTGTCCCTACCACCATACCACTTGACTCTAATGCTGTTGTTCCTCCTCTGCTCATTAATACTCCACCCAATATATTTATGTATTACCTTTACAATTACGAGCATTATTACTGAAGCTGCTATTGTTAAATGACTTTTCTCCCTTTTACAACAAACTATTGATATTACTGTTGTTCTACTTATTATCTATTTTTTAAATATTTGTTTATTTAAGCATCCATGCTATAATTTTATTATTTTAGTTGTTGCCATCGTTGTTATTGATTTTACTACGATTAAAATAATAATGACAAAATAATAGTTATTATTATTGTTATTATTACAAAATGTGTAAATTTGGCATTGTGAATCTACGTGACTATTGTTGTTATTGTCATTTTATGACCGTGCAAGCCTTGTTACTGCCTTTTCCTATCCATCTCTTTAATAGAAATGCAACTGTGAATATCACCAATCATATATTTGGCGCACACACACGCTCACATGACCACAACAATGTTGTTGCTCACACGTTGTCTGCCCGTCTCTCTGTACTGTCTCATAGCACGACAAAAACAAGAGCATAATACAAAGTATTTCAACATGAAAGAAGGCATTTTTAATGTGTGACAGCGTTCTGTATCATGAGTACACCTCTGTCGTTTGCAACAAACTAATCCGTGTGAAAATCGGGTAGAATTCGCTGAGTTATGCAGATTATAGTTGGGCATAATACACCTTCCTCAGTAGAAATAAACGCACTGGGGCCGTCCGTGAGACCCATCCAAGATGGCGGCCGGTTGAGGCGTCTACGTATGTCTATACGTTCTTGAATCGGCAAGATTGACCAATGAAAACCGACATACTGTTTGACGCACGATGACGCTTGATATTTGAAAGTGTGGGTTGCAAGGATCAGTTCAGATCAGTTGTGTAACTCATAAGCAAAAAGATTAGTCTTTATCAGGCATCAAGTAATGTTGGCCCAATGAAATCGATTAGGCTCACATTGAAACGAAACTTGGTAAAATGATTCAGTGATTTCAAACAACAGTTGTTGAATAAAATGGTTTCATCTTCACTGTGAGTGTAGTGCACTGTAGGCAGCAGCACTGCTGGATGAAATGACATGACCTCTGCTCATCAGGGGCATCCAAGTGTTTTAATTGTTAAGTACAGAGCATATGAGACTTTATCACCACAAACATTACTACACACACCAAGGTGAAACTTAATTATATATTTATTCAGAACAGTGGCCAGCTACAAACTGACATATAAAAACACATATTGTCAAAGTTTAGAACATGTAAGTTGTGCATTTGCATTGAACAAAATATGACATGTGTTTACACTGAACAAAAAATAATGTCTTTATACAGATACTGTGAGCACAGGATAAGAGCAAAGCTGCTCTGTGTAAAACACATTACAGTAATTTAGGTACCAGGATATCAAATAAAACTACCCACAGCACTATTTTTAGAGTAGCTCAAGCTCTGCTTAACAACAGTCCAGCAGATAGCTTGACTTCTTCCTGACCTACCAAATATTATGGCAAAGGATATGTCATGGAATTCACAGAAGTAACAGCAGGATTCTTATTCCCACAGAAATGTGGAAAAGCTATCTCCCCTTAACTGCTATGTAAAAGATTTGTATTTTACACACTGATTAAATGAAATGTTTGGCTGACTGGCAATTATTCTCTCTCATTTTTTCAACAGTTGGCTTTCTTTCAAAAGTGGTCTGAGCCTTGAGGAAGTTGGTAAACCTCTAAGAGGATCACTTTCTTTGGATTACAAACAGCAGACACACATGTTCAACATCTAACATTACTCCAGCGTCCGGTCTTTGCACATGCCACATGGCATCATGTTGTAACACACATACCTGGTTACAAGTTGCAGTGCAATAAATCCTGTCAAAGTGAAAAGTTCTGTTTGTTGACACTGTGTTAGTGATTTTCAAAAAGTTGGATCACATTACTTTGAAAGTTTATATTTTATACTCTGTGAACAGCGATAACATGTATACATTTTATACATTTTGTACTGCTCCTTCATACTCCCATACATGAATTACTGTGTTGAGGTGTGGGGGAACACGTACAAAACAAACACAGAGCCGATCTTCATCCTACAGAAAAGAGCAATACGAATCATAAACAAAACCACATACAGAGAACCAACAAAGCAACTCTTCATTGAACTTAAGACTTTAAAATTTAAGGATCTGGTTGATTATAAAACTGTTCAAATTATGTTTGAGTTTTTTTCATCTCAGAGATGACACACATCATCTTCGAGGAAATTTTATGTTCAAGAAACAACCAGTAAGAACAAATATGAAACTTCACTGTGTCTCAGTTAAAGGAGTGACTTTATGGAACAGCTGCAGTGATTAACTGAAATCATGTAAAACAATAGGTAGGTTTAGGCCTATCTTTAAAACTGACATATTAAATGGATTAAACAACATTAAATGGAAAAACAAACAGAACATCTGTAACATCAGGGGTATGTATATCCAGTGATGTGCCATTGTTGTCTTTGTTTTGAAATTTGTTGTTATTGCTATTATTTGTCTGAGCTTGCTGTTACTTTTGTTGCTTAATATATTGTTGGCTATGACCTGAAGAGGCTTCAGGGTGAATTTAAGTAAGACATTTTTTAAATGAAAAAGGGGTGGGACTAGATAAGTTTGTTACTTCTTAATACACCCTTTTTGAACTGAATCTGTTACATTTTCTTGTTATATTTGCAAAGATTAATGATAGTAGAAAAAATGCGTTTTCCCATTAAGTTAATAATAAACATTCATGGGGTGCTGGTTTGGCGTAGTGGTTAGCACCCCATGTACATGCTTCTGCCAGTCCAGGTTCGAATCCCGCCTGTGACCAGTTTGCAGAGTGTCTTCCCCTGCTCTCTCTTCCCCCTTTCACAAGCCTATCCACTGTCTCTCTCCTATCAATAAAGGCACAAAATGCCCAAAAATATACATTTAAAAAAAAATAATAATAATAATAAACATTCATTCATAACTTACTGTTTTACACAGCAAATAACATTTATGGACTCATTTTCTTTTCCAAAAAATGTTGGAATTTTAACAAAGTTTAAAAGGATCTTACTCATAACTCAGTTTCAAAACCAGTTTATTTTGAAATTGTTTCACAAAAAAACATCTAGCACATAAAAAGTTAATTAACAGGATTTATGTAATGCTTGAGACCAGCAATGTAATAATAAAAAAGCTTAAGTAAAATTTCAATAAAATAAAAGAAAATGCCAGGTTAATAGCGCAAAAACACACAACACAAAATTGAAGAAAATACACACAAATAATATATAAATCAGAACGTTACTGACAATGGTGCTAGAGATATGTTATAAATATATAAAAGGACAATATTTTCCTAAACTTTCCTTGGGCTGACTTCATAATGCAGATGAATAGCATTATAATGTACGTTTTATGTTTCTCATGTTATTTGTTGTCTTGAAGCACATACATAATTTTGAAATGTAGGACCATCAACATCAGTGTTTTGGCCTAAGCAAAGAAATAAGGCAAGCATGTGAATAATATACAGTGCAATATTTGAGCCCAAAGGCACCGATCAGGATACAATAAAACCAACTACAAGACATGGAACTGCTGCGTAAGCCATTTAATACAGAACAGTTGTTACATTGGGATTGCAAATTTGGGACATGTAACCTTTATGGACATCTCGCCACCAAATGAACTGCGTATCTACTTCCGTGCGACAGTTTCAGACAGCTTCTTCAGTCTCTTCTTCAGCTCCAGAGGGAATTTCTCATAGCACTTCTTGCAAACTGGCTTCATATCAAACTCAACGAACTTGTTCCTGCAAGAAAAAGAGTTAAATCCTACTGTTAAAGGTAGTATCGGGTAAGTTAACCTTGATCAGTGTCATTTCATGCCTGTGTCCATGCTATGTGAAATATTTTCATAAATTATCTGTATTATTTCTTTGCTTACATACAGTCTCTTAACAAATGCATGGGATAGCATGTGACCTGCTTCTCCTAAGCAACACTTAAAATAGATTAACCGGATGAATTTTCTTTTTTTCCAATTGTCAAGTAAACAGGAACAGAAATACTGAAGAAATCTTCCCCAAACTGGTGTACACCTGGAAATGCTTTTTGTACCTATATTTGAGCTGGCTTGGCGGGCTTCTCAGAGAACTGATCAAACAGAACATTTAACCACTAAAACCATGTTTTCGGTTTCACGTAAATAACTATAATTTGATATTTTGATGAAAAAGTAATAAAGTGCTTTACTATAACATTACAGTGCATTAACCATTACTATAACAAAAAAATTCTAGTAAGGTTTAGCCTCTATACACAGACAGGTAATGACACAGAGAAACCAAGTTGTACCCTTCAGTATGGGGTTTATCTGACATTCCTGTTCACGTAGCAGAGGTTACAAGAGCTCAAATAATATTTGCAACTGCTCTTGGCTGAGATATAGTCACGTAATAAACATATTTCAGGTGGCTTGAATTTGAACATTTTTACCTACTGTTTTGAAAGTAAATTAAAGTAAACACAACATTGAGGTGATCATAAGAGGTATATTCAGAATGTTTGAAATCTGATGACAAAACATCAACAGAATTAAAGAGAATGAAAACTAACCAAAAGAAAGAAGAAAGACTACAGACACATGGGTATCAACAATTTCTTCTTCTTCTCTTTCGAGTCACGTTCACGCCTGGCAAGTCGACGTTTCATGTCGTCCGGCAGGCGTTCATAGCAGTGCTTACATACTGGCTTTAGATCCACCTCCACAAACTTTTCCCTACCACAGCAGGGAGCAGGGAGAGATGACGAGGAGTATGAAAGAGCCGATTGAGAGAGTAGAAGGAAAGGAGAGGAACCAATGTGACAGGAAGAGATGGGAAAGAAGGTGAGGTAAAGGGAGAAAACAGTGGCAGAAGATTTTACACAGAGTTAGGAAAAGTTAAACATGACAAGCACACAAGAAGACACAAAAAAGGGATGAAAAACAGGGAATAAGGATGACCAGGATTGAAATGCAGACAGGTATCTGAGGCAGTGTTTAGGGGAGTAGCTAGTTATGAAACAGAGCAATGACAAGCAAAGCGACTCCTTGGCCAATACTTGTTAATTTCTAAATATAATTAATACATGACGACAAAACCAATGTGGGGATAAATCTCATTACAGTGACAGCGTTCATATTATAGCATACCATTCAGACCTATGCATAACTTACTTTAGGGTGAGCTTGGTGTTGCAGGTAGAGCAGGCAAAGCAGTTGACACACCAAGCCTTGTTGAGAGCAGACACCACTGAAAAAAGGAAACAACCACTAGTGCATCAGAAAACACACAAAAGCGTTGATCTTAACCTTTTTAAGAAATTAAAAGTTGAGTTCAAAGTTAAACTTTATCAGAAACATCCACACAATTCCTGAATTAAAGCTAGGGTTGGTAATCTAATTTCGATTTTGTTAAAATGATCTTTATGGCCCAAAGGCAATCAATTCATAATGTGTTCTTAAAATAGAGCCAAAAATATCTGCTATCTACTGCAGGAATAAACCTGGGAAAACACCAAGCAATCACATCATTGTTGCACACATTTTTAACCAATCAAATCCCGTTGCCAGTCTGCCCACCTCCGTACATTTCACTGGCGTGCCCTGGCCCTGATTCAATAAAGCCGAGCTGAGAGGGATTCAAGTCTGCTTGAGAATGCTTACCTGTCAAGTTCTGGCTTTGAAAATGAGGGACGCCCGCTACAAGCTGTATGTCACCAATACACCATGAGTTGGTGTAGTGTAAAACAAAAAAGTGCCGTGGGCCAGTTTGGAGTTGAATTGGTCTTCTGGTTGTGAATCAGTCGCACGCCTGCATGTGAGCGGGGGGGTCATTTCAGAGGAGGGCCGGAAGGACATGGCGGAGCCCTGAGGAGATGCTCTACTCAAATTCATGCTAGTTTTCCAAAATTACCAACCCTAGCTTTAAGACAAACACTTTGAAAATGAACCATCACATAAAAAATAAATGTAAAAGGTGTCACACTAATTTGTATACATATATGTATTTATAAAAACAATTCTTACCATCTCCTTCAATCACACGGTTGCAGTGATAGCAAACATCTCCAAACAGCTAAATGTAGCAAAAGGAGACAAAAAGATGGTGACAGATGCATTAACGTGTTTTGTATATTAAAAGAGTAATCCAAATCATTACAGCACATGTTTTTTTATGGCACGAATATCATGCCAGCCATTAGCAGACATGCAAATAAATGCAGACTTTAGAGGCTTTATGCAGTAAATTATGTAAATTATGACACTAAATAAGAAGCCAGCATAATGCCGGCCTAAATTCATATTTGTAATTGTAAGTCTCCAATATTTTTGTTTTGTTTATTGTTTTAACAGTGAAAGCCCTTTCTTTCATCTTATTGTTATTTTTCTGTGATATTATGTCTAGGAAATTTTAATATCTGACAATGTAACTTTCACGCATATCCACATTTTGTTTACATGACTCATCCTCAACGAAAGATATTTTTCTAACTAGTTTTATATTTCATACCAGTGATTATTGTAATTACATGAAAACTAAATAGTGCATTACATAGTGTATTTATTTGTTAATGCCTTTAAAAGAATCAGACATAACATTGTAAAATTGATTTTGCACAATTCTAAATGCCCCAAGGCATGAGAGTGAGCATTAATGGTTGTCAATCTGTCATGTGGCCCTGTGATTGGATGGCTCCAGTTCTTGGTGTACCCCATCTCTTGCCAAGTGGCAGCTGGGATAGACTCCAGCCCCCCGGCAACCAAGAAAGGAATAAGCAGTATAAAAAAATAGTAAATGGATGAATGATTTTGTGCATGAACTGCTCTGCTCATGTAGTCAGAGAAGATATTGTTTTTTGCGAGGGGCAAAACACAGCTGCATGGTTTCCAATTTCAACATTAGAGCTCCTAGTGCTCTTAAGTGTTACCTGGTTGTAGTGTGTTTCACAGTAGGCCAGACCCTTGCGCTCGTAGTGACGGTGTCCAAGAAAGGGTTTCTCACACTTAGCACACACAAAATGCTGAAAACAAACCCACAGCCAAGCACACATGGTTAGCACAGCTGTCAGTCAATCCTTTATCACAAACATTATCAGGTCAGACCACGACCAGATCAGTTAAGTCCAGATGTCCTGTGACTACTCTCAAACAGGAAATAGACAACGGGGAGGGTGGACAGAATAGTCAGCTCGAGACAGCATGCTATAGATGAACGTGAAAGGGATTGTTCACTTGTGATTGTTCTTATTTAGCACTATTAAAAAACCTTGATGATCCTTCATGTTTGAACAAGGAAAACCAGAATAAATATTACTTTTATGAGTCACCACTACGAATGTTTTGAACTGAACCAAAAAAAAAATTTTTACTTGAGAGTTTTTCAGCTGACAGTCAGTGTTTTAATCCTCATGCTCTGGACCAAAGTGCTGGTCAGACAGACAGGCAGACATCAACAGGTTTATATGTAAGCATGACCAGGACCAAAGGATATGCATAGCAGCAGTCAACATCAGGACAATCCATTATCCCCTCACCATGTCAAAGTGTCTCTCACAATAGGCACGACCACCTCGCTCATAGAACGGGTGGCCCTGAAATGGGCGTTCACACACAGTGCACACATGGTGCTACATGTGGGAGGGCAAAGACCAATCATGAAAAAATATTTTAACAGATAAGAAAAGAATAGACAGAAACACAGAAAGCATGTATTTTAACAGCCCGGGGATGAGACAGAGTAAACATAACTTTGAACACAAAAAAAGGAAGTTAAAACACAATTATGTTAAAAAACTGAACCAGTCCTGCTAATACAAAAAAACACCTGATATCAGTACTAATTCTTTAATGTCATGGTAAGAACTGTATATGTATATGTATATGTATATATATATATATATATATATATATATATATATATATATATATATACATACACACATATATATTTATATATATATAAATATATATAAATATGTATATATATATATATATATATATATATACACACATATATATATATAAGAGGTGTTTCCTAAGCTTCAAATGATTTGGCTTTAAAAGTCAAGCATCTCACCTCCACATGCCACTGTTTACCCATGGCGTTGACCACACGCCCCTCAATGGGTCTCCTACAGGCACCACAGATGGGAACTCCCATTTTGTCATGGCAAGGTAGACAGTAGAGTTCCCCTTTCAGTTCCCTGGCATCAGCTGTCAGCTCCTTGCTGTGGAGAGAGGGAAATTTAAAAAACGATCACCTCTGCTTTGGCACAGGTAATAAACAATAAAGAAAATGCATATACACTGTAAGATATCCCTGTTTTACATAGGAAGTTAGCTATGCAAACAACATATATGTGGCTTTCAAAAATGATGCTTGGGTTAAAGTTGTTTTTACATTTTTGCACAAAGAAAAAGACACTTTACAGCAAAGAACTGTAGTCAGTGGTTTAGATTAAGCTGTGAACACAACACCACAGAAATTCATAAGACACCAATTAAGCCCATACAAGTATACGTAATTACAAAGTTTGTCCACCAGAGAGCAGTCTTTGATGCATTTGCTGAATAAAAGCACCGTATGTTTTTTGTTTAGAATTTCCCACACATTTTCAAAATATTGATGGATTTATGAGAATAATGACAGAACAGATTTATTATTTGATAACCATAGACTATCTGAATAGAGTCACTGGATTCAAGCATTAAACTGGTAAAATATATTTTTTAAATTCTGAGTGCAAGCTCCTTTATTTTGGTACTTCCTCTGCACTCTACATAACCTACCTGCCCTTGGTCTGAAGCAAAGTAGTGTCAAAACAAAGGGGCTTGCTGCACGAAAAGTAAGGTATGCCTCCTCACAAACACACACATGGCTTTATTTATTTTTTTCGTTTTTGATAGAAAAATATCACATTAAAAATTCACATAAAAAACATCACTTGCTCAATAGCCCACGGCAGCAACACATAGACGATGTGTCTGTTGTTTTGTTAAAAGAGATCTTTATAACATTGAATGGCTTTGCGATTAAATGTCAGCGATACACATCAGATACAGCCTCAAGAAAAACCAACAAAAAATAAACTTTCCATCCTCAATATCTGGTGTTAGAAAGACTACCACAGCCTTGTCTGGCTGAGAGACTCTGGCTGACACCATCGATCTGTGATACTCTGATACTCAACCAACAGCAAGGACATAAAATATCCCTTTACCAGACATGGGTTATCAAAATCACATTAAACTCCACACACAGATGAAAGATGACTTTTTATCGCTGGCTGAGCACTAAGTCTTTGTTAATTATTCAAGTATTTATTCAGTGAATGTTATATCAAAGCAAATTACTATAAGCATGGTCTCTGCTATTATTTCAAGCATGACCATTAGTGCCTGTGTTTTGTTTTAAGGAGTGTCCTCAGTGATGGTAACTTACATTTATATTTCTGTGTTACTACACTGACATCCTGCGACACATCTAGGCCCTGTCCACACAGAGACAAACATTCTCAGTAAAGACAACATAGTTTCAAGAAATGTGTCTGTCCACACAAAAATACTTGTAACACATAAAAATACTTGTATAACTGAAACAAGCTCAGTAGTCTCTGCAGCATGCTCTTTGTATTTGTTGTACACAGTGGTACGCAAGGCAGGCACCTTTAGATTTACCCACTCTGGTACCCCTTTTCAAAATAGTATGTTTTCGAGCACTTGAAATTTATCCATGTAGACTTATTGCATATAAGATTAAAAACTAGTGCAGATGTATGTTTCTGTGTGGATGATCTACAAAAACAGGCTGTGGATCAGTTTGTATAAACTGATCTACAGCCCAACTTCTGCACCAGATCTTTCTGTACAAGGGCATAACTGACATATATGGCTGACATTAACGACTATAATGGCAGCTTAGCTTAGTTAGAGTGCCTTTGCGAAAATATATGGTAAAGAGGACTGTTGTGTGAGTCTGACATGATTCAACACTGTGTGTTTACCCGCAGTTGTTGCAGTTGAAGTGATCAGGGTGATAGGGGTCATTCTTGAACAAGAGGGGCTGCTCCTCAATAATGGCATGACACTTCTGACAAATGTACTTGCCCAGACCACGAGCTTTCTCGCGGTTGTGACATGGACGACAAAGGTGTCTGATGAGAGAGTAAGGAACAGATGAGAAAAGGAAATGACCCAAAAATAAACAACATAAATCCCGGAGAACCCATACTTACCTTCCAGCATTCTTAACAAATCCAACATCAGCAAGCACAGCCTGGCAAATGTCACAGCAGAAACAGTCTGGATGCCAGCTGTTGTTCATTGCCTTGATCACACGGCCAATGATGAACTCACCTGGAAAAGAAAGGTCAAATTATGGAGAGCTGGCTAAGGAAACAGTTACACATGCCTGAGTGGACAGGGGAAGGTACAGACAATGAGTGGATAGCATTTTTTTCCTGTTACTGCAGTCTGATACTTACCACACTGGTGGCAGCAGGGAGCAAACAGCATCTGGAAGTCATGTTCACAGTATTTCCTGCCTTCAAACTACAAGAAGAATTCAAACAATTAGGACATAGCTATAAAATTCTACAAATATATTTTTCAAACAACATAAAATGAATGCATTAATATTTATCTATAAATTAGTTATCACAGACAAAAGACATGTTTTAGATGTGTATTTTTTTTATTCAGCTCAACTATGACCCAGTCAGAAAAGTTCTATAAATCTGTCCATACAGCTGCAAAGAAAAACAATCTGTACGATTTGTTACTTTCTATTTGCACTGACAACTTCACAAGGCAACAGACAGTTAATGGAAAGAATATAGAACCGAAAAAAGTCCCAAGAGACAAAAAGTAAAAAGGACATTACCATATAAAAGTGTTTGATATATAAAGTACAGGCCAACAGTTTGGACATACCTTCTCATTCAATGTGTTTTCATAATTTTCATCACTATTTACATTGTAGATTCTCACTGAAGGTATCAAAACTATGAATGAACATGAGTGGAATTATGTTCTAAACAAAAAAGTGTGAAATAAATGAAAACATGTCTTTTATTCTGGTTTCTTCAAAGTAGTCACCCTTTGCTCTGATTACTGCTTTGCAGACTTTTGTCATTCTCTTTATGAGCTTCAACCTGAAACGGTTTTCACTTCTCAGGTGTGCCTTGCCAGGGTTAATTAATGGAATTTCTTGCCTTATAAATGGGGTTGGGACCATCAGTTGTGTTGTGCAGTAGTCAGGCTGATGCACAGCCGACAGCCCTATTAGACAACTGTTAGAATTAATATTATGGCAAGAAACAATCTGCGAAGTTAAGAGAAACAAAGTGGCCATCATTACTTGAAGAAATGAAGGTCAGTCAATCCGAAAAATTGCAGAAACTTTAAATGTGTCCCCAAGGGCAGTCGCAAAAACCATCAAGGGCTACAACGAAACTGGCTCACATGAGAACTGGTCGAGGAAAGTAAGACCAAGAGTCACCTCTGCTGTTGAGAAAGAGTTCATCTGAGTCACCAGCCTCAGAAATCGCAAGTTAACAGAAGCTCAGATTAGAGACCAGATGAATACCACACAGAGCCCCAGCAGCAGACACATCACTACTACAACTGTTAAGAGGAGACTGTGTGAATCAGGCCTTCATGGTCAAATAGTTGCAAGGAAACCACTGCTGAGGAGAGGCAACAAGCATGAGAGATGTGTTTGGGTCAAGAAACACAAGGAATGGACATTAGTCCAGTGGAAATCTGCGCTTTGGTCTGATGAGTCCAAATTTGAGATCTTTGGTTCCAACCGCCATGTATTTGTATCATGCAGAAAAGGTGAGCAGATGGATTTTGCATGCCTGGTTCCCATTGTGAAGCATGGAGTTGATGGTGTGACGGTGTGGGGCTGCTTTGCTGGTGATACTGTTGGGGATTTATTCAAAATTGGAGGCATAATAAACCGGCATGGCTACCACAACAGCCTGCAGTGACATGCTATTCCATCTGGTTTGCATGTAGTTGGACCATCATTTATTTTTCAACAGGACAATGACCCCAAACACACCTCCAGGCCGTGTAAGGGCTACTTGACCAAGGAGTGCGATGGAGTGCTACTCCAGATGACTGGTCTCCACAGTCACCGGACCTGAGCCCAATCGGGGATGGTTTGGGGTGAGCTGGACCACAGAGTGAAGGCAAAAGGGCCAACAAGTGCCAAGCATCTCTGGTACTCCTTTAAGACAGTTGGAAACCATTTCAGGTGACTACCTGTTGAAGCTCATAAAGAGAATGACAAAAGTCTACAAAGCAGTAATCAGAGCAAAGGGTGGTTACTTTGAAGAAACTAGAATAAAAGACATGTTTTCATTTCATTTACTTCACACTTTTTTGTTAAGTACATAATTCTACATGTGTTCATTCATAGTTTGGATACCTTCAGCGAGAATCTCATTGAATGAGAATGTGTTTCCAAACTTTTGGCCTGTACTGTATTACTCAGCAACATAAAAACACTGAACAGGGAGAATGTTAAGGCATTCAATGAGGATAGCAAATTGAAAACCATGAAAAAAAAAATTAGCCCTCCTGGCTATGCCTAAATTTGTATTTGAAAAATTGTATCAACTTAAAAAAGCCAGTCTGAATTCATAATTGTAACAAAATTCTAGAATTGATGGATGGCGAGGGACAACTACATTTTCTTTGTTTGATCTTTTACTCCATGTGTGATTGTGCAGCTGTAAATGTGGAATTTAATATCTGGTTCACATGTCTGAAGTCACAAGTCCCCATGTGATGCAAGACTGTGAGCATGACTGCATGCCATGCTGTTTGATCACTCCGGTAATTTATCATTGTCTCAAGCTTTGCACTTGTGTTGCAAACACATTGCTTGACAAAATACATTTTTAACTAGAGAATTTGCATTTCCTTGCAGCAAATGCGTTGAAATGCTGAGTCTGAATGCTGGAACTGTGAAATGAAATTTCTAAAGCCAGTGCAAATAAAGCTGAAAATGTGACATAATAACTTGGAAACACTAAAACAAAGCTTACAACTGGACTATGCTAAATAAAAATGTAAAAGTTGTGAAAGTAAGCTAAAAATGAATTGAGGCAAAACAAAATTGCATAAACCTGCTGATATGTTTGCCCACCCTGAAGAAGTTACAATTGTTAAAAGGGGTAAATGGATAAGACCTAAAATGACAAAGACTTTAATCAGTAGCAGAAGTTTTACATATGTTCTGAAATAAGCATCCTAAAGAAAGAAATAGAGAATGGATACATTTCTGTTCATGTACATATGTGTGCATATGTGTGAATAAATTATTATGGTCATTAGTCTATATGTGCATTTGTGCATGTATGTTTGTATGATGGATCTATGTATATATCAGAGTATGTGCATATGTAAATGAAAAGGTATCTTTCATTATGGGTATATTTCGGTTTATGTGTGTATGTCTGAAGAAAATGATGCATATATATATACACACACACACACACACACACACACACACACACACACACACACACACACACACACACACATATATATATATATATATATATATATATATATATATATATATATGCATCTGTAAAATGACAGAGTGACATTAATGTGTTAAAGTAAAAATGCAGTTTGTAGGCGAAACTATGCCAAATGTTTAGAGCTCAGAAGTTAAAGCAGTTTTAGCAGGACTGTATAAATCTCCCATTTATGTCAATGTAAAACATCAACAAAAGAGTTAAAAATGTTCAGAAACTAAGCATTATAAAGAAAGACAGTGAGAATTGATACATTTCTGTGGACATATGTTTGCATATGTGTGGATAAATAATTATGTTCATTATTCTATATATGCATTTGTGCATGTATGTTTGTGTGATGTTATTTATTTATGTATTTATTAGAGTATGTGCATAAATGAAAAGGAAGATTTCATTATGGGTATATTTCTGTTGATGTGTGTATGTCTGTCTAAAATGATGCATATTTATGTATGTATGTATTATGCATCTGTGAAATGGGTGAGATTTAAATGCATTTGTTAAAGCAAGAATGGAGTCTGTAGGTGGAAGTGTGTCAAATCTGTAAAGCTTGAAAGATGTAGCAGGTTCAGCAGAACTGCATAAATGTCCAATTCAGTTTAATGTGAAAAATTCCGTCAAAGTATTTTTGTCTTTTAAAACTATTACAGTTGAGCATTTGAGAAAAACCCGGAGACTTCTGTTTTACATTCTGATTTGCGCAATTTTCTTCTCTGAACATTGAGTGCAAGAGTCCGTGCATTGTGTTTAATTTTGAAACTTCCGGTTACTCCACATGGTGACTTCCTGTCTGGTACTTTCTTAACGACAGTGAATTTACGATGTTTGGAAGCGGCCGTGCTGTAAACAGACTTTTTACGCGCATGTAGCGAGCACGGAGCTCTTACCATGCCCACTTCGTGTCTCACCAAAACCTCCGCTGAATGTCTCGGTTTCACGGAGGCTTTGTAGGTCAGCTGCAGGTCTGTTCCTCAGTGCTGAGCCGAAGCCGCTAGCGCTAAGCTAAGCTAAGCTCCACCTTTCACAGTATGCAGGAGCTGAGGGAAAAAAGCTGGGTACTTCCAGGTAAACGAACGCTTGCTGTGCCAAAACCGTGATAGATATCAGAAAAGGGATTGCACTGTGAGGATCCCAAGAACATGCTGAAGCTATGGGTGTAATTTTTATGTCCATAGAGTTAAAAAATGTTGACATAGTGGCGAGTTAAAAACGGGCTTCAAAGAGAAGTGCCCAGCTGTCCGGAGGTGAATTTTTGCATTAGTGCAAATGGAAGATTTTGAGTCATACCGCAAAAGCTGAAGCTCACTGAGACAAAACGATGTCAGATTAAACTTTGAAGCGGATTTCACGTGTAAGAGGAGAAGGGTAGTGACGTTTTGATGCATAAATCATGTATGTGGAGGACAGTTTGACAAAGTTATAACAGGAAAATTCTGCTGAGTCCACGAGAATTCTTGTGTTTGTCCGCTCTGAGATGATGTCACAATAGCTCTAAGGCCATTGATTTCCTCAAAACTTGGTGTTGCTTAAAAATTCATAATTAAAAAACTGTAGAATCCAGCAAAAAGCTGAAGATATGTAAAAATAGTTGAGAAGTCAGTGCAGCTTTTAAAGCATGAATGAAGTCTGTAGGTGGAAGTATGCCCAATCTGTAGAGCTTCAAAGTTGCTGAAGTTTTCAGCAGAGCTGCGGAAATGTCCCATTGATTTCAATGTAAAAATACATGCAGAAATTATTTTTTACTGTAAAAAGTATAACTGTCAAACCTGTGAAAAATACAAGCGCACTTCTCCTGAACATGCTGCATATGTCAGTTTTTTTCTGTGAAAATCTGTGCAAATTTGAAGCCTGTGAAAGGTGCCAAAAGTTGCTAAATTCTGAGGAATAAGAAGAAGAAGAAGAAGAAGAAGAAAAAGAACAAAATGGAGTTTAGGGAGAACAATATGTTGAAATGCTGACTCAGCATTTCAACATAATAATAATAATAACAATTATAATTGCAAGACAAGAATAACTGTGAACAAGCTTTTAAGGATTTTCCTGTTAAATCAATTCTTGAAATTTCTGCAATGGAACCATTTCAGATAAAATATTTCATGAAGTTCTCAAAAGGAATTGTATCACATTTTCTTTTGAAGACAATTAAATTAAATAATATCCAACCTAAACACAGTGATACTCTAAACTCTACAAAAAAGTATTCTTTAAACTTGCATAGTTTTTGAAGTTTACTTCTTCTGTGCTAAGATTTCCCCTCAATATTCAGCATTCAGCAAAAGACTAATACATTTGTCTAAAATATATTTCCCACTCTAAATATACATATCCTACTCTCTTATACAAATGGGTGCATACTGCAGAGTTTTTTGAGCTTTTGTATTGATAATAGTGTTAGAGACACTCTCCCCTTGAAAAATTGAATGTATGGAGGAGCAGTAGGTTCCCTGGAGCCTAATGGAGAAACATCCAGTCTTGTGTCAAAGCTTGTAAATGCTTGCCTTCCTGGAAAGGGAGCTTTGAATAATTTAGTAGCTTTGTCTTAATTTAAATCAACAGAACCATGTGATTACACTATTTGTTTGAGAAATCTGCCCTTGGCAGTGATAGTGGTATGTAATAAAAAAAGCCAGTTCTAGAATCCTTCAGACCATCTTAAATCTATAGCCTGGCAGTTGTTATATTTGTCATTTCAGATAGTAATATCTATGAATGGTGAAGCCCAATCATTGGTTCAGGCATGATTACGCTATTTACATAATGAATGCATTCATGTATGTGTATTTATAAAATGATAAATGAGGTAAAAATTATTCATGTTGGGTGTTGGATGTACAGTTGCAAGAAAAAATATGTGAACCCTTTGGGATTACCTGGATTTCTGCATAAATTGGTCATAAAATATGTTCTGATCTTCATTTAAGTCACATCACTAGATAAACACAGTCTGCTTAAACTAATTCCGCACAAAAAATGTAAAGTTTTCACGTTTTATTCAACACACTATGTAAAAAGTCACAGTTCAGGGTGGAAAAAGTATTTGAACCTTTGGATTTAATAACTGGTTGACCATCCTTTCGCAGCAATAACCTCAACCAAACGTTTCTTGTAGTTGTAGATCAGACCTGAACAACGGTCAGGAGGAAATTTGGACAATTCTTCTGTACAAAACTGTCTCAGTTCAGCAAAATTCCTGGGATGTCTGGTGTGAATGGCTCTTTTGAGGTCATGCCATAGCATCTAAATCGGTTTGAGGTCAGGACTCTGACTGGGCCACTCCAGAAGCTGTGTTTTCTTCTGTTAAAGCCATTCCATTGTTGATTTACTCCTATGCTTTGGGTCGAGGTTCTGTTGCATCACCCATCCTCTGTTGAGCTTCAGATGGAGGACAGATGGTCTTGAGTTTTCCAGCAAAATGTCTCGATAAACTTGGGAATTCATTTTTCTGTCGATGACAGCGGTCCGTCCAGGCCCTGAGGCAGCAAAGCAGCCCCAAACCATAATGCTCCCTCCACCATAATTCACAGTTGGGATGAGGTTTTGCTGTTTGTGTGCTGTGTCTTTTTTTCTCCACACATAACGTTGTGTATTCCTTCCAAACAACTCAATTTTGGTTTCATCTATCCACAGAATATTTTGCCAGTAGTGCTGTGGAACATCCAGGTGCTCTTTTGCAAACTTCAATCGTGCAGCAATGCTTTTTGGACTGCAATGGCCTTTCTTGGTGGTGTCTTCCCATAAAATCCATTATTGTGTAATGTTTAACGTATTGCAGATTTGTCAACAATAATGTTAGCATGTGCCAGGGATTTCTGTGAGTCTTCAGCTGACACTCTGGGATTCTTCTTCACCTCCTTGAGCATTCTGCGCTGTGCTCTCACGGTCATCTTTACAGGATCACCACACCTTGGCAGAGTAGCAATAGTGCTGAACTTTCTTCATTTGTACACAGTCTGTCTTACTATGAACACCTGGACATCAGGGCTTTTAGAGATACTTCTGTAACCCTTTCCAGTTTCGTGCAAGTCAACAATTCTTGATCGTAGATCTCCTGAGAGCTCTTCTGTGTGAGGCATGGTTCACATCAGGCAATGCCTCTTGAGCAAGGTTATAATAGTTTTGGATTTGTCATATAGTTAAGTTTTAGTTAGTTTTGACATTTTTTTCCATTACAGTTTAGTTTTAATTAGTTTTAGAGCGGGCATTCTAGTTTTTATTTAGTTTTGATTTTTGCAACAAGGCTTAGTTTTAGTTTAGTTTTAGTTTTAGTTTAGTTTCAGTTTAGTTTTAGTTTTTTCATACCTTATTTGCCAAGTGCAGGATTCAAAAAAGTCAGAGTAAGTATTTTGTAATACTGTTTATTTTCAAGTCCAACATGGTGCTCACTGCTCAGTCAATGCTGATACTGTACTGTACTGTTGGCTGCTGCCTTAAACACAAGAAAATAATATAAACTTAATATAAAAAATATAAACATCAATATAAACAATATAGACTCTCAGCTTCCTCGTTTTCATAGGCTGTATAAGCCTCTTTACGGGTGCTCCTCAAATGGCCTTGTAAGTTTGTGGGATTTGTCCCTTAAGAAGTGCTCCACATATCTCACCAGTTTTAATTTCCGCCAGGCACTTGCATTTGTTTGTCTCACTGTCGTACTCAAAAAAAACAAAAAACAAATGGGACACTGCTGCCTCCTCCCAACTTTAGCCATTTCTTCCAAGTTGTTCCAACAACACGTTTCATCGTGGCAAAGAGCACAGCCAGTCAGTGCAGTAAACAAGCACGTCCCAGTACCTCGCTTTGATGGTGCCGTACGGCGTTGACAACTGCCGAAAACTGTCGTAAAATTGGTTGGGAAAATGTATCGGATTAATTTAAATCCTAAGGGCTATAAATATTGTCAAAAACGATAATGAAGGACATTTTGTCTATATTTTTGGTTAGTTTCAGTTAGTTTTGTGAACACAAGATAAAGTTTTAGTTTACTTATCGTTTTTGTTTTCTTTTCTAGTTCTTATTAGTTTGAGTATTTTAAATTTTAGTTTTCGTTTTTACTTTCGTTTTACTTAACTATTATAACCTTGCTCTTGAGAACAGCAAACTCACTCTGATGTGACTTAGATGAAGATCAGAACATTTTTATGACCAGTTTGAGCAGCAATCCAAGTAATCCTAAGGGTTCACATACTTTTTCGTGCAACTGTATATATTTTTTTATATAGATTTATATGTGTATTTTTTACATGCATGTATGTATCTATGCATATATATGTGTCCATTAAATGAGGAGTTTGTCTTCAGCCTGCCATATTGTAAAGTGTCTTGAGATAATGCTTGTTATGATTTGGTGCTAAAAATATAAATATTGATTGAATGATTGATCGATTGGTTCATTGCATAATCAAAGAAAATACTTAAAGTCAAAGGGTTACCTCATAGAAGAGTCCCTCAGGGAATTGTTGGAAACACTGGGCACAAACAAAACACTGCTCATGGTAAAGTTCTCCGTTGCTGTTCACTATCTTCTCAGCGGGGGCAAAACCACTCTTGCAGCGCTCACACATGGCATTGGCCAGGGCATTAGCCATGTTGCTGGAAGAGACCAACAAATGACAGTTAGGCAGTTACATAAACTTATTTGATATAGTAATTTCAGACATAAATGCAACTAATGAACATAAAGTTTCTTCCACAGAAGGCCTGTTTTAATTGTGGCAGTCTATTTGTGGGAAGAACAGATGCAAAACAAGAAAACAACATTTAACCTTGAAAAAAATAAATTTGATTAAAATGTACCCCTGCAATGACAATGAGGTGAAGCATCATGGTTCTGCGGATATGATGATGATATATGGTTGATATGTTTGGCTGATGCATGAGCTGTAAATATCTGCAAAAAAATTAATTTAAGCCAGTACCAATATTTAACTTTAATTATATCATATATCATTTTCATTATGACATTGCTTCTGCAGCATAGTTTATACATAGAAAGTTACTTCTAGCAAACATATTTGGAAAAGAAAAATGTTAAGTCAGAGGCAGAGGTTATTAAAGAGATTAAATAAAACTTAACTTCAAGTTATTGTAAATTAACACCTTACTTTCCCCATATTAACATCTTACACTTTAAACATCATACACCTGAAAAATTCCAACCTCCCAGGCACCTACTGGCACTGTTGTTTACTATTATTTCAAAGTGAAACAAGTAAGAAGTCTCAGTCCATCTATACTATTCATCAAACTGATTCTATCTTTCATGAGAAGAGGCCAAATAGTCATTGAGTGGGGAGCTGAAATTTCCAAATCCTTTAAAAACAGTTAAATACATTTTGTATAGCATGAGGATAATTATGCTGTTGTCTGAATAAAACCTACTGTCGACTCATTGATTCAATGTGCATTGGCCTGAAAAGACTCTTGATACACTAAAAAATATATAGTTGATGACTTCGAACATTGATAGACAAAGGAAAACAAACAAACAAGTCTACAAGATTATTTTGGTGGATAAGAAAAGGAAAATCTATCTAATGGACCTTGCAGATTATTTTATCAAAAAGGATAACTCTGTAAAGGACGGGAAACAGTTATGATCAAATTACATGGCAGTACAATACAAATTCAACAACACAAACTCCTCAATCAAGATGCTTCAAAATTGTTACGTTGTTGCAGACAGGGTGTTGAAATGAGAAGAAAAACAGGATGGGCTGTTCTGTCTGCTCGGGTTTGTTTAAAATGTCAAAATACCAAATGTATCCAGGCAACATAGGAGCACACAAACATGACTGCGCTGGACTTTTGGGAGGTGATGAACTGTGTTATTATAAAAAAAAGATAAAACAATCCCTTAATTAGTAAGAGTTCCTCAAATTCTGAGACACATTGGTCATAATTTCTGAATCATTTATGTTTAACTGAATACAAGTGTATTAATTTACAGCACATTGGCAGCTTTATCTAAAGATGATGTAGGGATACACAGCTCCCTTCTGGGTCAACTCATCATTGACATTACTGATATACATGTTGTTCTACATACCCTGTTTGGCCTGATAACAGGCATACCAGCAGCCCTGCCTTGTTCAAAGATTTTATGGGAGGAAATGACACAACCTTGAGGCATTCAGTAAGGCAGATGTTTCAAAAGGACAGGTTAGTGCGAGTCATCACAGAAGAGTGAAGGGCATGATTCCTCACCAGATTAACACAAAATGCCAACTGCCAAGTTCAACATGTACAGTTCTGACCTCAGTATTGGTATGGTGCTTTGTCTCATGACACCACAGTATTTATCCTAACATAGTTTTATACTGTCTTTGTACAAATACATAACTGGTGTTTGTCCTTTAAAAACCTGCACAATGTTCTTTTGAGTGTATGTATAGTATATGTATTTCTTAAGTTAACTTAAGAGCTTAAGTTAAGATACCATTCTTTTTGCACAAAAACCCTCCAATAAGAGTGAAATAGGTTCAGTCAGTCATAAGTTGGGTAAAAGTTCTGGGGAACTTGTTTTATTCAAAGTATTAAAAGTGCTTGCTTCGTAAACCTAATCACTGTGGGCTCTAATTTCATAGACCAGGTGCAGGCCAGCGCACCTGCCCTGCGCAGCGTGGACAGGGTGTGCTTAGCACACTTTGCAAGTTTCCTGCACGGCGCAATGAGGCGCAGAGAGGTGGATTCATGCCTCCATCCCTGCCCTCCACGCTAGTGCCAGAGAGGGAGGAGATTTTGTGTATCTCTAATGTAACTGAGTAAATTGTGGCAAAAAACAGGTATATACAGGAGGCATATAAGCACATTTAAGGACAGAGCTGTGTAGCCAGGTGGTCTCTCCACTCCCATACGCGCTGCTGCTCTCCCTGCTGACATGGCACATGCGGTTCGGCCTCTCTCCATCTTAAATCCTGTAATATCTCCTCCGTGAGGTCAAAGTGGCATCCATGGCGTGAGGCTATGTTGTGTGGCACGTAACATGCAACAAAGAATGCCCCGAGGCTCTAGATACCTGCCTCTGGGGTTTTGGTGATGTGCGTGCACTGTCAGCCAACTAACCACTGCGGAGGGTGCACTTCGCTTGCGCCGAGAAAATACCAGGTTGGAGCTGGCGAGCTGTCAGTGCACCTTCCGCACAGTTTTTTGGCATGAAATTGTCACCACGCCAAGCTGACTCTGTCGGCACCTTCCCCTGGTGCACCGCCACACCCATCTCGGTGCAGCAGGACCACCAAATTGCCATATCACCTCTGAACAGGGTGCGCCAAGCTCCACCACCCTGCGCTGTGTCAGGAAATTAGGGCCCTGTATCTTCACAATGCATGGGCGCAGTCAAGGACACACTGCTGTACATTCTGAAGTTGTCAAACTTTGGTTAATAAATTCATTCCACCCCACTGCTGGTATACTAAGTCTAGGGCAGTGGTTCCCAAACTGAGGTACGTGTACCCCCAGGGGTACGCAAAGTGACGTAGGGGATACGCGAATACCTGTCAGATTTATAACCGTTGTTTCAGTAGTTCAAGTTCCAACTGGCAAATGTTTATAATGTGAGCTTTCATAAAGGCCTGAAGTGTTGGCAGAGAGGCTGGAGGATGGATCGGAGAGGCATCTTAGAATAGGAAATCTGTCCTGAATTGTCTAAGATTCTTATATTAACACAAGTTCAGTCAGACAGTCATCTCATTAAAGCTGTGGTGAGTTTGTAACAGCTTCAAGTTCAGAACCGAATGTGTTCGAGAAATGTACATTTCTTTTTCAAAAGTGAACTGGTGTTACCCACTGACATTGCTGGTTAATAAATCTATTTAAAGAGAGATAATTCACTTGAAGATATTTTATTTGTATGTTATGCATGTTAAATACGGGAGGCGGGGCTGGAGGCGGGGCCGAAGGCAGGCCTACGGACACATTTCTTTTTCTAGCTGAGTAGGGGGAACATGGCTGGAGGTCAAGTGTATGAAGGGGTACAGTCTACGAAAAGTTTGGGAACAACTGGTCTAGGGAAACTATCCATTGTAAAGCAAGCTACAGTATGAATGGAGCTCCACCATGTTCATACAAAGATAATGGCTAAGGTGGATAGGGGGGATAAGATCGACTAATGAGAGACATTTTGCCCCCACCTCACACAATAGTCAAGGTCCTATGTGACTCTTTAGAACACTTGAGCAAGTAAATCAAATCAGAGAGTAAACTTGACCACAGCTGCTCTTTGAGTGGAGGTATTCCACTTTTTGAGTCACTGTGTGAACTCTTGGCAATCAGCTGAATGTTTTCATGGTAGGGTATTACTACCAACTATTCACAAAATACAAAATGAAGAGGGATAGAACTCAGAACTTAGATTTTACAAAATGTAGCTACAGTCGCGTTCAGCTCAAAGTCACTTGTTTACATAGATGCTCATTAACACCTCAACACCCGTAGGCAAATCCATGAAATATTATTGGACTGGTCAACCACAAAATAAAAACAGAAACTGTGTTAAGAGCACGTACAACTTTGAGCAACTTTTCTCGACATGTTTCCTCTGGTCAGACACTGAATTGGCTGTGCTGAAGTTTGTAAAACAGACAACTTTTCATTTGAAACCTCAAACATTGGTGTTGTATGTGGTCATGTGAGGTCAGGTGGTAAACGTAATCCTTCTCTGCTGCATCCATCATTATTATCACTTTGCTGAATTTGAAGTGCTTGACAGGAGTCACATGGGTGTCTGATCCTCTGTACTACAGTTGGGAAGTATTACAGAGTACAGGGAGGGCAACACTGTAGAGAAAACACACTAAAACTTGACACAGACAAGGCATATGCATAATGCTCATGATGGCGTGGGGTAATATGGCACAGATATGGTTAATGCAGAAGGATTAACCAGTCTTGACCCCAAATTTTTACTTTCAATCTCTGAGTTTTTCACCCTTCCATCTCTTGCTTACAAAGAAAACGTCTCTGTCCCTGGTCCCATGTGCATAGTGAGGAACAAAAGTGTTCAAGCAATTCAGGCCATTATCCAGGCGCAGAACTCATTTTGTTTTTAAAAAACTTCCAGGAATGCCTGTATGAAAATGCCTTAATTGACTGTTTTAACTAGATCATCATAAATTTCATTAACATACTGGTAATACTGTTGTGTTACTATGGCAAAAAAGTAGTTTGACAGAAAATGCTTAACCAAATGAGGATCTTGGCCTCATTAAACCATCATGCTGACCTTTGACTATAAGTGGAAGCTGGTCATCAAAATAAGGACAGGAGGTAGGGTGTCACTTCCTTCTCGAACCCTTGTTACCCCATGCTTGCTTTTCTACTTCTACTGTAAATTGCTTGACAACGTTTTAGTAAAAGACATAGCTAGAGTGTGTATAACTGGACAAAATGTATAATGCAGAACAAGAAAATACCAAGAGCACAAAAGACCATGGCAGTCTATAGAACGCACGTTTCAGTTAAAGCCGCAGCCTGCCCCTCCTTCCCTCACCTCTCCCCTCGTGTTCCAAGATCCCGCCCCCAGCTCGTGACGCCTCACAAAGCCCCCTCGGACTGAGCTACGAGCGACTAGCACAATATACCAGCAGCAAACTCAATCCAAAACAGCTCAGCTCAACTGAAAGTATCAAACACGACAGACATCTCCATTATAACACACAGCAGTAGCCATTTCAACTGGACCGGCGGCAATGCGGGTCTGGCGCCGCCAGAGCGGAGCCGAGTGTGGGGGAGGATTTATCTTTCTCAGCCTGTCCTCCCCAGCTCAGCTTACAGTGCTAACGATTAGCGGCTAACAGGCTAACCCGCTCCCCTACAAGTTATTAGCCCGTGCAGGCACAAACTAACCAGAGTTATTCAGCAGACATCTCACACTGTAGTAAACAAAGTCATTACCTGATCAACCAGGGGCGAAACGGCCGATGCTGAAGGTCTGACGGCCGGCTGAGGCTATTCGTTAGCCGTTAGCCCGCTAACAGGCCTCAACCCGCGGGCAGAGCTCCGTTGGGCCTCAAGGGAGAGGGAGGCGGATTCCCGGGTTCGGCGCTAGGCTTTTCAGGCTCCATGATAGTTCAGTAGCTAACGCTGCTAGCTGCTCACTGGAGGTAGAGGGGAGGAGGCGGGACCATGGGCAAGACGCTGCGTACTGCGTAGCGAGGGAGACGAGGATTGGATGGACTCATGGACTAACTCACGGACCAATTAATAGTCGCAGGTTCTTAGGTTTGATTGGTCAGCTAGTATGCAGCTTTTCAGCGGATATACTGAATGGATTTTTTTCGTTCTTTTTGGCCTTTATAATGTGTAGATAGGACCATAGGACCATAACAGCCTTATAAACGGTGTTATTAATATGTACAAAGCTTCCAAATCGTAGACCATAGCTTTAAACAGTGTCAGACCTTTATCTTTTTTCTGCTCTAGTAAATCTCTGAAAATATTTGTTGACAATCTCATATTTACTGACAGCTACCTATCGACCAAATGTAGTCAATGTTTGTGTTCTAAGTCACTTGTGATATTTTGCTCACACATATAGAGTAGGGTTGATCTGTGGTGAAGAGAAGGACATATAAAATTAGATCAACCAGAGGTTTTGGCAGAAAATGATAAATAATCTGTGCCACTGGAAATAAAACATATTTACCAAAATCTTTTTCAAAGCACATTTACTTAACAAAAATAGAGGGAACATTTTATTCATTCAACTTTGTATATAACATTCACCCTATGACTCCTGCACCCCACTCGTCCTTCCAAAGTTCTTACACCAGCAGCTGACCTGATCTCTGTTTTCCTCAGTACAGAAAAAGAACATTCAAGAACCTGTGGGTCTCTCTCAACCATGTTTTTCAGTAACCTGTAATGAAGCCAGATAAGTCAGAAATAAAGTATGTATATTTAGCCTTCCTGTCCATCATGCATGCATACTTGGAATGCCAGTTGGCATATTCTACTTTGCATAACAACTCCCCCCTTGGCACAAAGATAGCTAGGCCTTCCTGAGCCCCCCCAATCCCACCCTGTAGCACGCAGAGCTTTCCTTCCCTTCACAAACATGGCAAAGAAGGTAGCTTAAGCACATCAAATGGGCTGGTAAAGCCAGCTACAAGAATATCAGAATTCTTCACATTCTGTGTTACTACAGTAAGCTGAGTGCATACACTAATACCATGCCCGGTGTATGAGCACACCAGATTCCTGAACACACGAGAACTTTCTTGTGAAACCATTTTTCTTGAACTGTTATTTTCATAGATGACAGTCACTGACCAAAAAGCATCTCTTGGCCTTTGAAGGTAATTTATGGATGTAAAAAGTTAACCATCAGAGAAAGAACTACATCTAACCCAGAGAATCAAATAAAATCTTGTGCCCAGGTCTACACTCCTGGTACTCCCCCATACAGCATAAGGTAGCATTAAATCAAATGAAAAGCAAATTTAAATGTGTCCTATCCTGCCATCAGAATGAAGCAATAAAGAGTTATCAATTTGTAAGTAAGTAGCATCTTTCAAGATAATATGTTACACACAAGGAGAAACATGACAATAATGATCATAAGAAAAACTGACATTTCTTTGAATGGATTCAGACTGACACTCAAATATTCAGATAATTTTCTTCAAAGTTTAGCGTTATGAAGTAGGGCAAACTTTCCTTCATGCCAAATATCCAAACAGTATACTTACAAGCGAGCATAAAAATCACAAAACTCCTTATAGACTTTGACATCGCTCTTTCGTCTCTGGGACTTGGAGACCGGCACCTCATCCTCTCCTCCGTCCCCATCCCTAATCCTCCGATGGTACCCGTTAATTTCACCATCAGTAACATGGTCAGGGGGTTCTCCATCCTCAGGTATTGATGGAGGCAAAGCATGGCCATTCATTTCCATTATCATCTATGACAGTTCCAAATAACAGAAAAAAGTCCAACTCATAAGCAAATGAATGTCACTGCTGTCAAAGTAAAACCGCTGCAGTAGAATTCTTCGGTGCTTATCCAGTGTAGGTTTCTAGTTATGGGAATGTCAGCCCAGCAAGCAGTGTGAGCTGCAATCCACAGAGCAAGGTACCGTCCGAAGCATTGATCAGGCTGAACTCGGAGTACTTCACCACTCTCCCACTCTCTCACTTACACACATGCACACAAACACACTCCCTCTGTCTCTCATTTCCACATAAACCCTCTCTCTCCCACACACCATCGCACACACTCGCACTATAGTCACCCCCTCGCGCCACCCATGCTGTCTATTCTTGGGGCAGGTTGCTGACATTAAAAGCCCACCCTGTCACCTGTCAAACTCGAGGTCAATGTGCCATCACACACACAACACACACACACCCACACACACACCATATAGGCATACCAACACACACATTACTACTACTACTACATAATGTTTGACTCTGTCTTATTGATAAATGTTTTGCATTCTGAATACATTTGATGACGAGTGTATTTTGTTTCTAGCTGTGTTTTGTATCAGTCTATGTTTATGTGGGTCTGCTGGATTTCTCAGTCATTTGGTAGATAAAACAATGTGGCTCCAACTCAACACTGCGCAGAGGGAATGTTGCTAAGGAAAGAAAACGGTCAAAGTAGTGCTGTGCAACAGAAACAACTTTCTGTTTATGTTGAGGATTGCAAAATGCATTTGTAGAATAAACAAAGCAGCAATTCATCTGGAACATTGACTGTGATGTTATAAGTATTCTCCCAAAATGGTATAAAAAAGGAAGAGGTAAAGGAAAATACTCAACTTGAGTTTATTGGCTAATTTGGCAAAAAGTGTTTATGACAAGCTCTGTGATCCCCTTTCCTTAGCTGATTTTTTTATGTATGAGCATATATTTATATAAATATGAAGACATAGCCGAATGACTTTGCTTGATGATGCTTTTTTGGACTTCTTCTCTGTGTGACTGAGCCTTACAGCTTTTATGCTTGTTTTGCTAACAACCTCCACTGACGTGGCAATTTATGCTCAAGTGTTTTTGAGAGGTGGTGGTTTAATTTTGAGTAAAACAAACAAATGAAAAAGTGAACAAACAAATGGCAAGTGAACCATTGCTTTAAAGTCCATTGATCTATTACAAAAAGGACCACAGGAAAACTTTCTGATAATAGTTTAGAACATTTTAGGGATGGGAATTAATAAGATTGTATCGATACAAGTGCTATTAATCATCCTGCTAATTGTTCAAATTTTTTAACACTTCCATTATTGATTCCTGCACAGTTTCCATGTGGGCAAATGTTGGCCTGCAGATTTTCAGTGGCAACAATGTCAAACACACATCACAGCATAGATAACTGCTTCTACAAGTCACTGGTGTTTCCACTCACTTAAGGCTGTGCAGTCAGCGCTTTTTAAAAAAAAAAATATGCCGCACTTCTGACCGTTTCTGAACCCTGTCAGTGGAAGGAACAGATAAGGGAATTGATAAGCAAAAGGTCTCAAGACATCGATACTTTGATGGAGCTGTTAACGATTCTCAGTTGGAATTGGTTTTCAATTTCCATCCCTAGAAAATTTGGTACACTGGTTATACCTTAAAAATGTTCAGGGTCTCTCACATGCTAAAAAATTATTTGAGGGCAGTGCAGTAAAGACGTTGACAGATCACACCAGCAACTCAGTTTTACCTGCCATCAGTTATTTCAGTTTTTCATTGTGTATGATATTCAACGAGGAAATGCTAGCAACCTGGCGAGCTGTGGATAACAAGTAAGTTATGGCTGGCTGCTTTGCATACGCAGTGCAGCTCAAAGCCAGTGAGGGCTCACTGACAGCTATAGGTGAGTAATGCTATTGAAGTGTTCAGTTTGTGGGGCTAACTGGTATTTGTTGACTAGGTCCTGACTTGGGCCTAATTTCACAAAGGCAGTGTTTACAAGTGCAATGACTGCTGTCCTAGGTTTGCTTTATTATTTCAATGTATACCCAAACCCTCTGCTAGTAAACGTTGCTTATGTACTGGATTAAACAGACAAAGTGAAAATGACATTTATCATGTTTGAGTCCGCAAAGTCAATGTTTAAGATGTCACAATCTAAAGTTTTACCTCTAAAGTGGAGGTGATGTTTCTGCCTGTTTGTCTGTTAGCAGGATTACAAAAACCCCTACAGGATGGATTTTGCTAAAATTTTGAGATGTCAGCAGAGGTCACACTTAAATATGATAATGGTGGTGATCTGGATATCCACCATTAGTGAATGATCATTTTTGCACAATAACAAACTAATAACGACATCACCATGATTCCAAGTGCTAGTGGTAGCTTTTCTTGGTCAAGGAATCATATCATGTTGGTATTGTATCATATCATTAAGTAGATTTCAGAAGGACAAAACATTTCACCTTTGATTAACTAACAGTTGCTGAAATCATGCTCCAAGACTCAAGGATGTGTAACAGCACTGTGTTTATAATGACCTGTGTGTGTGTGTGTGGGTGCATGTGTGTGTTTGTGCATATCAAGCTGAAACGTAGCTCAGAGTTCTTTCATAAAACAGTCTTCTCCATGACTCCATCATGCCATAAATAGACACCCAGTGGAGCCTTAGCTCCAAACTAGGTGCTGGCAGCTGCTGTTCTGTGTCTGAGTGTATGTGTGTGTGTGTGTGTGTGTGTGTGTGTGTGTGTGTGTGTGTGAAAGCAGAGTGTTTGTATACATTACAGAGGCCAACTCTGCCTCCATAAACGGAGCTGCCAAACTGCATCCAATATTCAAAGTCATGATGTCTTTTTCTTTAAAGGATTTGATTATAACACTGTCAGTGTGTTATTATGCCATCTAAAAACAAAATGTGATGTATTTTTGCGCTCCAGAACATTTCAGCTGCTATCTAGAAAAAGTTTTCTTCCTGAAGGACACAACTCATTTGGCCTGGGGACTATTAAACTGAATTTTGCCCTTCAGTTTCTGAAACAAGGTCCCTCCATTTGAGGTCCAAGTCCACTTTCATGAGCGAGACAAAAAGTCTGTGGCATAAGGATTTGTCCTTGTCTCCCCGAATCCCCTGATTAAACATTGCAGAGTGATGTCCAACTATTGTTTTGTCATCAGATTAAGTAATTGTAGACAATATGATGTAGGGCAGCATTAAACAGATCAATTGCCACAGAGATGACCTATCAACCAATCTGAGCAGAGTGGGCCCATGTGGGGAACACAGCCTTAAAGGGACAGGAGCTCTGACAGTGTCTCAGAAAGAGAATACAGTGCATCAGGGGTACCCTGTTTATGAAAACCACAAGTTTTCTGAGCATTTTGATTATGAACATACCCAAGTAGTCATCCAACAGAATACATTAACCTGACTTAAGGAGTAATATGGGCTCCTGAACAGCTTTAGGAACCTTTCCAAAACAAAACAACAACTACAGAAAAGTCCCCTGCCCCAAGCTGAGTCTGTATCGGGAATGTTCTCCACTGGAAGCTGGGTTGAGTGATATGGGCACAATGGACTGAGGGTGGATACTAAACAGGAAACATGTAGTCTTTCCTCTTGATAACATTTGGTACCATGCAGCATGGGGCTCCACCCTAACACAAGAGCTTCAAATAGACAGGTCTTTGGTATCCAGATGAGGATGAAAATGTGTGCTGTTGATCTTGGATGTCAATTTAATAAACTTGAGCATCAAAAATGTTTAAAGCACTATAATACAAATACATTTCATACACAGCATATTTTACATTCACGAAGCCATTGGTAATATTCAAGCTCATTTTACTTGTATCACTAATGAAATATAAATTATCATGATGTAACAGACTTCATATTGACATTTAGGAATGTGACCACTTATCTGACTGGCAAAGAAACATGCCTGACCTCTTTGGTTGGCAGAGTATAATGGGAATACACTGGAGCATTGAGAGCCAGTTACATGTTTTATACACAAGTTTTGACAGGAGAAAGAAAGATTGAACAGAAGAGGGTTTTAGGTTGTCACGCTTTCACACTTAAGTTGAGTTCTCTTGGTGTTTCTCTCCAAGCTGCTGTGGGTCTAAGAGGAGCACCGCAAAGTTCAGTTTTATACATAGTGTAAATATCATACAAAAGGGATCATAGAGTATAAAAATTGAAAATTGGGACAACTTTCCCAGAAAAAAAGAGGAGTGAATGAGAGAGAGGAAGAGAAAGAGAGATAGGGAGGTAGGGAGAGGGAACATTTGAGTGGCCTTGTGAATGTCGACCTGAGCTTAAAAATGGCTACAGCAACTGTCAGCAATCAACAAAGTGTCTCTGCTGGGTTCCCTCTACAGGATAGGACTCAAAGAGTTCTTTGCAGAGTCATTAAAGATCACTGGAGGGTCACAGGTTAGGTCACCTTTGGCAACAAATTGAAGAGAGGGAAGGAATATGCTGTTAAATGAACCCATGAAGCTCTGAAGTCATGAGGTTTCAAAGAACGCACTGAACAACAGTCATGACTGTCACCATCTCAAACAGCCAACAAACAAGCTTGTATGTGTAAATCAAATGTTTGATACATTCATCGGTCTGTATCAGTATGTTAAGTGATATTTGGTTACAAAATGAAAAGGCTTTTAGACCCTTCTAAAAAAAGTGTTGGGAAAAGATTATTTTCAGCAGAATATTGGGGCAAATAACTTCAAATGCTTAAAACTGTGACACTGCACACTGGCTTAAACAAAGTCACTGTTCATGTGGCATGCTACACACACCATTTAACATCAATCATAAATAAGCAGATTCTGGATGAAGAAATATTTCAAACACACCCTTCTAGCAATCCCCGTCACACACTGTGTCAACATCAACCATAGCAACAGGGACATGAGGGCTGCTTGGGAAAAATCATTTGTCCTTTCCCAAGACAAAAAGCAAACAAACACTTGCACACTTAACAGTTGGTATCAAGCACCGATTGAACAAACCTCGTTTATGACAAACACTTCCTTTATGAACTGTTTTTTCTTAACAACAGTTTTGACCAGCAGCGTTTACAGCCCTGCTCTCCTTCACTCTACATGAAGCCTGAAACACAGACAGCCAGTTACACCTATTTAAAACTATGTTGTGACTTCCTTTGTGTTTGTTTTGTTAACACATTTTGGTAATCACATGTGAAGGAAAGTAGAAAGTAGATTTCCATGGGTTGGTTTGGTAAAACAGCATCAGAATCAATAATACATTCTTAGGCACTTTTTAATTAAAAAAATTGACTCTAGAAAATCATTAAGTTAGTGTGACTAAGCAACAGTGAGGCAGTAAGCAGGAATTTCTCGCCAGTTTTGATGGCTTCAATTTACTGGAAATCTTTTGGAGTAAAAGTTAGTTTGACCATTGCTGCAGATGGGACCAAGAGCTCTGCATAAATCACTGAATTTTAGGTGATGGCAATCTAAATAAAAAGCTTTGGTGTGACTGTGCCACCGCACTGTGCACTTTTTCGATACTTTACTTCTTTGCTAGCTCCTTTGTTCTGATACCACTTTAGTGCACTGCATAGGCTAAGCATCCCTCTGCCTAAAGTGAAGAAGAATCAACCCAGAGGGGCTTGAAAACAGAAGTAAGGCCACAGAAATGTGTTCAGTACAGTATTAATCACTCCAACGCTGGTTTTTGAATTAATTTTCTCTTAATTGTCAGAGCTCTTGGCCCCTTCTTTCTTTTGGAGATAATGTGATCTATGTATGATTCATGTGATGTATGTCTTTGTTTCTAATGGACTTATCAAGGTTACTTTCCAGGGTCTTCTACCTTAGTTTTTCATTTATTTTATTTAATTATAGTATATTCTTATGTTTAGGGTTAAAATTTATTGAAACCATTGGTTAACAACAAATGGGTCAGATTTCCTCATACCTACCATTGCTGACTACTGTTCTCTGTTTGAGTAATCTCACCTGATCGAGCCTTTGCTTAAAGTCCATACTACAAAATAAGTAATAAAAGTATGTATAATTCTTGCTGATATCATACTGGATTGACATTGTTATTGGCCAGTACTCAAGGCTGCGGTATGGTATCGGAGGTCAAGAGGTTGTATCTAAATAAGGGGTGGACAAACTTCCTTCATCGAGGGTAGCATAAGGAGGAATACATGGACGACTGAGCCAACTGCTGCACCTCACTTTTAATGTATTTAAGTTAAAGTTTTAGGGTTTGGGGTTGGGTTATCACCTGCCAAGGGGCCCTCGTAACCCTGTGCTATCACTGGATTCACACCTAGTCAGGGTGAGAACGACCTTCTGAGTAACAGAGATGGGAGACACTGACAGCTTTTCTTCACTGTCAGACACAAAACAAGAGTGAACTGCAAGGATGTTGGTGCTTGAAGATGAGTTGCAATATACTTCGTAAGTGAGACCTTTTGACAAAGTAAATATGGTTGATGGAGTTTGCTGCATAATCAAAATGTATTTATTTATTTAACTCTTTTTCAGTGGCCGATGCAAAATGGGTAACTGGTCACATTTGGCCCCCGAGTCATAGTTTTGGACACCCCTGATCCCATAAAACCCAAATTCCTTTTATTTAAGATGCATTCTGAGGGACTCACTCTGCAACAGGTCTGTGCACAAATTTTAACACATATCAAGGCTGTACTGTTTACTACCTGATGTAACATTTTATGCAGCATCATACTGGTACTTCGGAACCTTCTTTTTCTGTAATAGAAATATTTGCAAAATAGAAATGTTCAAAACATGGAATAAAAATATATGCTTTAGTAAGCAATTTATATTTCAAGACAACTATGAATCGATTAGGGCCTAAAGGATTTGAGATATGAGCTTTTATTGACAGTTTAAATGATGAAAGAGCACAGTAGGGCAATGGGTATTTCAAAGTATAACCTACTGATTAACCAGAAGTTAAAGCTATGGTCTACAATTTAGAAGCTTGGTACATCTTAATAACACCGTTTATAAGGCCGTTATGGTCCTATGATCCGATCTACACAATATAAAGATAATAAATAAATAAATATAAAGATAAAAAAGGATGAAAAAAATCCATTCAGTATATCCGCTGCAAAGCGGCATAATAGTTGACCAATCCGAACCGCGGGGAACGGCTGTTCGGATTGGTCCGTAAGTTCATCCAATTCCCTGTCTCCTCTGTTACCCTCCACATCGAAGGAAAGGAAACAATAAAGTTTCGAGGAAAAGGCTGAAGTAAGGAACAAATACACACATATATATATATATATATATATATATATATATATATATATATATATATATATATATATATATATATACATATATATATATACATATATATATATATATATATATATATATATACATACATATATATATATATATATATACATACATATATATATATATACATACATATATATATATATACATACATATATATATATATACATACATATATATATATATACATACATATATATATATATACATACATATATATATATATATATATATATATATATATATATATATATATATATATATATATATATATATATATATATATATATATATATATATACAAGCTCAGCATGTTCCTGTTCAGTCAGAGATATCAATCGATCACCAGCATTACTTTCTCTAAACAGTACAAGGGGCTTGTAGGGACTGTGAGGTCTGAGCTTACTGTTCAAGAACCTCTTCAACACCACGGTTTATTGCCTGACAAAGAGGGAGGCTCCAAGTGTTTGACTTGGTACATTTCCAAAGAGCATGTTCCCTCTTTCATTCCACATTCTTGACATGACTGAGTTCCTCTAATCATTTCAGCACTACACACAGACACACAAACTCAAGATGGATTGACAAGGTGGGTCAGAGAGAGGGAGTAAACTGTGTGTGTAAAACAGGGGAACGAAAGAGGATCAATGCAAAACTGACAACTGTGTTTTAAAATGAACATAATCTTCTCATGCTGATCCTTTTTTCATCACTGCTTGTCTCACATGCTAGAGGAATTCCACCTTCCTCTGCAGTGTTTACCAAAAAACACTCCACCTCATCACACCATATCTATCCTTGTCAATACAAGACACACACAAACCACTTTTCTTTGAAGTTTCATAGTTGTTTATCTTGCAACAAAATGAACTTGCACTCAACGCCTGATGCAAGATAGGGTCAGTCAGGTTGTGCATATGATAACAGAGCTTGTGTTACAGGAATGGTAGAACAACAAATAAATGCAGTATCTTACTGTGAAAAATAAGCCCCTAGGAACCAGTGAATGGTTACTGTATTAGCATTCCTGATGCATCAATGATTGCCATAAAATATAAGCAATAAATTCTTAGATATCTTCTGTGAAGCAGAAGATTCTGGCACACAAATAAATGTTGCTTCACTAAACAAAAAAGCCCTGATCTACTGTATGACCACGTGGGTCTCTATCAAATAAAACAAATACTTAACTCACCTGAGCCTGTCTCCAGCCACACTTCCATAGCTGTCTGGCCTCTCCTGTCTTCGTCTGTACAAGTCTGAGTTTGACAACTCTTTCAGCTTCAAGGGGTTCATCTCACCTTGGCCAATCTCCTTCTCTTCTGTCCTTCCTCCCTCCCTTCTTTCCTTCCTGTGCCCTTTCAAGAACACTCAGTCCATACAAATACAAACCATGTCAGTGAAAGTGTCTATAGTATTTCCTCAGCTTTACAGAAAGTCCTGTGCCACTTGCCGAAACACACCTCCACGGTTCACACTTGCACAGAGGTGTGGTTTAACATCCAACACACCTATCAGCTACTTCTCGCTCCACCTCCCTCTTCTGCAGCAGGTAAAAATTCAACAGAGCTGAGGGAAAAGAGCCATTCCCCTTTATGGCCTTCACCCCTGCAGTCCCTGTTTACCTCCTACGTTTCTCTGTGGTTCACTCCTCTGTTTCAAAAGAAAGCCTATGAGAGACATCACAGAGTTCCAACAATGGAGAAAGGGAAAAACAATCTATTTCCCACACTGGCAGGCAGGTTCCTGATACTGACAACGAACAAGGTCGGAAAAATACACAACTGTCACCCAAGTAAGGCTATATATGTTCAGAATCAGTAGAACTGCATGTTTTAGGCCAAGAAAGTACATCTGACTGAATACAAAAACACTTCAGTGGAGCAGAATAGAAATAATTGCATTAAGATTAGGAACATAATAGGAGATACAAAGAAAGTTACCTATGACACTGTTGTTTTCCACTTATCTAATGCATTTGAAAAGCCAAAACTGAACTGAAACGCACCATATGCTGGTCTATTTTGGACAAGGCCCCTATTTTATGTCAAGTTTAAATCATTGACTGCAGTTCAGTTAAACATAGGCTTCTATTTTGTCAACAAATTAACAGATTAGTTCCCAGCAGGAACAACAAACTATTGAAAAAAGGGAAATGTCATTCAATGAATAATTCATCACAATGTTGTGTGGGAACAAGAGATACTCCCAAACAGACACAAAACACAGTTGATGCACATTTTCCGATGGAGCTAAATGTCATCCACAGACATTACTAATTAGAAACAAGAGGCTGTGATGCCATCGAGGCTAAAGAGAGATTGTTCGGAGAGGGAGAAACTAAACAGCCAGAGTTTAGAAGACGCTAACAGATCTCCAGTAGTAACACTGCAGAGGAATTTTAATTTAGGGGGTGCAACATTTCTTAATAGTCACTTATGAGTATAGGATGTATGAAAGTAAAGGTGATGTAAACTCATGTGAATTGTAAACTGAAGTTATAAAAACACATTTAATATATTTAAAAAATGCTGTGCTAAACCTTGAAGTAATTTGATCAAACTGACAAAAAATGTTGTTAATTGAAAAAAGGGACATAAGTTCATAGTTTAAACTGTAATAATCATTTACAGCGTGACATTTTTATTCATCATTAAAAGAAAGGCCACACGAGAGTAAAAGAAAAATGAGTGATGATGAAAAGTGATGTAATAAAAATGTGTTTGAATTTTGATATCATGCATTTAAATGTGAATTAACACCTACAGCAATAAAAACGATTGTGAATAAAATTTCTTGAGCTCTGATACAAGTAGTCCATTGTAATTTATTTTTTAAGTTTAACTTAGTTGTAAAATGTGCTTATGTTTAAGCTTAACACAGTGGTTATTATGCAATTTTAAATATAGGTTTCTATTTTTTTCTAGATTTCTTAAGGTTACCGTCAGGGTCTTCAAATTCATTTTCATTTATTTTATTTAATTGTAATTAGAGCTGAAACGATTCCTCGAATAATCGCGAGTATTCGATTACAAAATATCCTCGAAGCAAATTTTGTGCCTCGAAGCCTCGTTTCATATATAATTATACATATAAATATATATCTGGGCTACTGTACAGTGCACGGTGTTTGACACGGACGGTAATTTCTGTGGCACAATGCGCCTGCTACCTCCGCTGCTGCGCGGCTTGTAAAATCATGAATGAAGAGAAAAGAGACGGACAGAAAGGAGAGAGTCCAGATTAGAAATTGCAGAGAGTGTCCCAAGTGTGTGGTCACTACAAGAAGGGACGAAAAGAAAACACAGTGCAATGTGTCTGATGTCTAACAGAGTTAGCTTAGCACGTAGCTTAGCATGATAGCACGTCGTCACTGCTGCAGTAGTAAACATCCGGTCTGTCCATCGTCAGAGCGACACTGCAGGGTGACACTCGCGATACATAAACAGAAGCAGCTAATATGATCAATAACTGAGATATGGGCTAGTAAATAACCTACTTTGATTATGGCTTTGTGGAAGGGCTGGTTCAGAACGTAAATCAATGTGGAGGCTACTTGCCCTGAATTATGTGTATTTTGTTCACATACTTTTCACATCCAATAACTTTACATTTAATTTGATTGCAGAGAGTAGAACAGGAAACACTGACAGTGAGTAGAGGAAGCAGGTGTAGGGAATGCTTTCATATGTTATAGAAATGTACATTAGCTAGTTAAATGATCTTAGTATCTAACTATGATATTATTTGTTCCTAGAAATAAAGTAAACAAAATAAGATCATCAATATGGTACAGTAGGAAAGGCAATGATTTAGCAAAAAGAGACAAGCATGTATACAAATAAAATAAAAATAACCAAACTTAAAAGAAAATACTGAAAAAAGCAAGATATGGCCCAGAGTAAAAATAAAAGTATAGATTTTGATTTTGAGATCCCATTTATGCTCAGAATGTTCAAAATAAGAAAAGTAAGTTGTTAATTTAAGTGACCTGGCTTTTCTGCTTTGTGTATTACTAGTGATAATAATGTGTAGTGATTCAATGTAAAAAAAAAAAAAAAAAAAAGCATTGAGCGCAATGTAACCATTATCCAATTACTCGATTAATCGACAAAAAAATGGATAGAGTAATCGATTACAAAAATAATCGATAGCTGCAGCTCTAATTGTAATATATATTCTTATGGTTGAGGTTACAATTCATTGAACCTATGGGTCTGTTTTTCTCATGCCTGCTATTGCTGACTACTGTTCTCTGTTTGAGTAATCTCACTTGACCAAGCCTTTACTTACAGTCCATACCACAAAATAAGTAATATAAGTCGGTATGATTCCTGCAAATATTGTATTGGGTTGATATCGGTAACAGCCAGTACTCAAGGCTGCAATATCAGTATTGTACTGGAGGCAAAAAAGTTGTATCGGGACATCCCTAATTGCTCTTTAAATGAATTTAACAGAAATACAATGATGCCACCCAAGAAAGCAAGAAGATGTGCCAATATATATTTGTGATACTATTTTTATAAAAGAATAGCAATTAAAAATAAATTGAATAAATAATCACTGGCATTATATTATGTGATATTATATATATATTTATATATATACTGTATATATATGTGTGTGTATATATATATATCTACAGACAGACAGACAGACAGACAGACAGACAGATAGACAGATAGACAGATAGATAGATAGATAGATAGATAGATAGATAGATAGATAGATAGATAGATAGATAGATAGATAGATAGATAGATAGATGGATGGATGGATGGATGGATGGATGGATGGTTGGATGGATGGAACACAGTCTGAGGTAGTGTGGGAGACAGCTGACAGAAACCATGCCTCTCCTTGTCTACAGACAGTTACATGCCTTATGAATAGTTCACACTGTTCAGATTCACCTTCAGCAGCTTGTCTTGACCTGCTCAGCATTCCAGAAAAGTCTGACACACAGACACTCACACACTCAAAGTCAGAGTACACAGCGTCAGGGCTAAACTTAAGCATTAACATAAGCATATTCTGTAGCGGCTCCATGAACAGCAGCAATGTGCATGCAGTGTAAGCAGTAATTTGTCATGTCTGAAGATGCTGGATAATTGATGATGAATCACACATTTTTTGACATTTAGTAATAACTCTCCTGTATTTCAGTTCTTTTGAGATCTCAACTTCTCTTAAAGGAGGAAAAGGTCATTTTGAGATGAAACAATTTCATCCTTTTATTGAAATCAAGAGGGGGAAATTAAGGTTCTGCAGCAACACAAAGAAAAAAGGTAGCAAGTTATTCAGCAAAAATAAACATAAAATAAGAACATCTCCATAATTTAACAAAAGAACAAATACAAGTGTCTGGGTAATTTCATTCAAATGAAAATAATCATCAAATAAGCTGAACACCTGCTTTGCCCCTCTGGATATAATATAATAAAGGAATATTTACAGAATATCCTAATGTTTTTATCCTTCTTAAAGATGCACACAACGTTGTGTTACAGAGAAAAATAGCTTAAATATCAAGCAGAGAAATAAGTTTATCATGATTTACCTGTTCAAAATAAAAACATATTCAAAACTGACCAGTCTGCAGCACTTAGGTAAAGAGGGGTTATATGTAGTCCCCATAATGCTGCATGCTCACCTCTGAATAAGGGTTATACAAATAAATAAAATATGTCAACTAATTTAAGATGTGCTTTGCAGATAATCATAATAATAAAGTTTAAGTTAGGGATGCACAACATTGGATTTTGCATTAACTTGATGTTTTACACTTAATTTCAGCTGATATTGCTGCTGGGATGTACACAACTTTTATCAAATGTAAAGACAAGACAAGACAAAGTAAGACAAGCCTCCAAAGCTTTTGTAAACAAACAAAAGTGTAACTGGTGACAGACAATGATCTCTAAAGTACAATAAGAAAAAGTGCCCTTTTTCAGTGTGTTAATACTTTGAAACCTATTTTAGCTTGACTTGCAGGTATGAGGAGTCAGGATGAAAAATGAAACTATGAAAATTCATAGTTCAAGTGAAAAGGTGCCATTAAAAACAGACTCTGTCTAACTAAGAGCAGCAAATCTTGTAGACCGGATTGTAAGGATATCACACTACTATAGCATGCACAACACTTTTAGTTATTATAATGGTATTTTATACAATCTGAACCACATAAAAATGGCTAGAAAGAATTAACATTACAATAATGGATCCTGCTCATGATAATATGGTACAAGTGTCAGGAATTTAGGTAGAATTCCTTCAGGGTTTGAAAGCTTGTCCAAAATAATTAACAGTTTGTACAGAGTTTTCTTGTTTCTTGTTTCACAAACAAAAATATACACACATGCCACACACACACATACACTCACCATCACACAGACACACTCACTCCCTTTTGGGCTTCTACTTGGCAGATATTCCCTTAACCCCCCAAAGCCAGCCACTTTGCCCTTTGAGTACATGGCCACCTTGTGGACAACAGTGGTGCAACAGCTGTTTCACTGACTTACATCTAAACTTGTGATGAAATTTTAAACACATTTACAGCGCTTCGACTTTTTTAAACACTAATAAAATCAGCAACATATCTACCCTACTTCTAAAAAAATACATTTCACATGTTGTGGTTGAGTTGTGTCCATTTCACTGTTTATACTGTGCATTTTAGAGCTACATCAGTGTTTCTCTCGCAGTAATCAATCCTCTCTGATGGAATTTCTTAAAAAAAAACTACAATTCAAATTGACCTTTTGCAATTTCTTAGAAAGACAAAACATTACAACCCAGTCGCCAAATCGTTGACTGAGGGTGCAAAAATTGATGTACAGGGAAGTATTTTGTAGTAACGATGACATCAAGCCTACCTTATAAACATTCAAAGAATCTCTTGACCAAATAATTCTCCAGAGACAGGGTGCATCTGAAAAGTGAACACCCAGAAATAAAACTGTGCTGTGAATTGGTCTAAGAGCAGTATAGAATTCATCTTACCAATGTGTTGAGACAAACTGCAGCAAAGTTGTGTTGCTTAAGTCCCTTTGCTGTTACTGCAAACACTCCTGCTGCTGTTATCTCAGCCTGCATGGCCACATCACTTCCTGTTTGCTGTGTCTCTGTGAGTGTTTGTGTGACCACTTTCCCATATGTGGCAGTTTGTGTTTGTATGTAAAAGCAGCACAACATAAACATGTAGTTCAGGCCTTTGGCTCTTCGATGTAATAAGAAAAGGGGAGGGTGTGGGGAGTAGGAAGGGGAGATCCGAGGGATCAAAGGTGTCATATAGAGAGGAGGAGGAGTCATTAAGGAGGTGCAAGCAAATCAACAGTGTCTAGCAGTTCAATCAAGCAGTTCTCTCACAGAACTGCAATGTGTGTTTCTTAAGCTTCTATAGTTAAAGTGAAAGCCCAGCCCACCGACCCTCCGGCTGCCTCTGACTGTGTGCGTCAAAAAGAATCTTTGAGGGGGTGCTGGTTTGGTGGAGTAGTGAGCAACCACGAACAGCCCGTATACATGCTTCTGCCTGTCTGGGTTCAAGTTCAGCCTGAGGCCTGTTTGCTGAGGGTCTTGCCTTACTCCCCTTCCACCTCACAAGCCTATCCACTGCCTCTCTCTAACTTCTCTCAATAAAGGCCTAAAAATGCCCAAAAAGCGTAATCTTAAAACAATCTTTTAATCCATGCATCGTGATGCTGACCTCGATGAAGATGCATTGATGTAGAGACAGACAACACTCATTTGATTTTGAAAAGGCTGCTGCTAGACTGCAGCATCCCTTTTGCTTCTGAGGCAGAAAAAAAACAAGAACAGGAACTCTTCTACTGTGTGTGCAGTAACGGGCAGAGCTCGCTCACCGCAAATTAGCTTAGCTCAAACACTGGCAGTCAACAGGAAGCATTAGCCTGCCTCTACTTACAGTCATCTGAGGCTAATCTCTTCAACAACTCTACAAATAGTCTGGTGTGCTTGTGACTCATTTTTTACCACAATATGTCACATTATCTGTTTTTAGACTGAGAGTAGTCTAAATAAATACGTACAAAATAACCCACAGGGTATATGTACAAACCTCTGCTGATGTGATTGTAATTGGATCTACAAAACAAAGCATGTATGCAGCAGTTTGAGCATGAGCCTGCAGTTTAGTTTCATATGTATTTTTTGTTAAATTACATGCAGTGCTAATCACAGGTCCAAAAATATCCAACACAACATAATGCAGTGAAAAAAAAGTCACAACAAGCACAGGGGACCACTAACCCCCAAATTCTACTGCATGCGAAAGCACCGCGCCACGGTCTTGCAAACTGTTGTTTGCAAATAAATTGCTTACTCATTTTTTTTTTGTCTCACTCCCATTTATTCTTAGCATTGTGAAGCTCTACTTAGAAACTTCTTAAGATCCAACAGTGCAAAATGTAAATTGTGGCAATTTTTTAACTGGTCTTTAAATTTTGATCAGGAGTGTATATACATATATGTATACCCAAACCCAAATTCTATCATGAGCACAGCAGTGGGCCAACATACAGTGCAGTGCATCAACAGATGGCTAACAGCAACAGCGGCAAAAAAAATAAAAAAAACTCTGTTGCGCAGTTGGACTGGGACCAGTCTCATGTTGAACAGACATCCACCAAAGTCGTGTTGGGGGTGTGGACAGAGGTAGGAAAGTGGGCAGAAGACAAAGGGACTAAAATAAGAACTTCTGATAGTGACAAACTTATTGTTGCCTGGACCATTAATTTGTCCTCATCATATTTGTCTCTATTAGGTTGAAATTTATTCAAGGTTAGCCCCTTGAGACATGGCATCTCCTTTTCAATGGGGGTTCTCTTCGTGATATGACTGTAAAGGTAGTTATTATGGAGGCATAAACTTTCTATTTTGTAATTTACTGTTGACCTCCCTTGAATATATAATCTTTGAAATAAAAAACAAAAACAAAACAAAAAAACAAAAATATCCTCTATGTCAGAGGAGAGCCCTACTGCAGCAAAGAGATGCAACCACCACAGCTAACAAGTACCTGGTCCAAATACCACAGCGAGACAGATTGAAGTACACTAGAGTAACCCTCTCACAGCCAGAAAGCATCTATCCGTTATCAATGCTAAGTGGTCGCTAGCTAACCACAGTGCTGACAAACAGAGAACCAAGCAGCTCTAAACCATCCTAGTGGTGTGTTTAAACAATGACACTTAGCTTTTTTTCTTCAAATAAATGCCATCTTCGTTCTTTAAAAGGACTGTGAGGAGTTTCTAAGTAATTACAAAAAAGTCTCACTTTTAGATATATGCCTGATCAAAATACACACTTTAAGAAGAGTTTTCTAGCATGAAAATAGGTTATCTATAAATGCTACTCCTTAGCCTTCTAGTCGGGACGGACAGGGCTGGACTGGCCTGGATACTCAACTTCGGAAACAAGACAATTAAAACTAGAGCAAATTTACATTATTTTATTATTTATATTACACGTCTTAGAGCACCGGGCTGTAAGTAGCGATATATAGTCGGCTACAAAACTACGATACTGAGTTTTCCAAAAATTGCTTGTTGTCATACATCAAAAACTACCGCTACGAAACTAGAAAGAGATCCATTACCTTGTCGCTTTGCATCCTGTAAGCTGTTGAAAAAATAAGTTGTAAAGCAATGCAGAGTTCTGAGGAGGGTCCGAACTGCATTTATTAGCATCACAACATAAACACGCTTTGGCTTGGGTCACGTCTTTTGGTGCGTTCCAGTTGTAGTCAGAAGTAGAAATTTCCGGGTTCCGAGTAGGAAACTGCAACTGGAATGTCCCTCGAAGTCTGAATGTCCTACTGGGAACTCAGTGAAACCTCGCCACCCCCGAGTTGACAATGGAAGATGGATGCCCCCGGTGTGAACAGTTATTTAGCTCCTGTAATAATCAATTTATTTGCATTTTGACTGGGGTGTGTCACTCTAGATCAGCTGTATACATAGTATTGTTAGACTTTTATTTACAAAAATGCTGCCATAGTGATAATCACATTCTTTATGTGATATTTGTGAATCAACGCAGGCGTGCTAACAACAGCTAACAATAGCCTGGTATATCGGCATGTATTTTTCCGACTTCAACTGGAACAGCGATAAGTCGGAGATGATGTCACTCCCAGTTCCGAGGTTACTGAAATGCAGCATTACGACAGTTGCCGCGCGTGCTCATGGGTAGCAGAGTCTTAATGTCGCCGGTAATAGATTCTCCTCATAGCACCTTTAAACAAATGAATAACCAGTGACCATAAATATTGACAGCAGAAAACATAAGCACATCTACCACAGCACTGTGCTTGTGTTATCACGTTGTGTAACACCTACTCTGCAGGAGCGGTTACAGTCTTTGAATTCTGCTACAAAGAAATCTTTGCTGTTGATACAGCCACTCTTGTTTGCTTTTGTAAGATAAAAAGCTACATCAGCATTATTTCGGTTTCAGAACATCATCAAACTCATCACAAGAGCATGACGAGAAGACAGTTTAATAATAATAATAATAATAATGATTCATTTATTCATTCATTTTCTATACCGCGTATCCTTTTCGGGGGTCGCAGGGTGGGGGGCCCTATCAGCCTGCATCTAAAATCTCTGATATAAAAACTCCTGTACAAGCAGTCCATTTACTATTTATTTACTTGTTTCAGTTGTAGAAAAAGCTAATGTTTATTAAACACAGCGGTTATTTCATGATTTTAAAATGTATGTTTCAGATTTTATTGGATTTATTGAGGTTACTTTTCAGGGTCTTCCAGTTTTTAAATACATATATATACACACACACATACATACATACATATATATATATACATTTCTAAAATATATATACATATATATATATACACACATATATATACTGTATGTTTATATATATGTATATATATGTATATATATAGATATAGATATAGATATATAGATATAGATATAGATATAGATATAGATATAGATAGATATAGATATAGATATAGATATAGATATATTTAATTGTAGTATATTCTTATGGTTACTGTTAAAATTTTTCAACCCATTGGTTAAAAAAGAGGTAGTTTTTTTGCATACCGAATATTGCTGATTACTGTTCTCTGTTTGAATAGTCTCACTTTATCAAGCCTTTCCTTACAGTCCATACTACAAAATAAGCTCTAAAAATTTGTAGGACTGATCAATATCGGTTCGGGCCAATACTCAAGGCTCCAATATCGTATCAGAGGTGAAAAAGTTGTATCGGGACACCCCTTGAGACAGACAACCATTCACGCTCACACTCATACCTAAGGGCAGTTTAGAGATAATAATAATAACAATACTAATAATAATAATAATAACAACAATAATAATAATAATAATGATGGGAGCAATACTTATAACTTTGGACACAAGTTATAATGGCCAAGGAGAACTGAGGACCTAAGTGTTAGGCATTTTTGCAGAGGCAGAGGGAGCATCAAGATAAAAAAACAGCATAAACTATGTACAAGCTTAATGTCACTGCAGTTTCAAAATACGTTTCATTGGCATGCACACATACACACACACCCAAACATACTTTACCAGTAGTAAAATGCTGTTAGCAAGCACCACAGCCTGTTGATCAGTACTTTATGCACTACACAACAATGTATTCGTGTTTCTTGAAACCACTCACATCTGCAGTAAAATGGCAGTTATAATACAATGTGATTTCTGTATTTGTTAAACAAAGCATGTATTGACACAGATATCTAAAAGCAAGACTATTTTTTCAGATTTCACTGAAAGTGCAGTTTGAAATGCTTCCAAGAATTCAACACAAACAACTTAAAATCCTCCTCAAATCCATGCAGCTTTTACAAATGCAACAAAAAAAACATTAACCTGATGTCTAAACTAAGAAGTTGATTGTATATTAATAAGCAAGAGAATGTGAGTTACAGAAAACACACACATTCCTCCACACCAGCCACATTAATTAAGTTAAAATTCAGGTCTCTTCCTAACAAGGACAAGTCCACACTAGAGCCTGCGTCATTCCTCTAAGCTCCAGTTGTATCAACAAAGTGGGGAATCAGATATTAAAGTAAGGCTCTGGGAATGCAGCTATCTCAGGCCTTTAGAACACTCTCCTGTCAGAGTTTAAGCATTCAGAGTGCTTTATAAAAGCCAGATTTATCCCAGGCCATTATTTATTGGGGCAGGAAACACAGCAGCATTCACATTGGTGGAAAAAATGCTGCTGTGAGAGGCAGTCCCTGGGGGATGGTCAGGAAGTGGTTTAAAAAGCAATGACTACTGTCCAGTGAGTTTGTGTGGGCATTCCTGTGAAGGGAGGAGACTGAGCTGCAGAAAATGGAGGAACCTCCTTATTCCTTCTGTTACATTTTGTTATCACTTTTATCTCATGAGAGCGTTTCCTTCAGTTTTCTTTTCATCATTTAAGATGCACAGTCACTGACACAACACAAGAATGAATGATTTAATTAAGAATACTTCTGACATCAGATATTTCCCAACAAACAACACAGGAGATCTAAAAAATACATTTTAATACTGTGTGAATGATGAACTGCAAGACACGGAAAAACAGGGATTTATACTTCACAATACTATGCATATCTTGGCTCTGATATTAAAATAACACACTAAAATGTAATGGCCTAATATCTTACATTTTCTTAACCTGTTGTAGATTACCTGTTATTATAATCCAATAAGATGAAGCAATAAGCATCAGTCTTTGATATCTTGTAGAACCTGTTGGAAACTTGTGCTGTATTTTTTTCCAAATGCCCTGACTATTTTTGGTGGAGTAATATGCACAAATACCGAAAATTGTCCGATCTCACAACATTAAAGAATCCTTTAATAATTTCCAGGATCCAGACAGTGATCCAGATTACTCCCAAATTCTAATAATTTTTCCTTGTCCCAATCCAGTAATTTCTTGAAAATTTCATCAAAATCCGTCCATAACTGTTTGAGTTATGTTGCTTACAGAGAAACAAAAACAATAAAAAATTGATTAAAAAAACAGACACTGGCAATAACATTACCTCCTTAGCAGAGGTAATAAAGATGAAAGTATATTACCTTGACTAAGCAGATCAAAAATCGTCTAACTGTGTCTTATTGATTAGATGACAGTAAAGCCTTTATTTTGGCCAATCACAACAGAAGAAAGACTTACCATTGTTGTTAGGGGTGTCCCCATACAACTATTTCACCTCCAATAACGATACCGATATTGCAGCCTTGAGTATTGGCCGATACCGATATCAATCCGATACGATATCAGCAGGAATCATACAGACTTTTATTCCCTATTTTGTAGTATGGACTGTAAGAAAAGGCTTGATCAGGTCAGATTACTCAAACAGAGATCAGTAGTCACTAATAGTAGGTATGAGAAAAACTGACCCATTTGTTGTTAACCAATAGGTTAAATCAATTTTAACCTTAAACATAAGAATATACTACAATTAAAACAACATAAATAAAAAATATTAGAAGACCCTGAAAAGTGACCTCAATAAATCAAACAAAAACATATTTCACCAACTGCAAAATAACCACTGTGTTGAACTTAAACATAAGCATATTCTACAACTGAATAAAATAAAAAATAAATATATTAGAATGGACTGCTTGTATTGGCGTGCTGATATCGGAGATTTAGGATGCAGGCCGATATAATCCGATATTTGTTTTTTTGACCAATATCCGATATCAATATCGGATCGGGACATCCCTAACTGTTGTTGTTACCAATGATAATTAACTTGAAGAGAAATAGACCCGTTCATCAGAGCTACAGTCCTTGTACTGGCCAAAAGATAAACAAACTTACAATAACTAGAAGCGCACCAAAAACACAAGACTCCGCCAAGGCATTTCTAACATTGTTGGGCAAGCTATTGCCAAATATGTGGAAACTGCCAAATGTCCAACTGATTATAAATCCTTGAAAAGACTTCCTGGATCCATGCCCAGACTCTGACCACCACCAAAATCTAGTCAGTTCTTTCTTGTGCCATGACCAACATCCATGAATATTTCAACAAATTCCATTCATATTTTTGATCTATCCTGTTTACGAACAAACGCCCCCTTTGTGGAGTAATAAAAACTGAACTAGGCCCTCTTCATTCACAATACATTTCAGGTTTGCAGATACAGTTTATCAGGACAGTTGGAGGGGTGGTATGTGGAGATTCTGGACCACCATCCGGCATCTCAGGAGGGGGAAGCAGTGTACTGTCACCGTCCATGGTGGGGATGGTGCGCTGCTGACCTCAACTCGGGAAGCCATGAATCAGTGGAGGGAATACTTCAAAGACCTCCTCAATCCCACCAGCACATCTTCCAGTGTGGAAGCAGACCTGGGGGACTCTGCGGTGGGCTTTTCTATCTCTGGAGCAGAGGTTGCCGAGGTTGTCGAGAAGCTCCTCGGTGGTGGGGCTCCGGGGGTGGATGAGATCTGGCCGGAGTTCCTCAAGTCCCTGGATGTTGTAGGGCTGTCATGGCTGACACGACTTTGCAACATTGTGTGGACATTGGGGACAGTGCCACTGGATTGGCAGACTGGGGTGGTGGTCCCCTTTTTCAAGAAGGGGGACAGGAGGGTGTGCTCCAACTACAGGGGGATCACACTCCTCAGCCTCCCTGGTAAGGTCTATTTAGGGGTACTGGAGAGGAGGGTCCATCAGATTATCGAACCTCGGATCCAGGAGGAGCAATGTGATTTTTGTCCTGGCCGTGGAACTATGGACCAGCTCTATACCCTCAATAGGGTGCTCGAGGGTGCATGGGAGTTTGCCCAACCAGTCTACATGTGTTTTGTCGACCTGAAGAAGGCATTCGACCATGTCCCTCTTGGGGTCCTTGTGGGGGTTGCCCCGGGAGAATGTGGTAGCGGACCCCTTGATATCGGACCGTGACCTGCAGCTCTCACTGGATCGGTTCCCAGCCGAGTGTGAAGCGGCTGGGATGAGAATCAGCATCTCAGAATCCGAGTCCATGATCCTCACCATGGACTCGGATTTGGTGGAGTGCCCCAAGATTCTACCTCAAGTGGAGGAGTTCAAGTATCTCAGGGTCTTGTTCACAAGCGGAGGAAGGATGGATCGGGAGACTGACAGGCATTTTGGCACGGCATCAGCAGTGATGTGGGCTCTGCACCGCGGTAAAAGGAAAAAGGTGGTAAAAAAGGAAGCTTAGCCGGAAGCCAAAGCTCTCGATTTATCAGTCCATCTTCACCCCTATCCTCACATACAGTCACGAGCTGTGGGTCATGACCGAAAAAACACGGTCGCAAGTACAAGCAGCTGAAATGGGCTTCCTTCGCAGGGTGGTTGGGCTCTCCCTTTGAGATAGGGTGAGAAGTTCAGTCATCTGGGAGGGGCTCGGAGTAGAGCCACTGCTTCTCCACGTTGAGAGGAACCAGATGGGGTGGCTCGGGCATCTGGTCAGGATGCCTTCTGGACGCCTCCCTGGTGGTGTGTTCCGGGCACGTCCCACCGGTAGGCGGCCTCGGGGAAGACCCAGGACACGCTGGAGGGACTATGTCTCGCAGCCGGCCTGGGCCTTCCAAGAAGAGCTGGACGAGGTGGCCAGGGAGAGGGAAGTCTGGGCTTCCCTGCTTAGGCTGCTGCCCCCGCGACCCGACCACGGATAAGCGGGAGAGGACAAGGACGATGACGGGTGGAATTTAACTAATTACATTTTCTCAAGTTACTGTGATTAAGTAGTTCTTTTATTTACTTGTATTTTGAGCAGCTTTTAACCAGCATTGTTACTTTTACTTGAGTGTGTATTGAATTGTTTTGTTCTTAGTTCAATTTTCCACGGCATCTGCGGTAAATTGCAGTCATGAGTAAGGATAAAAAAATTAAAAAGCTAAAGCTACAAGTGTTGTCATGATATTCAACTAGGGATGCAAATTATCGAGTAATTCATTAATCGATAGTTGTTTTATCTTATCGATTGATGATCGATTAATTGTTTGCATCCCTATATTCAACCAATATTGATAATGATAATATGTGTCAAAATCACAAAGTCTCTACAAAAATAGATGTTCCTTTCATGGTTACAGTCTATTGTGTTAGAAACTGATGCGATGCAGGAAAAACATTTCATTTTCAAATGAATTATAACTTTGATGTATAAATGTGGACATTGAGTGATGATCAATTAAACATATTGTTACAACTGTACAGTTTGCCAATGCTATTGTGGTTCCCAAACTTTTCGCAGCTAGTACCCCTTCAGACACTTGACCTCCAGCCATGTAGCCTCTAATGTCACGCACTTATGACAGCTAGAAAAAGAAATGTGTCTGTCAGCCTGCCAGCACCCCTGTCTCCCACATTTAACATGCATGACATACAAATAAAGTCTCTTGAAGTGAATTATTTCTCACTGAATAGATTTTTTTTACCAGCAATATCAGCAACATCAGTGCACTTTGAAGAAGAAATATACATTTTTGGAACATATACAGTAATGAACTTAAAGCTGTTACAAACTCACCATAGCTCTAATGAGAAGGCTGTCTGACTGAACCTGTTACTATAAGAATCTTAGATAATTCAGGACAGATTTCCTTCTCCAAGATGCCTCACCAATCCATCCTCCAGCCTCTCTGCCAACACTTCAGGCCTTTATCAAAGCTCACAATACAAACATCTGCCATCTGAACTTGAAACAACTGTTTGAAACCTGACAGGTATTCGCGTACCCCCTTGTACCCCACTTTCGAAATACCACGTGTTGTCTAAGACAACACATGTGGTATTTCTGGCCAATACTGGCCAATTTTTGCTGATACCGATACTTAGACAGATACACTGGTCCACAACACTGCGCGTCCCCAACCGTTACTGGCACCCTCTCCAGCCCTTTTCTCGGTGTGAAGTTGATCTCTTGTTTTGTAAGGCACAAAGTTCTCTTTTCCAAAGTTTCCGTCGATAACGGAGGAGGGCGCTAGAGAGTAACAGCAGTTACGCAGCAGAGACTGCAGCTCTGCAGCGGAGTGGAAGACTCAGAAAGTGTGTGGAAGAATTATTAACACTGAAAATCATTCAGGTCATAAACAGAACCAGGTTTTATTCATTAATGTGCATGATGTTGCAGATATCTACGAGTCTGTCTTGACAAACGTTCAGTATTTCTATCCCACGATGACTGGAGCATACCAGGCAACATTTTTTCCTTCCATCGAGAAAAGCCAAGTTGTGAACTTTAAGCAGATGTGTTTTAGAGAATGACTCCAAAAGTTGAACTTACCCATTAGTCATTTCGCTGATCCCGAGCATCGCGTCGATCCTTCCCCCTGAGAGGAGCTCTTGTATTTTGGATCAAGATGTGGACTTCCAGATGTGGTCCGGTCCAGGATGTAGCGTTCAGATCTGCAGAAGGGAGAAAATGGACCTCGCCTCTGTCCCTCATGTGTCAAGGTACCCTCTGTAGAGGTCCCCACTTCCGGTGATGTCTTCAAAGTAAAACCAAAGCGGGAAATCCCCGTAGTCCAAACAAGTAGAGACTGAAGTAAAATCTCCATGAGTTCTATTCGACAAAAAAATACATGAAAAGGACCTCAGTTGCTCTGATTTTTGACAACATAACAAGTTTCAAATATATAAAATTATTTTAAGTCATGTCTGTCAGTCCATAAAGTAAATAGAAAGAATAAAATCGCTTTCTCATAGGCTATATGAAATGAGATCTAATAAATATCGACTATCCTATGGCATGTGTGGACAGAGGTCTTGTAAAAATGTAACAATATTGAACTATTTCCATTGTCAACAAAGAAATGTTCATTATTAAATGTTTGTTTATTAAAGCTCATAGACAGTTTCAGCCATTTAAAGAAGTTGGTCTTCTCTGCCAAACGTTTTCATGCACAAATGTGTCTTCTTACTTTTCACAAAAGAAAGTTAGTAGAATAATGGGCCACTGAGAATGAAACATTCATGTTAGCCTCTTTTACTTGATGCATAAGGGTTAACAGTCACGCTGTGTGTTATACACAGTGCTGATAACATAGACTCCGTAAGGGCCCAGGGTCATGCAGGGGTCAACAAGAAGCAAGCCAAAAAACTTGACTTTTTAAAAATTAAATCCTTAACTTCACTTATGAAGCAATAAATGTATACATTTCTATTGCCAGTTGTTTGATAACGTGGGCCTCATCTTTTTACAGTAGTCTGCAACTTTGTCCATCTATATTGATGCTGTTTGGGGGGGGGGGGGGGGGGGAGTCAGAGTATCAGAATCAGACAATTGCTTTTTTCAGAAGGGCTCTACCAAACAACAGACATTCAGAAAAAGCTGAAAGACAGGGACAGTGATAAAGATGCTCTCTGGCACTGTGATGGAACAAAAACACAAAAATTTTGCAGATGACACAGCCGGGTAGAACCTGAGTGATCCACGTGTAAATGCAAATGGGCAGAATTTCTCACTTCAACAAAAACACAATCAAAATGTTCTGTTTGTCCTTGTGTGTAACCTACTGCCTGAGAGCCACAAGAAGAGACAGTATGTGTTTTTATTGTGAAAGCCATGGGGCCACTAGACTGCTCTTCTGTGTGTCTGTAGCAGCTTCATATCAGTCTGCAAGTTTCCACCGCTGGAGTTCGCATTTCAGCCATAAACCGTCAGGATGGCAAAAACAGGCAGTCCTGTAACTTTAACACTGAACGCCTCTTCTCTGTCAAGATGGCTGAGTCTTATTAAGCTGTTTGTCAATTCTACGTCTTGAAGCATCAGTATGGTAGGTTGTGTTGAATTGAGTGCATTGTCTGACCACAGGAAACTTTTTCTCAAGTTTAAAACCCGATGAGGCCTCGAGGAGAAAGACTGTAGCAGTGTGAGAGAATATAATCTGTCCACAGGAAACATATTTAATGTAGAGTACGAACACTACACCTCAAAGCCAACCGCGTCTGCTGCTGGCTCCAGATAAAGCCACGCTCAAGTGACAGCACAAAAAAGAACAGACATAGAGAGGAAAAGCGTCACGGAGAGCTGTTTACAATAGTAAAGCTACTCAGGGAAGTAGAAATCTTTCCCAGTTTCATCTCCACATGCGTCATGACTTGTGAATCCACATAAATGTCCTTATAAGGACAATCATTCCAGTCCACTTCCTCCCAAAGAAATACACTGGATCCATTACGTTTGACCACAAACTGACTGACAGTGATATCACGTGGTCATATTCAGTATTTATACATCCGATGAAAAGTATGGGGAATACTTTGTGCTTTACGGCTAAAATTATGAATAATTTGATTAAATGTTTAACACTCTAATTTATCACTGACTTTTTATTTTTAATGAAAGCTTTTCAAAGCTGTGTTGTGTTGTCTCAACACAAAATAATGAACCTCTTCAACAGCACCCTATCTGGTATTACAATAACAGACACTAAAGCATCCATCCAGATGAAACTATATCAGTACCACATGTATGAGGAACATCCTGTCCTAAAGTGTTGGTTGACTGCATTTTGGAACTGATAGCTGATAGACCACCATGACTATAAAATAGTCATTTAAATATGTTTTTCATTTTAAGATTATCAAAGAAAGCTAATCACATTATATCCTGTACTTTGCATTCTTTCTTTGGTCAAATACAGTTTTCTAGAGCAAATCTATGACTCTGAGTGTAAAATATAAATTCAATAATACCTTCAATGACATGGTTCATTTTCAGTAAGAACAACTGCTACTCTGTGGTTATATTACAGATTTTGGTCAAACAACATGAAATACTATAATACTATATACAGAAATGTTTAAGTGATACACTCAATTGATTCTGGCTACTTTCCGTTTTTGTGTAATAAAACATGATGCATTGAGAAAAAAAACTTCTCAGTACGGTAGATTGATTGGAGGGAAGGGGGTGCTTCTTGAGACTGAGCACAATTTTATCAAAGTAATTGTACTGTTACCCAAGTATAATATTTTTGTACAACAAATCCCCCTGTCAATAAATACAGTCAATACAAATACAAATCCATAGTGCACGCCTCAAACTTCACAGAAAATTCTCTTTCATGACAACTTTATTTTAGTTCACATCTGAAAACTTTATTTTCATTTACATCTGCACATTACCCCAAAAGACCCTCTGCCTGTTAACTGATTAGTTTACTCTAAAGTGTTTAACACACTTTGAATGCTCAGTCATTGTTACACATATCTGATTTTATATTAGCTGTAATCTCTTATAGCTTCTGCTGCCCTCCATTGTGATAAGCACACAAGCCTTAGATAAAATACATTCATTTATGCTGAAGGAGAAACCGAAAGCTGCCTCTGGAATAAGACAATAACCAACAGATACTTTCATTATTGTTGCAATGTGAGCAAACAAAGTCTTCAATAAAATAACATGAAAGTGGGAGAATATGTGCACTGTGGAGGCAGATAAAGGGGCGTTTCATTATTAAATTCTCTTCCCCACCATCACAAGTTTTCAAGGTCATGGTAAGGCATTACAAACAGCAGCCTTATTGGGTCTTGTGGACAGTTTGCTGAGAGATAACCTGGTAGAGTTGGATATTTACTGCAGTAGTTGTTGCAACAAATCTTCTGCTCTGCAATCCAACTGCAGCAACACCGGTAAAAGAAAACATTCAAATGATAGCTAGCTCTTTCTGCTAATGAGTACAACGAACTGTTAAAAAATCAAACAGAAATCAGAAAAACCCCACAAACCAACCATCAATACAGACTATGATAAATCTACTCTTGATGAAGTTATTTTGGTTACTGATTTAATAATATATAACCTCTGTTAAGAACTGAAAAAAATTAGCACAAAAATATTTTTAAACGCTTTCATGACATGGTTCGTCATGTTTGTCTGATGAACCTGAGAATGTATAAATGCAATGCTTTATACTTGGAGTACATTTTTAAAACATATTTGAAGGTTATTAACATATTATTAAATTCATCACTACAGCTGAATTTATTTCCAGAGAGAATTTTATGTTTTTCTGTCTTTTCCTAATTCCAGGTGGCAATTAAGAAGAAAATAAAACAGAAACAGAGATAAAGTTTCTCCATTGTATCAGTTGACTTATAAGTAAATTTTGTCTCCACTCTAAAAGTTCATTCCTGGTTGCAAAGATTAAGCTATGTCTTGGAAAACTGTTTGAAATGGAATGTTGTTTTTTGTCATTAATGTTCCCATGTAGTCTACTGCTCACCTTTTTTAAATATGTTCCCATTACAACTCACATCATGACTACATGTAACAGCTCCGAAGACGATATTTCCCCCATCACCATTTGCTTCTCCCAGGACTGTGTGCAAAGTAAGTTCATTAAACCAGCTTTAACTATTACTCAATATACAAATTAGTCATGTCCATCATACGGTTTTAATAGTGATATAGTGCCTTATAATGCCTTATAAAGGGCATAAAAACCTCATGCCCTGTAAATGGTTTAATGTATCATCAGTAAGAGGGAAAACAGGAGTGCATCGCTGTTGTTTTTTTCAGTTGTACCAGACATCTAATGCAAATTCAATCAGAATTCATCTCAAAGACTTTGGTTTGATCTGTACTTCACATTTCCACAGTGTTTGCTGATACATTCCTTGATCCCTTTAAATGTTCTTCAAATATTTTAAGAGCCCCATTGAACCTCCTCTTCTTCAATATTTCAACATTACTGCATTTGAGCATAGTCCAAGTTTGGTACACCTTTTCAGGAGAAGGCCCGGTAACATGTGCATGTTTGATGAGTCAGAGGAACATCAAGCCTATCTGATCCCAGACCAGCTGTGGAGATAGGAACTCCAGCCCGAGCCCCGATTACCAGACCCCTCTTCCCCACCTGCAAAGAAGGAAAGAAACATGTTGTTAAAATAGAAAGACCACACTTTTGGAACACCCTGAAGCACTCCAGAAACACAAGACAATAAGTAAACACATAAGTGTAAATATAAAAAAAAAAAAACAAGACTAATATTACGGAGGAAATTGGGTCTGTGTGCACTGTTGTGTTTCAAATTCCGCTCACTAAGATCAATTTTCGCCTGTGTGAGTTTATTCTAATACATATTGCAGTGGTAACTTTTCCCACCAGCCAAGCTGTCTAATTCAAATGTTTTTCTTTTTTTAATCTGGAGTATACTGTATGTGCAGTGTTGTTTGGTCTAGTGTTTTTAACATATACTAAAATATTTGCAGACTGGTTGCATACTTTATTTGCAGTGCTTAAAACATTCATTAGCCCAGTGGTTCTCAACCTTTCAAAGTCGCAACCCCCAATTTAACGTTCAGTACTGTCCGCGACCCCCCTCCCCCCGGAACGCAATAAAAATTTGCTGTCCGCGGTGCTGAAACAACACCCGATCGATGAACGTCCGGTCGGACGCCACATTAATTTCGCGCATTCATATTTTTCCTAAATGATTTGGCGACCCCCAAAAATCATCTCGCGACCCCAATTGGGGTCGGGACCCCAAGGTTGAGAATGGCTGCATTAGACCACCACCCAATGTAAGCTTTCCTGACATGAACAATACCAAAATAATTTTATATTTCTTATGTGGTTAATAAACCAGTATGTAGAAGCTCATTGATTGAAACAATATTCTTAAAACTAGTTTAAAGTTATCATTGTGATCCATAAAATTTTAACTTGATAGCTTTACAAAGAAACTGGAAAAACTGTGAAGCACATTACTATTTCTTCATCAAGGTGTCCACAGTTATTTACCTGCATCCCTGAACAGAAAAAAACTAGTTTTAGAGGTTGAATGTTATGCTTGATTAATATCTGACAACTCAGTGAAGCCCAGTTGGCCAGCTCAAATTTAGGAATAAAAGGTGAATTCAGAATGAAATTCATTCATAATAACACATGTTACCTCAAGGCACTTTACAATCGAACAGGCTGCTTTTCATGTTATGGATACACATTTATATATACATTCACTTAGAAATGTGCATATACACAAACATACACATACATCCAGAGATGCATCATCCAAGCAGAGACAAAGGGACTAAAATTAAGTATTTATGATGGACGGCCACATCATAATTCTGTCCTCATCATTTTATCTCTGCTGAATATATATTTATTTGAGGTAAGCCCCTTGAGATGTGGTATCTTGTTTTCAAGAGGGTCCTAATGTCTTATTGGCTGTAAAGATATTTTTTGCAGTGGTATAATAAATAACAACCACAGACAGAGACGTCATTCTAATAGTGACATTCACATCTATAATTATAAACTGGAGACAGCTGATGTTAGTTAATATAGCATTATCTACAAATAGTTGAACAGGCATTAAATGGGGTTTAACTCGTCTAAAAGTATGACTATATGTTATCTGATGTTATTTCTATTGATGGTTGATGAGAGATATGCCACACGGAGTTGAGCAGGTTCACAGCAGTCAGTCAACTATGATTGTTTTTCAAGGCCATACTAATGTACAGTATGTGTGCTGTTTGCAGGAACCACCATGTAATTAATTTTTTTGGTCTCTCTAAATTTAATATCAGGAACTGTAATGATAACTGAATGGGGCAAAGGAATGACCAAATGTTTGTAATTGTTGTAATTTCAGCGTTGTAACCTATGTAAGTTTGTAAGCAACTGAAAGCTTTAGCAAAAAGGAATGCTTTAACCTTAATGTCTAACCTTAAGGCAGAGAGAATGCCTGCCTCACAAACCATGGTTTCTAAATGGTTCCAGAGAAGAGGAGCCTGATAACTGAAGGCTCTACCTCCCATACTACTTTTAGAGACTGTCGACACCAGCAGCAGGCCAGCATTTTGAGAGCGCAACATTCTAGAGGGGTTGAATGGCACTACAAGCTCTTTAGGATAAACTGGTGCCCTGTCCATTGAGAGCTTTATACGTAAGAAGACTCTTGAATTCTATTTTTGTGACTTGCTGGTACAGTCTTATAAAAGAGAATTACAATAATTACGTCTAGAGGTAGTTAAAGTATGGACTAGCTTTCCAGCATTTCTCTAAGACAGGATAGGCCTGGTTTTAGCAATGATAGTAAAATTAAAAACACCTGTTCTTCAAATTTGTTTTATGTGGGAATCGAAGAACAAATTGTCATCAAATAGTACCCAAAGATTTCTAACAGTCATGCTTGGTGCCAGGCTGATGCCATCAGGGGCAATTCAAACATTAGAACAGACTACTCTGTCTTGTCTGAGTTAAGAAGAAGAAAATTACTTGCCATCCAGATCCTAATTTCCTTCAGTCAGCAACCGTTGACTCTTACAGACAGTGAGCTGTTCAAATTTAACATTACCATCAACTGTTTTTATTAAGAAAATCCAGACTCGACAGACGCTGGCCCACAATTTCTTATCAAAAGAAATTCAAAACTTTCCAGTAGATGTTAATATTAACATAACTCATTTTCACAACCTCAAAGATGACACAGTCACCCCTGGTTGGGTCCAAGGCTCTAACATAAGTACAAACCACACCCATGCTCATACCTTGTGCAATTGCAGCCAGTTTACTCTTTTCTTCTGGACTGAGCTGCAGCATTGTGTGAATGACAGGCAGGAGGGCTTGCCTCTCACTGCCAGATTGCAGAAAGATGAACTGCAACAAAACATTCTTCAGATACTCCAGGTTGGCCACACTCTTCTCCCTCTCCTGGTTTCGCTCCAGACGGCGCACTTCACTTTTCAGCAACTAAATGACAGGATACAAAGAGAACTTTAAATTACAATACTTACAGCTTTGGACAAATACAGCATCTTTAATATTGTTCATTTTACATTGTGTGTGCTTATTTCCACATACAATTGCATGACAATGTAAGAAGTTTGTATGTCAATAATCATAAGTCTTTACATGCAAATGAAAATAATTGTGAAAAATGACAACAAAAGAGCTCCAAAAGTAATATTTAAAGATTTATTTATACATATATTTTTAAAATCCCTCGATAGAAGATCTCTTGGCTTTACTGTTGAAGTATCTCATTTTCGCACATGGGCATTAATTTTGGTTAGAGCGACTTTCCGTAGGATCGTTTACGTCACACTAACAAATATGGCGGCGCCCTTCCTCCTCTCGGTGTGAACTGGTGGCAGAATTGAACTCGTTTTGGTTATTATCGCCGTAGGTCACGCACTGCAGTTCTCTGCATTAGGTGGGGAAAGTTGGGTTAAAATCCTTCCGTGAAAATGGGGTTTGAGAGGTTTCTGCGTGGGGCGCTGAAGTGTTACTCAACACATTATCGACTGCTCAACTTTCAGCAGAGCGTCCGGATCGTTCGTGTCTCCATGTCCACTTGGACTCCTACGCGCCTGAACAGTTTTGTTCCAGGGCAGAGCAGCAGGACTTCTGTCCGCCTCGGAGCTGCTCTCAAACAGCCCCCCGGCCCCCGCAGCCTGTGCTCCTCCGCTCAGCCCTCCAGAGATGTCACCCTGTTCGAGCATGACAGGTCGGCTTTCTTCCGGGTCCTCTCGGTCTTCTGCGGCGGACAGTTTCTCTTCTGGACATATCTTGGCCACTTTGCTTATACTGGGCTAAGAGACACGGGAGCCTCTACGAGGACAGGTGGGACCAAGGCTGCCCACACCACCGGGCTTGCTGGGATGTGGAGTTTTGAGATGAACCTGGGCTCGAACACCTGGAGGTACGGCTTCACGGTGGGATGTCTTGCTATCGGAGCGGGGATCGTCGGACTCGGGGTGCTTTTTTGCCGGCGCTCGGTCAGCCAGGTGGTCTTACACAGAGGTGGGAGAATGGTGACAGTGTCCACGCAGTCACCCATGGGACTAGGCCGGGGTCGGAGAATAACTGTCCCGCTGTCCCAAGTGGCCTGCTATGCTCACAGACAGGAGTCCCCTTCATTCATCCCTCTCAAAGTCAAGGGACATACCTTCTATTTCCTTCTTGATAAAGAGGGGACAGTGAACAATGCCAGGCTCTTCGACATCACTGTAGGTGCTTACCGGCAAATCTGAGCACTGTTCACCCGCTACCATGCACAAAATGAAACTACAGTTTGCCTAAGCCACCTTAACTGGCTGCCAAAACATGCTGGCAGTTAATTTTTTTTCTGTTAAATAAAATGACTGTGGTTAAAGGTGGACTCCACGGCGTATTTCTAATATGATATGCACATACTGCTAACACTTTGAAGATGCAAAATGTAACTTGGAGGAACAGTTCAGTATTAGGGCAGTAGTAGGAGGGTTGTGTGAGTTTTATTTGAATAGTAACTAGAAAAGTACTCAAAGAGCACCACAGTCCTCACCCATAGTGTGATTTTCACCATAAATATTAGTCCTACCTTTATTTCATCTAAATATTTAGATTCCTTGACCATGAAAACATATCTTTAGCAATTGGATTGATAACCTCTATTCTAGCTCAGTAGTTATTCACGAAAATCACATTTTTGTGTCATGGTAGTTTTCTTCTGAATCTACCTTCAAAGATACAAAAAAATCAGATTGAACACTCCAGATTCCACAGTATAATGGCTATAGTTTGGCGTTTGTTGCAATGCTATGCCTTTATTTGCTTCCTTGCTATGAAGAAAATTCCAAGGATAAATAACTTTTTCTTGTTCTGGATAAGAGAATCTGGAATTTAGCTGGGATCCAGATCAGTCTTTGATATCTTGTAGAACCTGTTGGAAACTTGTCCTGTGTTTTTTTTTTCCAAATGCCCTGACTATTTTTGGTGGAGTAATATGCACAAATGCAGAAAATGGTCCTATCTTGCAATGTTAAAGAATCCTTGAAAAAATTCCAGGATCCCCACGGTGATCCAGATCCCTTCCAAAATCAAATCCTTTGTTCCTTGTCCCAATCCAGACATTTCCTGAAAATGTCATCAAAATCCGTCCGTAACTTTTTGAGTTATGTTGCTAACAGAGAAACAAACAAACAAAGAAAAAAACAGACACAGGCAAATAACAAAACCTTGGCGGAGGTAATCACATTGGCCACAGTGATTCTGCTCAGCTCTGTCCTGCAAGTAGAAAACTAGCTTACTAGCTCAGAAGTTAGGCAATGCCTGTGGCCAAATGAACATCTTGACGATGTTCCTAATAGCAGCCAAGAGTTAGCAAAAAGAATTGTGCTTGGGTGAATGCTGGGCACTGAGTACATTTACAATGCTTGGCTTTTTTTGGAAGCAAGCCCCTGTGTTTGTTCTGATGTTATGTTTAGGGGTGTCCCAATCCGATACTAATATCAGATATCGGTCTGATATCAGAATAAAAAAACAAATATCTGATTATATCGCCTGCATCTTAAGTCTCCAATATAAGCACTCCGATACAAGCAGTCCAGTCTAATTTATTTTTCAATTTGTTTTATTCAGTTGTAGAATATGCTTATATGTAAGTTAAACACAGTGGCTATTTTGTAATCTAAAAATATATTTTTTTGTTTTTATTGGATTTAGTGAGGTTACTTTTCAGAGTCTTCTAATGTTTTTTATTTAATTGTAGTATATTCTTATGTTTAAGGTTATAATTTATTCAACCCATTGGTTATTAACAAATGGGTCAGTTTTTCTCATACCTACTTTTGCTGACTACTGATCTCTGTTTGAGGAATCTCACTTGATCAAGCCTTTTCTGACAGTCCATACTACAAATTAAGTAATAAGTACGTATGATTCCTGCTGATTTCATATCGGATCGTTATCTGTACACCAATACTCAATGCTGCAATATCGGTATAGTATCAGAGATGAAAAAGAGTTGACAATATAGGATAGGCCTTTATAAGCAATTTGCTTCTGCCTATGCCTTTTCAGTCATTATTTAACACATGAATCTTAGTTTTGTCATTTTGTGTCAAATGTCAATATTGTGTACAATATTTGGTGTTGTCATGACTGAATAAACTGAAAACTGAAAAAGTTGTATCGGACACCCCTGGAGACGTTGCTTTATAGAGCTTGATGACGTTTTTCTGCCTCATAGTTCTCAAGGCATCAACTTTGTCCTGTTTGCATCTATGATTGTCACAATTGTTGAGCTCTCATTGGTCAACGTCTCTGATGTGAGTTAACGAATTGTAGCAGGGAGAACAATGATCAGACATTTCAGACTTTCTGTGTTGGAGGCATGTGGCATCCTGGACTGGTCTTTTGTAAGCTGCAATCTAAAACGACTGATTTAAGTGACGATGAGTCCTGAAAACCTATGACTGTGGGCTCAGGCCATAGTTGTGTAGTCTACCCTTGGTGCAAGGGGATTACTAACATAAAAGTAAAGCATTGTAACTATGTTCAGTACATTGCACGATCAACTTATTTTTAATATATATATATATTTTTTTAAAACACTGTGAAAAATAACCCTGTCAAATTGACAGAGATGTCAGCCCCACCTGCAGCTCTGTAAGGCCTACATTTTCAGGCTAGCTTTTAGTTTACAGATGCAGAACTGATCAAAATCTCCCACCACTGTTTTTACTAATGAAATACACCTCATTCAAACCTATTTCAAGAATACTGAGCTTTCCCTTTAGAGTAGTTCTGTGTTTTACCACATGTGTGTAAGCCTGCTCAGCACAAATACGTACAGTGATCTGCTCCATGAGAACAGCATTGGTGGCCTCAGTCTCGTGCAGGAGACTGTTCATATGCTCCATGCTGCGAGTGGCTGTGCTCAGCTTTTGACTTAGCTCTTCTTTGGTGGGCTCCACATTCCACACAAATGGTTCTAAAATGAAAACATCAGAAACAAGTTCATCAGCAGAAAGTCACTGGTATACAATCTTCTTGTCTGTATTTAGATCTGAAATATTACTCCTTTAATAGAAAATGTGAAAGACTATTATTATTGCCTATATAAAGGGCAACAATTAAGAAAAAGAAAAACTTTACATTTTTAGAACCCTGTACCCATAAGATCTTTAAAGATTTTAACACTTGTGCTACTGAAAACTGACACACTTGAGTAATTCCCTGTTTCACAGTCAATCGTAGGTCCTGATTTTTAAAATTAAGTTATTTGGTATAAACAACCCTGCAGTGGGGTTAAAATACAGTTTGATGCAAGAAAGTCATTGTCCACTCTGAGTTTCTTCTTTCTTCCTTTTTTAAATAAAGTAGAAGTGCATGATTTCTTTTTAACCCACCTTGTTTTGGGTCTGGGGATGAGAGAAGATGTTCCAGAGAGGGCAGGGGTGTAAGAGCAGGGGAGGGGCTCTCAGTCTCAGTCGTCTCCATGCCTTCACCTTCCTCTCTGGCCATGGACTGGAGGTCACTGAGGGTCATTAGTGGCAGTCCTGACTGATTCTGATCAGTGTTTCTGCGCTGAGGGTCTGTGGTCAGGGTCTTACGGCTGGACTGCATTGAAACTGAAGCTGAGAAAGTGTTTGAAGAAATTTTCTAAATGTTTTGAATGTAGACAATTGACAGCGTAGATTTAAAAACAGTAATTATTACAGTGCTTCAAATGCTGAATGAAATCAGTGAACATTCATAAATAAAGCACAATTAAAAAATATGGTAAATGTCATTTTTGTTAATGAAGCACAATTAGATTTCAATCCTGTTGTTCTAATTTGTCCCTTGTGGTTAATTATAATATATCTCATGGCCCACTGACATTTACTATTGTGTTTATAGTTTGAATCCTAAACTTCTTTTAACAGAGTTATATAGGGTAATCAGAAATGAAAAACATGAAGTTTAAATTGACAAATTTCCACTTATGAAAAGCTCAAACACTTATTAAGTAATCTTACCGTTGATCTTTTTGGCTCAGTATCAATCATTTATCATCAACTGTTACAACAAAATCACATGTATTTGTTATTCCTGCCTGTGGTTTGCCATCTAATGCTAATAAAATCAGAGTTAGTACCTTTGCAAACATCACAATCAAAAAGCACGTGAACTAGAGCTTAAGCTGCATGAACAACTATGTAACGTTCTGCACAGACTCAGTGTGACCCAACATTGCAACTGAAAGTGCTTTTATTTTGTGGCATGAGAGGGCACCAGATTCCCTCTGACATCAGACAGTTAAGCTGGCAAAAAAACTTCTGGTGTGTGAAGAGGAGCAAGAGGAAAGGGCGCGGGGAACTTCAGAGAGTAGGTGGACAAAAGAGTGGAATGATTAATGATCCTGAAACAGAACCCAAGGACAAGATACTAAACCAGTCCCACACCTTCCACCCCCGGTCTGGCACTCAACCTCCTCTGTGCTTGTGCTGGAACAGAATAACATGAACGTGAGGACACATGTTAATACCATGTAATTGGTTGTTACCTCACAGTTTTGCTATTTTCCTTCCTCTAAACAAAGTTCCAAAAAGCTGAAAATTAAATGTTGAAATTTCCTGCTCAGTTTGAGTAAAAAATCCTGTTGGGAGTTCTAATCTTGTAAGCAAAGCTTCATTCTTATTCTGCTGTATCCTGAGACATTGTGTCTTGTTGCCCAGATGCATATATGGTGTTGGATGTAAGAAGTACTGCCTTGATGACAGTCATCAATATTGCGATCGAGTTGGAATTGAAGAAAACCATGAGAGTATAACTGCTGATAAAAAGGTTAGCGCAGTGACGGCAACAATAAAGATTAGCCTCCATCATTTACTGTAGAAGGAAAAAAGTAACCACCAAGTTGTGGTATTCAATCTATTCCATATATAAATGGAAGAGAAAGGAATCACTCATATCACAAGTGGCCTGTCACCACATGCCATTTCAGCTATTGTCAAATTGTGATAAAAGGGCTTACAGTAATGCTAACTTTCAGTGATGGTTAATTTTGGCCCTCATCATCAGGCAACTGTTGATGTGCATACATGAGCTGCTAATGATGAGTCTCTCCAGATGCCGCAGTCAGCCATTTACCCCTGTGAGAGGTGGGATCACAGCTGAGGAGCCTCCAACACCTGGCCATAATGAAGTGTCAGTGAAGTCCGCACAGACACACTTTCTGTTCCTGGTCATTACGATGTGTGTATTTGCTGTTTGACTCCAGAGGGCAGCTGTGTGGGAGGTGATGAACGAGTTTCCACTGCTGCTCTTCTGGCAAACACAGAAACAACCCACTTCATCTGTTCTCTCACCCACCATTTCTCTCAAAGAAAAGCTGAGTGAACAAACTTGTTGACACTTGTTACTTTGATAGATCTCTTTGTCTGAAACCACTGTTTGACTTTTATTAGAGCAGCAGGCCAGATTCTGAATCATTGCGCTGCTATAAATATTTTTTCTTCCACCTCACCATCATAATCATATGCACACTGTTTTACCCCGTTGTCAGAGCCCTGGCTGTCTTTCTTGGCATTTGTTTGGCTGTGTTGGGGGGATCCTCTTGATGTGCCCTCCATGTGACTGTGTGCGTATGTACATCAGGTGTGCTTGTTTGATTAGGTGTGCCCCCCTGCCTGCTATTAGACTGAGGTTGTCACTCTGCCAGCTGCGGGCTGTGGAGGAGAAAAAGTCTAATTCAAACAAGTTATTCATTTGCCTCCACACTTACTGTTTTGGCTCTGCAGGTTGAAGAGTTGCTCCTCAACACGGGTCAGCTGGCCCTGCAAGGTTTCGACAGTAGCCCGGTGGTCATCCTGAATCTTCCTTAGCTGCTCTCTGTAGGTTTGTTTCTGGGCCTCAGCCTTGGAGGAGAGGTCAGTCTGAGTCTGAGACAGATCAGACCGCAGGCTAACATTCTCTGACTGCACTGAAAGAAGCCTGAGGGTAGTATAAGAGTGAGGAAATAAAAGGTGTTGAGGCTCAAATAGAAGGGAATGCATAATAACATGTTTACAGAAAAATGAGGGAAGAACAAATGAAATAGATTGGATTATTATTAAGAGACAATAGTCCATATTAAAAAAAATGTACCATAAAACAACTAGGTGGAAATCTAGATGATGCAGGGTAAAGCTGCCTCACCTCTCACGAAGCTCAGCCTCCTTGCTGATGGTCTCCTGCAGGATTTTGTTGTGTCTCTCCAGCAGAGTGTCGTGTTCAGTCTGGAGCTGCTGCAGCTCTGCTGCACAGCTCAAGTGGCTCTGCTGGCTCTCTGCCAGCCTGGTCCTCAGCTGCTCAACCTGAGAAGACAACTGCTCCCTGCCACATACATATACTTAGTCATTATATTTGCATAAGCAGCTACTGTGTGACTGACATTTGCTACTAATTAGTGTTTAAATTTCTCATGTGACGTAATTTTTCCCACCTCCTGTTCTTGTTATGAAAAACTACACTGAGCAGTAATAAAAGAGCTATTATTTGTCTTCTTTTAGTTATGAATAATCTTACAAATATATACTTAAAGATCCTAAACATCAGCTGTTTACTTCCATTTCATGCTGAATGTGTTTTAGTACAGGAGCTTACAATCCTAAAAATTTGAAAGGAGACTGCAATCTTTAATAATCTTTTGACTGCCTCCCTTTATCATACTCATTTATTATGTTGCTGTAATCCTTACCGTTCCAGTTTGCCAGAGTCTCCCTCACTCTGGGCAGTAGTTTTGTTCTTCTGATGTTTGAGCACATTATGGACTCGCACCTTGTAACCCTCAAACTCGCTGGCTGTTGCCATGAGCTCAACCTGAAATCAGCAGAACAAATGCAAGTAGTAAATAACAAAGCAGAGGTTTGTTTCCAGACCTGCGTTCTAGTTAGTTCACTAGATAAATCTTTCAGTACTTTGACAGACTTGAAATGACTAATGAACAAAAACTTGAGCTTGATCTTATAGGGATGGTATTATTTTAATCATTGAAGGCATTCTCATTTTCCTTTAAGTCATTGCCTGTGTCCAGCTGGTGAAAGACTTGTTTACAAACTCTCCACTATTAAGCCACTTTTGTTTTACACAGTATATCATGTAATCATAACCCTGATTAATTATGATTAACATTTTTCTTTTGTTTGTTGTCACTTCACTGCTGCTGGCTTTAATGCACTAAACTTCCATGATTTCTAACACTACACAATTTCCTATAGTGATACAAAAGCAAAAGAAAACTTGGCTAAGCTAGGGTAAAGTATATGATGCCAATAAGAACAGGACCTGTAGAAAACCTTATTAGTAGAATGGGCAAACAATTTTGCATAACCACAGACAAAAATGTTAAACCTTTTGAAGTGGGGTGACCCGATATAGTTGTGCAGGGGTGGCATTTAGTAGGCCAAAATGCTTGTTCATGCTTACTATCTTCACTAAAAGTCTGGGGGATTGTTTGACTGTTCTTGGATCATTGATGTTAAGATATTTGGCAAACAAAACTTAAATGTAATCGATAACAATAAAATGCTACTACCATGCAATATGGAACCTGGTTGTCAAACTTAAAAGCAAAAACCACATTTGAAAGTCAAAGGCCATGTTGTAACTGCTTGTTTGTGAATTCCCCCTGTATTTGCTGACTCAGTGAAGTTGGTACCCATGGCTATGGTAGAAAACAAAGATTTGCTTCAAGATAAGATTCAGATTTTTAAAAATATGCTACAGATGGGTCCAAAAGAAGTCAATGAAAAGAAGGCAAACAAACTTTTCATTTTGGTGTGTGTATGTACCTTTGCAGTGTCTCTCTCTTGCTGAAGACTGTTGATTCTTTGCTGCATGGAGTTGCTGGTTCTTTGTTGCTGCTCCAAGGCTGACCTAAGTTGCTCTTGCAGACGATGGCGCTCAGCTGTCAGCTCGCACACCTCAATCTTAACGCAAATTTGCATAGTCATAATCAATAAGTACATTTTTATTAGCTACAGGTGGATAAGAGAGGCAAGTACTGTCTTTTTCACCTTGGAACTTTCTAGCTGCTGTTGGTTGGCCTCCAGCTCTCCTTTCAGAGAAGCCTGCAGCATCATGAGGGAGCTTTCCTGCATGCACACGCACACACACAGAAGGACACACAGACAATTCAAAACTTTGTAAACAAGCCAGTATACCAAACATAGACAAGTATGATTAACTCTACCCAGCACATTCAAGGCCTGCCCCATAGTCAAGCCTACACTTGACTGCATAAACTATTTATATTTATCAGGTAGTGAAGTTGCTCAAGTTAGAGGAAAGCCTCTGGGACATGCTTGCTGTTGCATACAGACATCCAGACACACACAAAGCGGACCTGTTTTTTGGCATCTGCCAGATCCTTTTTGGTCTTCACCAGCAGCTGTTTCATCTTGGATGTTTTGTCCTCTTCCTGGTCCAGCTGGGATTTTAAAGCAGCTGGGTACAAAAATAACCAAACACAGTTACAGAGGCCAGTAAATACAATGTAAAAATCCTAATATAAAACTCTCTTTACTAAAATGCTCGTCAATATCATTCCTGCACTAAATATAACTTTATCAGAAGTACCAATGCACTATTGATTTTCCAATACAACTACTAGTAAGTAGTATGTCATTAGCGTTTCACAGCTTTCCTTTAATGTCATAAGGAGAATCATCAGTCGGTCCCTACTGACACGTCAGATAGTGAACAATTTTAGAGACCTCTGCATGAAATTACAGTTTAAAAGAACACCATATACATACCAACTTCCTGCTTAAGTGTCTCCTCCTTCTGGGTCAGTGTGTTTATCTGGGCCTTCAACTCTTCCGCACATTCATCCTTGTGTGCAAGATTGGCATTTAGTTCTTTTACCAGCCGCTCATAGTCAGCCATTTCCATGCCCAACAAGGAACTCTGCTGCGCCTCCTACAGGCAGGGTCATACATTAACAGGAGACAAAGTTTTAAAGTAATCTGATTGCTGTCAGCTCATTCATACAAAATTACAGTATGATTTAGAATTCAGAGACTACATTCACAACTGATAATATGGAGTGAAACTTATCTTTATGAATCAAATTTATATTCATTGTCACCATAGTTATATTCAAGCCAAACTGAAAAAAACCCTGCTGACTGTTATTATTTTGTGAGTAACTTGAAAATAACAATCCAATAATAATGCTGAAAATTAGGCAACTCGCAGGATTTCAGCTTAAATGTTTAAACCTAAAAACATAAGTCTTATTTTTTTACTCATCTCTATTCCATCACTATCAGTTTATACCCTTGTTGCTGGGCTTTCTTAAAAAAAAAAGCCAACATGACAAAATCATACCTTTTGGCAGTTTCCGTGTTCACTGCTGCTCAACATACCTCCCACTAATGGAAAAGAAACAGCAGCCTCGATCCTGTGGGCTAAAACTGCTTTCTTTCTATCAGAGAGGTGCTGCTGTGGCTGCAGGCTGGCCATCACCAGTCCAGTCACTTGAGTGGACAGGCCCTCAGAGACTCAAGTGTCTGAGAGGCTCCTTATGTGTGTGTATGACTGTATGAATGTGTGTGTGTACCTTGCGGAGCTGCTCCAGCTCCTGGGCAGTCTGCTGAGACTGCTGCTGCTGCTTGCGTAGCTGGGCTGTCAGCTCCTCTACTTCCTTTGTGGCAGATGACAAGTCCTGGTGGAGCAAGCAAACAAATACACAAGAGAACAAAGAGCGCAGATTGTGCTTTAGAATTCATATTTTCTGTTAACCCTCAAAAGGCTGGGGTGGCCACTGATTAGTACAAACAAGCAGACTGTCCTGCTGTGTTTCATCTTTACCCTAATCTTCTGCTCTTTCAAAGCTCTCTCAGCCAGCAGGTCTTTGTCAAGACGGTCCCACTGTCTTTGTAGCTCCTGGTTCTGGCTCTCCAGCTGCCTCACTGTGTTCTTGTGAGTTTCAATACCGGCTAGCAGCTCCTCTTTCTCACTGCTGATTGTTTCCTTCTATTAGAGCAAAAAACACTTACTACTGTTTGTCCCAGGTTACCATGGACTTTACAAGAAGAAAACATTGGATTAATGAAAAAAGGACATGAAAAAGATTAAATAAAGAGACAGTTTGTACCCCCATATTTCACAATAAACAAATACCGTAATTTGATTTAATTTAAATTTTCTCAAACAAGCACATGCATAAAAACAGACAGTATGTGTAATGGGAAAAATGGTGCACTATGACAAAGTGCAGGTTTGAGAAGGGGCTGAAGGAAGCAAAGCTTATCCCCCACGCCGTCATATAATTTCAAGATACATAATTCATAGCCCATGTGATCTTAGAAGATTAAAATGTTCAACTTTCATAAAAATAGAACCCTGATTAAAAAAATAGCAACTAAATAAATTCATAAAAAGAGCATAAAATTAGCTGTCCAGTTCTTTATAGCTGAACAAGAGAGTGTTTTTTGTAGTTACTTTAAAATTGTTTTCGGTTAATGCACATTTTTAAGCCCTCATCTAGTTTATTCCACATTTTTACACCACGAAAAGAGATGCACATACTATTCAGACTTGAATGGATGGTCAATTGTTTAAAATTACAATTCCCTCTTAAGTTGCTTATTCCCTCTCTAACCATGAACATCGTTTGGATGTTACTTTTAAACAAAATCGGACCTGTTTTATATTTAATAAGGTCCCAGAATTTCAAAATACCTGATTTTAAGAACAAAGGACTTGTGTGGGCAAGGTACCAAGCATGATGAACTATCCTTATGACTCTTTTTGTAAAGTGTAAATCTTTTGTAAAGTGCTTTTATATGTATTTCTCCATACCGCAACACAGTAGGACAGAAATGGATCGATAAGTGCACAGTACAAAATTTGAAGTGACTTTTGATCTAAAACATTTTTAGTTTTACCCTGAACTCCAATACTTCTTGAAAATTTGATGCACGAATATTTAGTATGAGGTTTCCAGGATAGCTTGTGATAAATTAAAACACCACGAAACTTAGTTTCAAAGACTATTTCAATTCCCACATTTTCAACTTTCCAAACATACCCCTTGCTTAATGTGGTTTCCCAACATCATGAACTTGGTTTTGTTCAGGTTCAAGGATAATTTGTTTTCATCAAATCAACACTTTAGTTTTCGTAATTCCCTTTTGACTGTTAATACAAGCTGCTGCAAATCTCCCCCTGAGCATAGAATATTTGTGTCATCTGCAAAAACCACCATTTTTAAAATATTACACACTTTCTAAATATCGTTAATGTATAGGATAAATGGTTTAGGTCCCAAATTGGACCCCTGCAGGGTAAAACATTATCTGCTTTAATCAGCTGTACTGTTGAAAGAGCATATACAACAAGTGCACTGAATATCATCCTTTATCTATGATTGTAAATGGTAAGCTGAAGTTATTTTCTTTTTGTCTGTGTTTGTCAAAGATTTATCAGTTTCTCTATCCTCTCTATCCTTCTCTAAAAAAGACCAAACAGAAAAGAACAGCCCCTCTAAGGGACTGTTTTTTGAATTGTTTTAAACCTCCTCTGAACAAATACACAACACCGCAAGAAACCATTTGATACATTTAAAAAGTCAGTCATGCACAACTGACAGTTGTGGGCTCTAAGGGCTTCTTCTGAAAGGAAGTCGAAGCAGCAGCGACAACAGCAGCAGCAGCCACCTCCCATCATCTGTCAGCCAAACACTGAGACTACAGTTGGTAAACAGAGATGGCCAGACGTCTCTTAAATACCTGACTGGCTTTCAAATTTCCCGTTCCCTCTGAGAACCATGATCGCACACAGGAATAAACTTGAGCCTAACAAAACAGTGTTGCACTAACACGCAGCAGATGGAAGCTGCGCTCCATTTACCTGCCTGTTTTTCTCTCATTGCTGAAAAACAGTTATGAGCTTGGGGCAGGCGTATATATAAAGACGATTTCTCCCTAGCTCACTCAGTCACATCTGATGGGCTTTTTGAGGGTGCTGGGCTGTCAGGCAAAACTAGGTGAGGAGTCACTGGCTAAAATGACGCACTGTAAATCAGAAAAAAATGGAGTTATGTGTGGAGCACAGTTGAGATGCACTGCTTGACAAAGTGGCACAGCTTGAATTTATTGTAGGGGGAGAGAAGTTTGTGGGTTTGTTAGTGTTAAGGCAGAAGTGTGTGGCTGTGTTACCTGTGTGACAGCACTGCTGAGTTGTTTGGTCAGCTCGGCAATCTGTTTCTCAGCCGCCTCCGCCTTCGCTCTCTCCTTATCCAGTTTCTCTGTCTGCCTGTCATAATCTATCTGCAGGTTCTACACACAAACACATTTACACACACTTACTGTACATTCATCCATTACTGGAGACTCGGCGAAGGCAAACACAATGCATCACAGAGATCAGCTGCATTTACAGCGAGTCTGGGACAAAGTGTTATTAGAAACACCAGAGTGACTTCTCCCCTAATGGAGACACGGTCATAAGGCACAGTGCAGTCTGGGGGCTTGTTGAAATCTCTTGGAGCACCATATCCTATAAGATCTATTTCATAGAGGGCATGCATACACTTGGTAATTAGCATCAAATCAGACATGCATTTATAAAGCAGATGTTAAACAATTGGAAAAAGCCAGTTGCCTTTTTTGTTTACTATGTGTTTGGCTTATCTTAAGAAAACCTACATTCAAATATCCATCTGATGGTGGCATTAATTATGACCAGAATTTTTTAAAATATCAGATATCACACACAACATGATTTATGCTGCATGGACAACTTCACGGATGTATCACTGACAGTGTTTGAGTTGGTCATGAAAAACATGTATTTGAACCAAACCCTTCATAAAAATAAACAATAAAATGAGCTCTCCGTGAAAACTGAACTGCCATTCATAAGCAAGAGGTTGAACTCAAGTAATGGATATTAAAGCTGCAACAAGCCAGTCTTTTAAAATTTCATACAAGGAAGTTTTGAACCTATTCATACTTTTTAGCAACAACATCTTCTGTGGCATTACCTTCAATGTAGAAGTGAAGCTAAAAAAAAAAAAATTAAATATCACATTCAGGAAGTTTTCTAACAAACCTTGTAGCCCTCAGCACCATGGATAATATCCTTCATAGAGCTGCTGATTCTCTCTCTCTCTGCTTTTAATGTTTCCACCTCATCCTTGAGGGTTGCAACCTGGAAAGAAATTGGGTGAAGTCCTTTATAATTACAGAGCTGAGCATTGCAGTTAAGAGCATATTAGTTTACAGTCCTGACCATGAAAGCTGACTTCTGATAAAATGCATTTTGAAAAGAGAGGGACTTCTGATGCTTGACATCTGTTCCAATGATTTAAGACTGTCATTGATAGTAGTTTGTTAAATCTAGTGTGAGACTGAAGATTATTAGACATTACCTTACACAACCTAAACCAAGTTTTTCTGGTCAAAGAAAACATGCTTTTGATTTACAATTTATAGTGTCATACTCCACTGTACCTCTTTCTTACTGATGTCCAGCTCTTTCTTGGCTTTGATGGCAACAGCCTTAATTTTGCTCATCTTCTCCTCCTTTTCCTTGTGTTCTTTCTCCAGGAGAGCTGCAGGAGCAGTAAAACCATCCAGTAACATTTGTGATGTAGTTATAGTTATTCATAGTTGTAGTTGAAGGTGTTGATGATTAAAAACCATGTGTTCCAAGCTACTCTTACATATTACAATTGATTACCAAAAAGGAACAAAAAGTTGTATTCAAAAGTTTTATTTCTACAACTCATTCATATGAAATCAAGAAATCCATACCTATTTTTTCTGTAAATTCACTGTTTGCATTCTCATCAGAGGAAGCAGGGCAAGTCACAGACTCCTGTTTGAGGGAGAAACAAATCATCAATAAGAATTATCTTTTTTTTTTTTCTTTGAAAAGTAAAGACAAAAACAATCTCAATGTTTACCCAAGAGCCATTGTGGCCAAAAAGAGGCCATCAAACTCTCTGTTTTTATTGCCTGCCAATCTAATAAAACTGAAAAGCTTTGGGATAAGCTGTTGCACGAAAACTCTGGGTATTGAAGCAACTGAAAAAAACTGTTGATGGAGATTATCTGTAATGTTATTAACAGAAAGATACATTGACCATAGACATTACTGTTCCACTGTCAAGTCGTATATGGCAGCAAAAGTGAGATTACGTCATAGATAAAATGTGGTCTAGTAGGCAACGTTTATGATAAATGATTTTGTTCCTAAGACAACCAAATCCTCTGCAAATGCAGTTTTTAATATCATTATTGGCAGATCCTGATGTTTTCAGAAGCTTTACTCACCTGAAGAGCAGCTATCTCACTCCTTAGCTGAGATATGAGCGAGTCCTTCTCCGTTAGCTGATCTTGGAGCTTGCTTCTCTCTTTCGTCTCCTCTTCTTCTCCTTGAGTCATTAGAGAGATTTGGGCCTCCAGCTTTTGGTTCTCCATGCTAACCTTCTCATTGGCTGCCTTCATTTCCTCCAGGTCACTCTGCAGCCCTTTGGTGTCCTTCAATGCCTCCTCCAGGTTGTTTCTCAACATGTTTCGCTCTTGTCCCAGGTCATCTATACGGGCCTGAAGCTCCTTTTGCACCTCCTCTGGAGTTGCTTCTCCTCGAGCCTCCTCAAGGCTTATTATCAAAAGGTTCCTTTCCTTTTCCAGCTCATTGACGTGTGCCTGAAGCTCTTTGACTTTTTCCTGAGTGTTGTGGAGTTCCTCATCCTGTTTTTCTTCCAGAACTCTAATGGTGGCACGAGCATTCTCTGCATCTTCTAATAGAGAATTCAACTTTGCTTCTCTGTGATGTTTCTCAGACATCTCCTGCTCAAGCTGAGCCCCCAGGTCTGCTACCTTTGTTTCTAAAAACTCCTTGGTTTCCTGGGCTTTGCTAAGTCCAGATGATGCCTCTCCCAGTTTCTGATGGAGGTCAGTGTTTTCAGTGGAGAGGTCTTTAATACTCAACTCTAAAGCACAAACTTTTTCCTGCCACCTTTCCACCTCCTCTTTGAGATGCTCTTCTTCTTTCCCCCTCTGCTCTTTTAAGTGCTGCACTTCCTCCATCTCTGATTTTAGATTCTTTAATTCTTTCTCTTTCTCTTCTCTTAACAACAATGCCTCCCTTTCTTTCTCCTCCAGTAGCCTCTGAACTTTTGTTTCCTCATCTTTCAGATGTTGCATTTCTTCTTCCCTTTGCTGAAGCTGAGAATGCAGTTTGTTCTTTTCTTCATCTAGTGTGGTGATCATCTCTCTCAGATCCAGAGTCACACTTTCCTTCATCTGAAGCTGGGAGAGGATCTCCTTGTTCTGCCTGGTCAGGTCCTCAACAGCCTGCTTAAGATCACAGGCTAAAGCTGTTTGTTCTTCTACAGAGGAGCGGAGCCTCTCATCCTCCCCTGATGCACCTTCAAGGAGCAGCTTCAGTTCTTGTATGGACTTTTCAAGAGTTTTTTTCTCCTCTGTAACCAATCTCACTCTTTCCAGAACTTCACCATTTTCCTGGCTGAGCTCTTCGATCTTGTTTTGAAATTCCCTTGCAGTGTTAAGCCCTTGTTCCTTCATGGTGTTGTACTGGAGAACAAAATCATTTGTTTTCTCAGCCAGCTCGGTCTCAAAACCTTGCAGTATTTCTCTAACATGCTCACACTCAGCCAGAGCGATGTCTCTCTCCCTGGTCAAGGCCTCACACTGGGCCCTGACTTCATTAAGGAGATCATGGTCCGCTGGAGACATTGTTGATCCACATGAAGCAGAGTATTCCCCTTCATTGTGCGTTTCACTCTGTTGGTGGAAATCACTTCTGGCTTCATTTGGTTCAGGGTCAAGATTTGTCGCCTGGTCATTAGGAGGACCATCTCGGTTCATCTGCAGTTCATTGATTTTAAACTCCAGCTCTTCTCTTTCCATCTGAAACTCTTCTTTGGTCCTCTCCAGCTCTGCCTCAAGCTCCCCCTTTACATTACCAAGCAGGGTCAGCTCATCCTGAAACATAGTGTTCTGGGCCTTTAGTTCTTCCAAGGCTGCCTTAAATTTTCCAGTCTCTGTCTCCTCTACATCACCTTGGCTGGAGTTACCCTGACTATAGCCGGATAGCTCCAACATTTTTGCAATCCCAGAACCACGGGCTGGCTCTTCATCTTCCTCTTGCACATCCTGCAGGTAGCTGTCTAGAAAGTGTTGGTAGACAAAAAGTTATTTCAATGTAAAAAGTATTATACACAAAGCAAACATAATAAAAGGTCCATATGAAAAAACATGTATACTGTTCATTATTTTTGTTCTTTTAAGACTCAATATGTAACATAAACTTTCCTTTGTTTTATTTATATAAAACTATTAAAGCACTTGCTTAATCTCAAATATCTCAAGAGAATTTCATAGTTATTATGGTAGAAACAGCCTGGTGGCAGCTGCACTGACGAGACATGTCAATCAAGTTAAGAGAGAGACAAAATGTCAGCTCTACTCATCTCTACTATGTGATTCTTTTTATGAAATGAGGAATCCTTTCCTGGAAAACTGCACTCCGCATGGTGTGTAAGTACATTCATTTTATCACACCACAGACAAATCTTACACAATGAAGGGATAAAGCTTCTATTAGTTGCTTTTGTTGTTTGCACTGTGAGTACTTCCAGAGTGCTTAACAAGTGGAGTTGCCTACTTTTAAACAGCTTTTCTCTTTTATGGAGCGAAATTCACCAAAAAATGAGGTGTGGGGTTTCATAAAATACTTAGGTTTTGTTGAATAGTCCAGAATTACAAAAACAGGTGGGCAGAACCGTCAGCATCTTTCTTTAACTTGCTTTTCTTAATAATTTTTATTTCAATCTCCCAGGAAGCAGTTGAAATTAAAGCCCAAGCCAACGGAAGTGTCAGATTTACTCTTTTTTAACTTGGTTGGCCTCATAATGACTTGAATAAGACATTGCACTTGACCAGGACATTGCTTGATGGTTAACTTAACATACAGGAAACAGTGTGCAGCCTTCACTGCAACATATTCAGCATCTGCGATGACCTTTGTTATACCTTTGAGAGCAAGCTGCTCCGTCAGCTCATCATTGACCAAAAGGAGACGCTCTCTCTCAATCTCAAAGTCCTCCTCCAGTGCTCTGATTTCCTCCTCATGCTGCAAAGTCTTCTGAGCCAGCTCCTCCTTCAGGTTTTCAACCTCCTGCTGGGTCTCTGTTGACTCCCTCTGGAGACGCTCCTGCACCTCAGCAATCTCCTTCAGGTTTTGTTCCTGGACTGCCTTCAGTTTTGCCTGCAGGGTATCCAGTTGAGCTTCTAAGAGACAGCGGATCTCTTCATTTGTCTTTTCTGATCTTGCATTTTCATCACGCCGCTCCCTTTCTCGTTCATTTTCTCTCTCCCGGTCATTTTCTTCTCGCTCTTTCAGTAATTTCTGGAAATTAGCCACTTCTTCTTGGTGTTTGTTGTTGGATTCCTTAATGCTGCTCTCCAAGTTCTCAATTTTCTTTTTGTGGTCTTCTATTGCACAATTAAGCTCCTCTTTGAGGGCTGCTACATCATTCTGCAAAGAGTAATATCGAGGCAGGTGTGTTTAAATCTACAATAAACAAATTGGACAATCAACCAGTGTTTCACATCAATCAGCTGGATTTTACCTCAGCTTGCTGCCTTGTCCTCTCTAGATCCTTCCGGGACAGTGCAAGACTCTGTTGAGTTTCTGCCTTTTCCAAGAGTAAGGTGTCCATCCTCTCTGTCAGTTCCTTAACACAAACCAAATAACTTCCAATACACAGCATAAAAAGAGAGGGTAACTGTTTGTGGGAGAATATCAGCAGGCAATAAAATGAGACAGTGAACCAACCTGGATCAGAGCGGAGTCAGCTGAGCTGCAGTTGTTTGTATTAGATTGCTGTTTAAGTGATTCAACCTCTTTTTCTAACTCTGAAAAGTAAATACATGCCAAAATATTTATTATTGACACACAGAGCACAGTGTTTAAGAAAGGAAACATATTTTTTTCAAAAATCTACCATAGCATTTCTAGCGACCCCACCTGCACATCTGCCCTTCATCTTTTGGATAGCAGCCATCTGCTTTTTTGCAAACTTGATCAGGTCATCTTTGGGCAATGTGTCAAGCTGGGAGCAAAGAACAATGTAAAGTGAAGGACATAATAGCCCAAACGTAACCAAACACCAAATGAATGTCGTATATATTTACACATATTTTGCATATTCCAATCACCTCAGTAGCTAAAACAATTGTGCTTTTCAGATGTGCTTTACCTTTGACTTCCCTGAACCTGCAGGTGATGGAGCCATTAACTCTGGTCCTGTGCCACCAGGGTCCTGTGCCATTATTGCGAAAAAAAAGATATTATTAAAATTCGAAAATGTATGCAACAACGTGTGCAATATATTACAACAGTAAATCTTTATTTACATATTTCTCTGCTTGTCTACAAGGTTTGTGTAATCTTGAACATGGTTTGAATCATTTGCAAATTAAAAGAGGCTTCTTTCAGTTTGAGAAAACTTGAGGAAACGATACTACATGCAGATCCGGCATGTTGTGATTAGTGTTTCACAGCGTTTAGGAGCCAACGACACGTGATGTCCGTGCCGAACCTTACGCAAAGCCACAAAGCATTGTCATTTCAGTAAATGAACTTTTAGTCAATACTCGGAGCATTTCCATGGCGACGTGTGGAGTGTAGGACGGGGTGTCCACAGGACAAAGGCTTGTTTAACCTGCTACACAACCTGCCGTTTCATCAAGAAACAAGCCCCTTAATGTCAAAGGCGAGTGTACACCATTATTACAAACACCAGATAAGTAAATAACAGGTTTACTTTTCAATGACTTACAGGAAAAGCCTTTTATGATGCACAGGCTAATGCTAATATATCGACAATGAACATTACCTCCATCTTCGTCGAAGTTTGGCGATTCCTCTGTCGTCTTACAAAAATTACGAGGTGCCGGTCATTGGCTGGTCGAAATCAAGTGGATATCCGGTATTATTGTTAAATCCACAAAGAACTAATGTGAAACATTGCCTGTGTTTTGCTTTAGAATTAGCAAGCTGAAAGAACAACCTGCTTCCGCAAACGTCAACCATGTGACGTCAGCAAATCTCGCGTCACACATTCAACAGGATGCCGAAGCGGTTGTAGGTGAAGTGTTTACTCTCCCTCTCTCTTGTTCATGAAAAGTCATCGATCATTTGTTTCAGTTTATTTTGTCCAGAACCAGAGAAATGTTATTTTCAGTTTATGTTACATAAAATCAAATGACTTGAAAAAGTATTGGACTACCAGAACTGCCGTGGAATTTAATACGACAATAAACTACTTCGAGGCGTAGAGTTCCTAATATGATATAATTCTGTTTGTTAAACTGGCCTATCAGTGTGATGTTAGCAATTAACCTTTTTCTTTTTTTAAATGATGTTGTATACACAAATTTTCACCACATAAGATGATTTATGGGGAAAAGAGCTATTGTAAAGGGAAAAAGTTTACCAAGAGAACTGGAGTGATAGATAAAACACCTGCTATAAGCTTGTTTGATGATGATGGTAATCTTTTATAAAAACTTCCCAGAAAAAAATATTTTCCTGTCTCATTAAAAAAAAAGAAAAAAATGGTTCTGCAATATAAGTTATCCTCATAGCTGTTATTAAATAAGTTTAATGTTCAGTTATTGGTTACTAATATTTAAATAAAAAATGATTACTTTCTAATCTAATTTAAAAATGCACAAATGAACATAGAAGAAAAGATTTAACCCAAAGGTTAAAAAGACAGATAAACAGTATAATAAGACCCTTCCTGATCTTGTTTTTCAAACAAGATTAAAAAAAATCATTTTGAAGTTGTGTATGTTTATTGCAGAATATTTTGCAAAAAATATTCTGTTTTTGCCCCACAGAAAAGTTTAGGTATGATATAGAAGACCAACTACAAAAAAATAAATAAATTTACCCGTCTTCCTGCAAACCTTGATATTTGAATATTTTCTGTAATGCCTGATTAAAACACATCTTTATCTTCCTGTGTGTGCAAATGTATCCCAGTATATGGATACCGCTTATGTTTTCATATGTCTCGCAGCCATATACTGGAGACGGCAACTATGAATCTGATGCACCTTTGTTATATTTTTAATCTATTCTATCTATTTAAATAAGATTAGATTACTCTAATTCTCTGGATTCCCTGATCAGAGGTACTTCCATCTGCAGTATGCCCATAAGAAGTAAATGAAAAATTAAGTCTTGTACAATTCATCAACATGTAAGAGAAGGTGAAAGGGAGGCTTTTTAAAATGTCTTTATCCTGTATAAAATGTCATATGTTTTTTTTAGGCAATCATGAGAAAAAAATTAAGGTCTACAATGGGGTTAATATTAAAGTTCTCCAGCAGATGAAATTAATAGGTAAAGCATTTTTTTATTTGGATTTGGATTTGAACACTCCTCTAAATTATTGAAATACATTCTGATTTATCCCTTACATTTAATGAAGACCTTTGTTTATGCCTTGAGGGCCCTTGTTGCACATGGCTCTTGGTCAATACAAGCTTGACAGGATGACTTTAAAGTATCTCACCTTCAGTATATCAAGTTATACCAATCCAGTTAATGTAAAAATGTAAAAATATGCTTGGAAACTGAGAAGGTAAAATGCAGCCCATGTCTCAGCTGTCTCTTTATAGCTGGACAAGGCAAGAAGCTAATAATTATGAAGAATTTTGGGATGGTCAATCAGAGTCCAGAGGTCCTTCATTTTCTATGATTCTGCTGGAACCATTTTTGGTAAGGGTAAGAACAACACTCAATAGTGCAGAGAGGGGAGATGCTGATGGTTGTTCCCATATCCAGACACAAATTAAGATCAAACTGCATGAAGCTACACAACTTTGTAGGTGTGTTGGTGCTGAAAGAGAAGAATTCTAAGCTGCTTTGCAAATCCAATATTGGGATTAAGCAAGGAGTGGAGCAAATTAGCCCAAATTGTTCTGCCATGTTGTGCTGTGAACCCTTGTCTCTGTCAATCACAAGCTTAACTTATACCTGGCCACATTTTATTTCATATTTACAATTTGCTGCAGGACTCTTCAAAACAGACCAAAGGCTACAATTGGCATCTCAGCCAAGGTTTGGTCACCCTTGCCATAGGCAATCACCAAAAGTTAAAATAACCTCTATTGTACTCTGGAAGACATCTCTGCACATAAACAGTTATGAAAGGGATCACAATAAGACAATATGGTACAGAAAACAGCTTAAAAGAAGTAAATAACTGTGTCGATTACCAATATTTACAAAGAGTTGGAAGTTTGCTTTGACAGAAAACAGTTTCCATAACAGGTACAAACAGTGCTGTATCTGAGAACCTAAATCTACCTAAAGGTCATATGGTGCTTAAAATCACCACAGAGCTGTCTTATGCTGAAATAACATTGTTTTTAGGAATGCTGTTCAGAGGTGAGGTTGCATGTGCCCTCATGCTGACATCAAACCTGTCACAAACTCAATTGATGGCCTGACTGCACCTCTGTATTCCCATCACGTGAGGTCCAGCTCTGTCTGTTGAATATGGAGAGCGTCTGTTTTGACACCACTGATAGAAGCACTGACGCAGGCAGCTTAGTGAGATGCCTCTCATCCTGACAAGGCTGGGGTGCTCTGGGCAGAGGGGCAGGGGCTCTGCCGACTTCCTGTCTCATCTGGAAGAGACCCAACTCAGCCTTCCACTCAGCCTGGGTCAAACACACCCATCCATCACAGCCCCTCCCTTGTTTTCTCCCAGGGCATTGAGCTGTATTTGCAGCCATTTTTCTCCCCCGCCCCACTCATGGACGTCAGTCTAGGAAGGCTTTGCAGTAATATAACTGACACTAGCTGGCGTTCAGGGAGTAATGAATAGCATAGCTGAGTCTATCAGGAGGAGCAAGCAACACACATCCTCTCAAGCTCTCTCCTCCTTTACTCTCCTCTTTCAATCACTCTCTATCACTTTCCCAGACTTATTAAATCTCAATATTCCCAGACCACAGGAGAGTAGCATAAATGCTCACATATCACATAAAATGCACACATTTGCATTTAGCTTGCAGTACAGCAATCACTGTACAAACAAATATACTGGCAGGTGTTAGAAACAATTTAGCATGAAAGACATATGACTGATAAATCTGTTAATCAGTTGTTATCAACTGTTAATGTAAACATGAGAAAAAAAAAAACATACCAATTCAAAATGCTTTGTACAATGGTTGACAAAAACTGGAAAAGCTCAACAATAAATAAGAACCAAATTACCTACTGTAAAACAATGACAGTTAATGACGCTGCTCAAAAAAACCTTTTCTTGCTTATTCAAAACAATCAAACTACAAATCAGAACACAGAATAAGTTCACACAAATAAAAGCCAGAGCTTTGACAGAGTGTTCTTAATAATGTGACAGCAGGGTCATACATAAAGAGCATGTATTTATAACAGTTGACTTTACCAGACTAGAAGTAAGGATAATGGAAAATAGAAATAAGGAAGAAAGCAAGTAAACAGACCAAAAACAGATATACAGACAGATGACAACCATAAAAATTACATGGACGAAATAATAGACAGTGTTTTCCTTTCATAGAACAAAAATCCCCCCTTTGAGAAAAAAGGAAAATTAACCGTTTTTATAATGTGTGCACCCAAGGTTTCATCATATAAACAATGTAAATAAATATAGAAGAGTTTTAATTTTTTCCTCAAATTTCTTTTGATTTGGATAGGTCAATATCCAGTAATGCTAAAACAAGCTAATTTAACATGAACATTGAAGAGACATGTCATTCAGGATAGTCTCAACAATGCCCAGAGCCTTCAGTATCTCAGGGTGAAAATAATACACAACTGGTGCCTTATTCCTGAGAAGCTTTTTGACCATCCTTGTGACCCCTATGATGGAAAAGATGTCCTTTTCATATGATTATTACTGTCCTGCCAACGATATGGATGAGGCCTCCCCTTGATCCTCAGAAACCACCTCCCCATCAAAGGATGTCTTGGTAGGATTCAGGAGCTCTTTAAGGTGTTCCTTTTACACTTGTCAACCTGGGCAACTCCAGAGAAACAGAGCGTCCAGTACCTCTCAAGGAGGTTGGTTCCAGTGACAATATTGTGTATGGAAGAGAACCCAGCTATTGTTGATAATACTCTACCTCCAACACCCTTGACTTATGCCTGTTGATTCCTTACGGAACAAAGGGCCGCAACAACACCCCTCCAACGGACACGGATTTGGGAGATCCTCTTCAGCTCGGCCCACGTCATTCCAGCTGCCTTCACCTCTGCATCGATTCTTCTGCACCAAGTCTGTTTTGGTCAGCCCACCTTTCGCTTCCCTTGTGGATTCCAGTCAAGGCCTGCCTAGTGACATTAGTAGTAGGCTTGCAGAGCGTGTGGCCAATCCATCCCTATTTTCGTTTCCTGATCTCAGACTCAGATCTTAGATTGGAGCTTGTCTGGTCCTGTCCCACAGCTGTTTGTTGGAGACAACTTCTGGCCACCTGATGTTGAGGATGTGCCTGAGACATCTGTTGCTAAATGTCTGGAGTTTGTGGGTGTTGGTCTTGGTTACCCGCCAGGTTTCTGAGCCATAAAGTAGGACCGATTGTGGGCTGAGAGGGCTGTTGATCTGGCCATAGGGTGTTGAAGGCATATCTGGCTTTGTTGATTAAGCTCCTGATTTCTTCTGTGCCCTCATCTTTACTGACAACACTTCCCAGGTAAACAAACTTGTCAACTTCCTTGATGTTTTCTTGGTGTAGTTGCACTGGGTCTTGTATTATTGCTCTTCACTCTCATGACCTCAGTCTCCTCGATGTTGATTTGGAGGCCAGTCTTCTCTGCTTCTTCTGCAACATGGCATAGCTTTTCTTGTGCGTCTTGCTGTCTGTGGGAGAGAAGGCTGTCGTCTGCAAAGTCAAGGTCTTCCAGTTGCTTCATGAAGGTCCACTGTATTTCCGTTCTCCTGTCTGCCGTGGCCTGCTTCATTATCCAGTCAAACACCAACAGGAAGATCATTGGTGACAACAGACAGCCCTGACGAACACCAGTTTGTATAGAGAAGGGTTCCGTCAGCTTCCCATCATGGATGACTTGGCAGGTGGAATCTTCATAGAGTTGCTGGATGATGGTGACAAACTTTGGTGGAAAACCATAGTGATGCATCAGTCTCCAGATGACATTTCTGTCAACACTGTCAAATGCCTTCTGAAAATCGAGGAAGACTGAGTACAGGGGAGTCTGCCACTCTAGGGACTGCTAGATGATGATGCGCATTGTGGCAATGTGGTCTGTGCATGAACTATCTTGCCGGAAGCCTGCCTGTTCATACCGAAGTGTCTTGTCCAGTGCTGTCTTTAGTCTCTCTAGAAGGATTTTTGTCAGTACTTTCCCTGGGACTGACAGCAGCATGATCCCTCTCCAGTTGCTGCAGGATGATAGGTCCCCTTTCTTTGGCAGCTTTTCAAGGTGGCGCTTCTTCCAGTCTTCTGGCAGTCTCTCCTGCTCCCAGATCTTGTGTAGGAGTGGGTGCAGCATGTCAGTTGAAGTCTGGATGTCTGCCTTCAGTGCTTCAGGTGGTATACTATCAGGGCCTGCTGCTTTGCCTGGCTTTGGTGACTTTATGGCCTTGGCAATCTCATACTTGTTAGAGGGGCTGTTGTTGATATCAAAGAGTTTAATAGGTGGTGGGATGTCTGGTGGAATGGATGCCTACCTCGCTCTCTGGTCTTCCTCAGCTGAAATAGTATTTCTGTTCTTGTCTTTATGGGTGACTAGGTTTGTTGTTTCTTCCAGATAGCGTACTTGTGATCTCGTCCACTCTTTTCATGTTTCTTTGACCTGCTGCTGTCTCTGCTTCCTGGGTCAACTCCTCAATGAAGTTTCTCTTGTCTTTTCTTGCACTTCTTTTCACTTCCCAGTTTTTGTCCCAGTAGTGTGCTTGCAGTTCCTGCTTTACATCTTGGTCTTGCATATGATTGATCTGATCTTTCAGTTTTTTTTTCTCTTGGTGATCAGTGCCCATGTTTCTGTTGTCAGCCATTCCTTATGTTTCCTTCTTCTCTTCCCCAGGACTGTTTGGCATGTGGCCTACCAGGTGTTGCGCAGACTGTCCCACTGCTCTTCAATGGGGGTTTCCTCTGGGAGCTGGGAAAGCACACTGAAAATTGTTCCTCAGTTCAAGCTTGAATTATTCTGTCTTTTCTCTTTCTTTCAGGCTGTACGCATTAAACTTGTGTGGTATTCTTTCTGCCCTGTCATTGTGTACTTTGAGCTTGGTCTTGAGGACAGCATCAACAAGATGATGATCTGATGCTGCATCTGTTCCGCGCTTCACCCTGACATCTTGCAGGCTCCTTCTCCACTTTCCCGCGATGGTGTTGTGGTCAATCTGGTTTTGAGTCTTACCGTCAGGGGAAGTCCAGGTGGTCTTATGGATTTTCTCGTGGGGAAATATGGTACCTCCGATGACCAGGTCATTAAAGAGACAGAACTCTGAACAGAAAAGTTTGCCATTTTCATTCTGTTCTCAGGTGCTATGTCTGCCCATCATCAGTTCTCTGTTGGTTTTCTCTGCTCCTACTTTAGCATTCAAGTCTCCCATGAGGATCTTTAGGTCTCTCTTTGGTGTTTTATCCATGATGGCTTGGACTTGCTCATAGAACTTCTCTTTGTCTTCTAATTCTGTGGCATTTGTTGGAGCGTAGCACTGTAGAATGGTAACTTTCCTGCCCTTTGAATTAAATCATGTGGTGAGGAGCTGTGGTGACACTGGTTCTCAGGACAGCAGTGCTCGCGTTGCCTTAGGTGTCATCAGCAGCGCTACTCCATACATGTGGGGATGGCCTTCTTCCTGTCCAGAGTAGATTATGGCGTCTCCACTCGCTAGTCTCCTCTGCCCTGTTCTATCCCATATAGTTTTGCACAGGCCTTGGATCTTCAGGTTGTATCTATGCATTTCTTTACACATTTGTGCTGTTGGTCGTCAGAAGAGTTGTCAGCACAACGGCTTCCCATTGGCTTTCACCAGCTTGCTTCATGGACTCTGCAACAGAGGACTCTTCCCCAAGCATGTTGTCGTTGGAAGAAGATGCGCTTGTGGTTTCTGTAACGGTTTGGATTTTTTACAGGATGGGGGTGTTAGCTCCATGCCAAACTCTCCTCCTTTATCTGGGCTTCAAACCGGCAGGGTGTACCCCCAAAGGTTGCACCCAGGCAGAGTTCTACAATGAATGCAACCAATCAGCCTTGATAAATTCTGTTGTGTCTGAGCTGGCCTTTTTGTACCTTGACAGAGGGTGCCCTGAAAAGAAAATATTGATTTTGGAGAATTGTATAACATTGTTATCAGAATTATGAAGAGAAATGCAAAATTTTACACCAGCTATGTAAGACAGACAAGCAGACAGCTCTGCAGTGTATTGTGGGAAACCACAAGCGTTTCTGGAAAAATCAACCAAGTCAGGCAGGCAGGGTTGATATTTCCAGAAATACTTATACTTTCCTACAATATACAGCAAAAGAGCAAAAATGTCCTCTTCCAATAGACCTTTTTTCTGTATGATGTAAAAGTTGTCCTTTTCATATGATTATTAGTCTTCAGCCAGGGCTCAGTTATGTGTCTTTCCATGGCATTCAGCTAAATCAAAGATTGATACAGCCCAGCACAGGCCCAGTAATATGAATGAATTAAATGCTCAATGTGCACGGTAGGATCGGTTTCAAAACTAACAATTAAGCACAAAAATAGGGCTCCACCCAAACAAGTCACACAAACCTGGGGCCTGTTGCACGAAAGTAGGATAAGGGATTAAGCTGGGATATCTTGGTTATCCTGGATCAAGTAATCCATGATCTGGTTGCACAAAAGCCAGATAGGGCGAAGTGGGATATGTTTTGATATATGTTACCATGGAGATTTATTCTTTAGCTCTAGCCTGCTCCAGACCAGACTAAGTTCCAGGATTTATTTAATCTCATCCCTTTTCTCAGTCAGCTGTCCCCACAAACAGAAATCAATTTTTATTCCACTGCCCACCACACATTGTCATCACATTCAACAAGACCCACAGTCATTATTTGGACATTTTTCATCATTAATCGCAGTGATTCTAGACGAAATTATGATTTTACATGATTTTGCAATCATTAGATAAGAGTTAGCCATAGAATACATATAAAATGTACATCCCATATTAGTTAGTGTAAAAGTCAAAGAGTCACATGGTGTTTAGTGAATAAGGATAAATCAGAGCAGGTGAACCATCAGCTCCTTTAAAACTGAAGTTACACAGAGCTCAACATAAAAAGCACAGAATCAAAACATTTAAACAAAATCAAATTATAAAATCAGTGAAACAAAACACTCTCAGTGTAATTAAATTAAAACTAATGATTACCATTAACTTTTAAAATAGAAAAGCTCACAATGATTTAAATGTTAATGTACAGTTATTGCATAGTGTAAATGTTTATGTACAGTTTTTTATGCTAACTACATGGTCATTTGAAGTATTTGATGCTGATTTTTTTAGTTACAGTTTATTACAATGTTTATTATTTGTTCACCTATTTTAAGGGTTTTTATTTTGTGGTATAAGGTATTTCTTATTTCAGAATTTTTTGTATTAAGGCTATTTATTTGTTGAGCATGCAAATTTGGTGACTCATTTTTTTATAAATTGAAGACAATGGTAAAAACAATGCTATTCGATTTCTTCTGTAAGCATAAAAATCACAGATGGAGGGAGGTATCATATAAAATCTCGTTTAGGGCCCAACGTTAGATACAGACGACTCTGCATGCAGCATAAACTCGTGCACACTTGCACACATATCCAACAGTAGCATGTAGCATAAAGAGTAAATGTGGATGTTTCAATTTCAGTTTCACGTGCAATTTTAACAAATTCATATAAGGGCACAACTTTGATTCTGGAGACTTTATTGTATGGAACTAGCCTATTTAAATCGATATTTTGTGATGTTTCAGCGGAGTGTGTATCAGTGCACTATTGTACATTCAGGCGGTCTGCAGAGCTTCCTGTTGTTGTTGTGTCGCTGTGGCGGCGTTTTCTCTTTTTAATTCGGTTTTTTACCTCCTAACACGCCCCCATGAGGACTTCCTGCTTCGACGGAGACAAGCACGCCGCTCTTGTTGTCATGGTGAATCCGTGATTCTGTGATCGATCGCAGGGTCTGTTGGAGTAATCGCGTGCGCGCACTCATCCAGGATGGGTTAAACCTGGCTTGAAGAATCCCTGTGCTCTCATCCTCGCTTGGTCTTTTGTGCAACCAAATAAGCCTGAACCACCTTGTTTTGGATTCGATGATCCAGGCTGAATCATTTAGCCCGAATGTCTGAATCCTACTTTCTTGCAACAGGCCCCTGGTGCCCAGTGCAGAAAAGGAATAGGCTTGTAGCTGCAAACATCACAGAGAAAAACACTCCTTGTTCTGAGAGCGTGTGTTTACTAAGGTTTTTGCTGATTCTCATTATTTTGCTCTCTCTCTCTTTTTTTTTTTAGAGAGAGCATCAAAGAAAGATATTTTGTGAGTTGTCCATGTGGAATATAGATTTGTGTAAATGTGGGCTTATATACAACGGGTTTTTTTTTTTAGCATTAGGTGACAGTGTATCTTGCAAATGGAAGGAGTAGTGCAACTTACTTACTTTCAGCTCTCAGAGGGTTAATATGAGGTCAAGTTAAAGAAACAGCTTGATACAATGATTTAGCTATGCTGTTCTTGTCCCAGTGTACATGCTCCAGGGTAAAATAGGTTATATAAATTAAGACATGTTCATATTTACAACATGGTAAGCATATATGCATACATGGTCTCCCTCGGAAAAGAATTCTCTGAACTTAATTTCAGTTACACAGGTGTTTTCAGGTGTTTTAAAAGTTTAGTTTTGTTATGATTACTTAAAAGAAGAACTAGTAGTAATATAATTTGCTTTATTTTTTTTGCAATAATTCAGACAATGCCAAAAAATCTGCATTTGTATAAGTCTCAAAATCTGAATTTGTTTTCATTTCATGACTTCCAGTCATCTTGAATTCAGACACGTAATTTTCTCACCTGGCCATTTTTTTTTTACTTTGAAAGAATTGTGAAGGCAGTGGGATTGAATGGTGCTGGACAAGTTTATCTTCTCTTAAGCATGCATTTTGATATGAGAGGCACATAAATCAACCTTTATACATGTAAAGAATGACATGAGACTCCTTTTTTAACTAACTTCACTTTCATAGGCGACGTGCTTTACTGTCTCCTGAGATTAATGGGTAATGTTCAAGATGCTTAAATGAGGGAACAACAAGCAGTTATCCTCTCTAGCTTCTGTTTATTCTTCCTCACCCTTGAACTCCTCCACTCCATGGCACTCAATTTCTAATCAGTGGAAGGTGACTTTGGAGGTGGCAAGGCTGAGTAGTTGTATCACTGATCGCCTGCTGCACGATTGAAGCCTCTCAGTGGGGCCCCTTGGAGGGCAAGGAAAGAAAGTCGTAGACTAGTGCTTTCGAAATATGTTTTTGACCAAACCGAGTCCAAAAACTGATCATAGATTTTCTATGATTTCCTTTAAATCAGCACAGCTGCAATAAAACAATCTGCATCACATTTTCTGCAAAGCTTTCCTTATTAATTGGAGAATCTGTCTGTTTCTTTAAATGAGCCCTTTAGATAAAATAAATGCTCAGATTTCACCAACTCATGACTTCCTAATTTTGTTCGCTGTGTCCTGTGTTTGCTGACATTTTACTTCAGCTGACTGGCAGTACCATTAATAGGTTTGACAGTTTAACATATAGCTTTGGCATTTTAATGTAATAATAAGAGAACTGAACTTCTCATGTTGTTCTATTCACAGCAGACCCTAAGAGAGGAGCTTTGGTGACCAAAACTATCAAAAAGAATTACACTGCACTATTGTTTTCTAAGCCATTGTTAATAGTGTTGACCCGGAACACAATAGGTTAATAGAGTGTGAATAATACAGAATTAGGTTGATAGGTAGTTACTGTAAATAGCAAATCATTTTTGGTTATTTCAATGGCAAAACTTTGCTTGCTTCGCACCACATTTCCTTAAGAAAAGGGCAGTTTGGCTGGAGGAGAATGGATTCTCTTTTGCATTCATGGGACAGAAAGCAACACATTAATCAAACCTGAACCATTTTTTGCTGTAGTTGCAGCTTTGGTGATTGCAGAGAAAGAGCACCTAGAGGAGGCCTCACTCCATAGCAATGCTTTGTGGTTACGATCACACCTTTTTTCCACTCACCAGTAAAAAGGCAGTTGATTTTTTCTCACTAAAGTATCTGTGACATCTGAAGTGCGTGCAAAACTCTTCCTCTCTACAAATTTGGCTTTTGAGTAGTTTTTACCTCTGCCAAGGAGGTTATGTTTTCGCGGGAGTCTGTTTGTTTGTTTGTTTGTTTGTTTGTTTGTTTGTTTGTCTGTTAGCAAGATTACACAAAAACTACTGGATGGATTTACTTGAAGAAGCCATTAAAGTTTGTTGCTAATCTGATCCAGATTGTCGTCACAAATAAACAACATAAATTCGGCAGATCCCATTTTTTCAAGTCTATGCCACTACATTTCCCAGCTTCCCTTGCAATGCCAGGGGAGGAGTTCTCCACACTGCTCCATCTGCACTCACAACTGCTAGTATCATTACTGTGAGCCAATTATTATTATAGAAACATGCACTGCTACAGAGCCCCTACAGGGACATCAGCAGAAAACAAATAAATTAAAACTATGCTGCACGCAGGAGAATCTTTTTGATGGCCACTACATAGTATCAGGTGTGCATCAGAATGTATCTGGTGTGCACAAGAAACTATGTGGTGCACACCAGATCATAATTAATAATTTTTTTCTGCCTATGTCCCTTTAGGGGCAGCTCTGCTTGCTTGCTGTCCCTCCAGACATGCCTGGTACACTTGAAACAAGGCTGCTGCTGATGTCAATACAGAAATACTCCATCATAGAAGAACTCTGTGTGTTTGAGTAAAAACCTAGCTCCCAAACTCCACATGGAGTGAACGCTGGCGACTTCACCCACTGCAGTGTGCACACCAACATCTGTACAAGCAGCAGCAAATTGGTTCAGTCAAGTTACAAGATCCACCACTAACTTGGCAACTCTACTGGATGATATTTAAATCAACAATTATCACACTTCTTGCAATTTGATGTTTTTCATTCACAGTGTGCATATAAAATGAATATAGGACTATAATGTTGGGTGGAAATAATAATTTATGGGTGGAACTAAGCTGCTCTGCAGAGGTCTGCACTCTCAGGGTTCTAGTTTATATTACTGAAAACAATTTGTTCAAGTTATATCACATCATAAATCTAAATGATCAGTTTCTGCTAAAATATGATAATATCTTATCTACCGTTTGCTTGCAGTCTGTTTGCTTTGCACAAGGCCTACAACGACTTGATGCAGTTCAATAAGATGAAACCAACTGAGAGCAGAAATGCACTTCAATTTTAAAACAAAACAAAACCAAAAACAATCCAAACCCAGAAATGACCTGCAAGAACAGAAACACAGCATGATCAAGAACAACACAAGTGCTTCAGGCCTTCTGGAGTTAGGAGCAGGGCGAGACGTGGGAGAGCCAGAGGAGAGAGGCTGCAGTCAAGCTAACTGCTCCTCTCCTTTCAAAGATCAAACCAGCCACTCCTAAATTTGAAGTACTCATGTATTTGAATCTTTACAGTTAATGCCCAGCGCCAACAAACATTTATCATGGTCTCTTTCCTTGTACCTTTAAAAGAGTGAAGTACAGGGGTCTTGCTTTAATGTTGGCCACAAAATGCATTGTTTTCGATATGAATGAAAAGAATGTTAAACAATGGTGTCCTTTTTGAGTAATCTGTTTTTTTTGTTTTGTTTTTTTTTATGTATTTTTTGGGCATTTTGTGCCTTTATTGACAGGAGACAGTGGATAAGCTTGTGAAAGGGGGTGAGAGAGTAGGAGAAGACACTTTGCAAACTGGTCACAGGCGGGATTTGAACCTGGACTGGCAGAAGCAAGTACATACGGTGCCTGGATGCTAACCACTCCGCCAAACCAGCACCCCAGTAATCTGTTTTTAAAGTACACAAAAATCTACTTTGATACATAGCTAGCTAGCTAGCTACATAGATAGATAGATAGGTAGATAGACAGATAGATAGATAGAAAGATAGCTAAATAGATATACTTTATAAATCCCCTTGGGAAAATTAAGGGATCCAGTAGCAATACTGGTAATTACCAGTCCAGGTCAAGAGCCACTGCCTTTTATCAGGGTGATGTACAGTCTGATGGCTCTCCTAAATCTCTCAGTCCTGCAGCACCATGGGATGAATCTCCCACTATTGTTGCTTGTCTGTCCCTCCAGGAAGTTGTGAAGTGGATGGTTACTGTTGCCCAAGATGACCTGCACTATGCTGCACATACATCGAGTACATCTATGGTCCTAATGAGTCCAAACTACAGCCAGGCTTCTTCACAGCTTGACCAGCCCCCTGGTGTTCCTATCAGTCATGTCGCCACCACAGCAGACTGCAGCATAAAAAATAACACTGACAATCACTGCCTGACAGAACACATTCAACATTTCACTGCATACAACAACACCTGAGCTTCCTGAGAAAGAAGAGCTGGCTCTGCCCCCTCTGGTATGCAGCATGTGTGTTCTTCAACCAGTCCATCTTGTTGTCTAGGTGCACACCTTAGTACTTCTAGTTCTACATGCTTTCAAAGACCTCCCCTCTGATTGTGCCTATAAGGAACAGGAGCGTATACCTCGTAAAGTCAATAATCATGTCCTTGGAAAACTCTTTTGACCCTGTATGTTTTTTTATGTATATATTCAATGAAATTGTGTTATACTGGTAAGCAGCCATCTTCCTCTACTTGACATGCCTAGTTATTCTCTGAAACACATATTACAAACAAATGGAAAGTACCTTTTCCTCCATGTCTAAAGGGCGTTTCTGTAAGGCTTGCATCCATCCTTGAGGAAATATACTTCCTGGCAATGGACACTGATTTTATGGTCAAACTACACCATTTTCAGCTGGTTATGATGGCCACTATACTAGATTAAATGCCCATAGAACCATAACATCATGGCAGGCTACCCAGCTTTACTTTAAAACTGGCAAGATGCTGTTAGAAGAAGACAGATGCTGAAGATAACTTAACAAGTACTATGTTTACAAAACTATACTTTGGTCTATCCAAATTTTTGTTAAATATGTTAACTTGATGCTAGATGCTAAATGGTATGAGTCATTCACGGGGGTGCTGCTGCTATTTCATTTTAATGTTCTCATTTTTGTAGCCTGAGGTGGCACCCTCTCTGCAACATATAAAGGCAAGGATGTTGTTCGTTTTTGTTTTGCTATTGTCAAAACATTATATACGTTTCCCTTTTTTCATTTAACCATCTTGGATCCTACATCACTTTGGCTGTCAGGTTGAGCAAAAAATGATGTTAAATAATGTAGTCTATTCTGACAAAAAAATTGAACTTTTTTATAGGAATTGCTGCACACCAGGCAAAAGGTCCAAGCAAGGTGTTATATTTGCATTTTGAAAATGCTCTCACTGACAATACTTGCATACCATCAGATGCAATGATTAAGTTGTTGGCTATTTTAAAATCAGAAGATCAGATCAGGCAACTGGTGCCAGGCCACAGCTCATTTGATTAGATCATTTGTTGACAAGCACTGAAGAAAAGATCATCTCTTGATAAATGATACTTTTAGCACAAAACCATCCCGCAATAACCTGAAAAATTACTGTGAGTTATTAATACATGCCAGGATTTGTGGTGGCACAGAAACAGGGCTAATGTTGCATTTGAGTGAGTCCATGTGTGTGTCACAGATGCAGTGGTGACCCCATACTGAAGCTAGTCTATTATTGATGATGTCAGAGTCATACACCATCAGCTGGCCTTCTGATCTGAAGAATCCTAACTGCATTGTTGACCTTTGATCACAGCCATGATCTGACACAGGATGTCCAGACTTCCAATACAAAGGCTACAAGATCTATCTCATAAAGTCATACCATTGTCCACTTTCTAATGTTTTGAACGCTCTTCTCAGACAAGCAGATCACCAGAGGACCATGCTGGACATAATTTTGTGAAGACTTTATGTATGCCCTTATTCAATCCTTCACTGTCTGATGAGGGACAGAAGTGAGGAATCAACTGATTACAACGAAAGGAAAGCACTTTTCTCTTCCATGCCCATAGGCCGTCACTATGTTGTATATAAATAGTTTTGTGGCTCAGCAGGAGAACAGCACTTCATCAAGGACCACAGGCACAACCTGCATCTGTCTGCACTGAGAGCAGCAACATTGATTACAAGCCTCCTGCTCTTCCTCTTCCTTCCCACTAAACTCCCTGTGTTACCCTCTTGTTCTTAAATGCCTAACAGCTCTGTTTGTACATCCTGTACAAATGCTGCTACAACAGAGATTCCTTCAACCGCAAAGTTGAGACAAGGTTTTTGAGTAATCTTTCTCCAAATGGAGATGGTACACTTAATCTAAGAGCTCTGTATTCAATATTAATACAACAAATCCTCTGCCAGTATGTTTTTCTGTGTTTTTTTTCTGTGTTGACATCATGCTTCTTTATGAGCTGTGTAAATTTCAAACACTATTCTTCAAAGTCTGACTCTAAACTGTTAACTCATCTTACAATTACATGGAAATAAAATCTGCCACGTAGAGCTAAGTTTTTTTGTGGCAACTACTCTGCTGGCTTATTTTTCTTCTTCTTTTTTTGTTTCTCAGATGGAAATCAGGATGGACAAAGGTAGCGATTAAGCTGATGTCCCTCTCTAGTTACAAGACAATGAGACAAATTCTTAAATGTTATTTTCTCAGTTTTTGGCTGTCATTGCAAAAGGCTTTTTGTCACGTTTTCATATATATGAACTTGGTTTTAAAATGTTTACATTGAATATCTCCACATGTTTTTCTATGGAATTGACATCACTGAACAACACATTTGTGCATTTAAGCATTTCATGTATTTCTGAAAACCTCATGTGTGTAGACAGCAGCATTTTATGAAAATGGAGGAGAACAGCTGAAGTTCAGCTGAAGTAAAATTTCAATCTTTGTTCCTCTTTGGAAGGACGACAGTAACTAAGTTGTTTTTCAATGTCAGAACTCAGCTTTACACATTCATATATTCAGTCACCAAGTAAGCTAGTGTACACAATCTCTCAGCTTAGTAAGGCAGCCCTGAAATGACAGACCTGGTTAATCCATGCACCTTTAACACAACCTAGTGACATGCATGCATGTAACAGACAGGCTTGTGTTGATTCATTAGAAGCAGTAGGAGCAGTGTACTACACAGAAACCGGTGGTTCAGAGAGTGATGAGGCATCTGGAGGCACCCCCTTTTCTCTGTTTTCCCTGTACTGTTTTTTCTCTCCATCTTTTCCTTTCCATCCTGGCCTTTGTCATTGATCATCAGTTTGTTGGAGCTGTGGCCTGGCACCAGTTGCCTGAAAATGGGTGGGTGTGCATATTACGAAGAAGACTCTTAGCCTTTACTGGATGTATTTCATTTGCTCTGCAGCAATTTCAATCAGAGCTAATGGAAGTACTGGCTCACACTCAGCTAAACCCTGGTTTTTAACACATATACACACCCACACACACACACACGTTCAACACATGCCCGCCCACACCTGCCAACACACTCAGTCACAGCACAGTTACCGACTGTGTGTGTGAAATAAAACATCTGGTACAAATAATCTATCTCAGCATGAGCAGTAAACTGTAAAGTACATTGATTCCTTAAAAAGAACTGTTAATTATAATGTGTGTATATTGTATTCTTGCACTGTAGCAAGATTCCTGTTACAAGTTGAACTAATGACAGAAAATTAGGAAAAGAGGTCAATGCAGTGCCCAATATGAACCCGAGTGGTGCTTTGTTATCGGACTTTTGTGATAGTCATTTTTGTCCATATCATCTGACCTGTGGCCACGCTTGCAACAGAGCTGTCAACTGATCACCGCTTACTGGTGAGCTGGATCAGATGGTGGGGGAGGCTGCCATCTAAATCTAACAAATCTAACAAACCTTACCTAAACCTAATGAACCTAAATCTAACAAACCTAAATAGACAGTAAGGGCAAACAGGGAATGTCTGGCTTTTAAAAGTCTACCTCTGGAAACATTTGTTTTGTATTCCTGGGGAGATTTGAGGCATGGAGTCTGAATAGTCCATGTTCAGGACCTACATTGTGAAAGTGGCTGATACAGCTGTGGACTGAAGGTCATTGGTGCCTGTTGTAGTGGTAACCAGAGGACCCACATGTTGAGTGAAGGAAGCTGTCAGGCTGAAGAAAGAGGCCTTTTGGGTTTTTGCCCCCCAGGGGTTTCAGGAATCAGCTGACAGGTACAGAGTGGCTCAGAGGACTGCAGCTTCACTAGATGCAGAAGCAAACTCATGGGTGTGGGAGGAGTTCAGAGAGGCCATGGAGAATGACTTTCGGTCAGTCTCAAAGATGTTCTGGGAAAGACTCAGAAAGGGGAGACAGAGCTCTTCTCAGGGGTTGTTTACATGGAAACTCCTGACTTAAAGACGCAAATATTCTTCCTTTGCGTTTTCAAATTCTTCTGCGTTCAGATGACAACGCTGGAGACGAGTTAATCCCCTGTTAATCCGCTTTAGTGTGCATGCTGGTTCAGTAGATGGCAGTGTAGGTCTGCAGAGAGGCAGCGCTGCTACAATACACGAACGAAGAAGAAAACCTTCCACAAATAACAATGGCGAATAGACGCACAGAGAAGCAGGAATTTCTTTTATGGACAACAAATCTGTTTGGACAACAAATCTGTCTGGGTAGTTTGGTCTGGATAACAAACCGAGCACGTTAAGACGCTCACACGTTACTCGGCGGACGGCCGAAGCTGTTGTTGTTCCTGGTATGCACGCGCAGCCTTCATGTGAAATAGTACTGCGTATGCGGGGATGCCTGCGTTTCACCCTGAAACGCTCTGATACGGGTTTACACGGAGCTGCATGGAGAGCGGATTCAAACCTTTCCACTCTGGAGGACGTTTTCAAAAGTTTCCGTTTTAAGTAAAAACGCAACGCGCTCCATCTAAACGGAAGGCCAAAATGCAATGAAAACGTATCGGATTTGAGCGTTTTTGCACCAAGTAAACGACCCCTCAGGCTGTTACCTGCAGGGGCTGGGAGCTGCTGACCTGAATGGGGGATATTGTTAGAGGGTGGAATACTTTTGAGGGGCTCCTTAACCCACCAAAACATCCTCTGATAAAAAGATAGATGTGGGCTTTACACGAGCACGAATTTGTAAGACTCCGTTAAAATAAACTATTGATCTGGTGATATTGACACACGGAGACGCGTATTTGTCCATGACTCCGCATCTTTTTTGAAAACGGGTTTGCAAGTGGATATCTGCGTATTCATCTTCATACCGTAGTTGGTGTAAACAGATAAGTCCGGAAAAGACGGTGACCTCATAGCATCCCTCCTCCTCCCCGCCCCCCAACCCACGCTGTCACACACAACAACAACAATGGCAGCAGCCGGGCTGATTCTGATCTTGTTCCAGCAGCTGCAAATATTGCTACGACTTTTATACTGACATTTGCTCACAGAACACCAACAAGACCAGCTACGGCAACAACAGCAACAAGTGACGCAAGAGACGCAGCATGTTACACGTGCATGAGCACTTGTTGACGTGGAATCCACCTAAATGCACAAGCCTATGTACAATACGATGTGTAAACAGCGATACATATTTTGATGCCGACGCCAAGACAATACGGGGCCGTCTCCGTGTGAGGAGGGCCAGAGTCTGATAATCAAGCAGGAAACTCATCCACATCCACGGAGGTAATTAAAAAGCTCCTCAGAGGCAAAGAGATGCAAGGGATGGATGAGGTTCACCCTGGGATGCTGCTCTAGACACTGTTGGGCTGTCTTGGCTTGTGGAGTGGCAGACTGTGGTGGTGGTCCCCAATTTTAAAAAGGAGGACCAGAGAGTGTGTTCCAATTACAGGGGAATCACACTACTCAGCCTCCCTGGGAAGGCCTACTCCAGGGTGCTGGAATGGAAGCTCTGACAGATTGTCAAACCTAAGATCCGGGAGGAACAATGTGGATCCTCTCATGGCAGTGGGACAGTGGACCAGCTTTTTACCCTTGCAGGGCTTCTTTGAGGGAGCTAAGGAGTTTTCCAATCCAGTCTACATGTGTTTTGTGTATTCCGAAAAGGCTGTATAGGGGGATCTTGTGGGGGGTTCTGCGAGAATATGGAGGCTCTGTTGAGAGCCATTCAGTCCCTGTACTACTAAAATGAGACTGCTATCCACATCTTCGGCACAAAGTCAGATGTGTTCCCAGTGCATATGGCCCCCACCAGGGTTGCCTTTTGCGATTCTGTTTGTTATTTTCAAGGACGTGATCTCAAGGTGCAGCCAGGAAGAATAAAGGTTTTCAGTTTGAAGACCTCAGAATTTTGTTCTTTGTAGATGATGCTGTTCTATTGGTGTCTTCAGGTGGGAACCTTCAAGGCATTGGAGCGTTTAGCGTCTGAGTCTTAAGTGGCTGGGATGAGGGTCAGCACCTCCAGTACTGTGGATGGCTCCCTCCAGGTGGGAGGCAGTCCTTACCCCAAGTGAAGGAGGTTAATTATCTTGTTCACAATTGAGGGTATGATGGACTGACAGATGGATAATCGGAATGATGCAGCATATGTAGTGTTGCCTACTTGAACCAAACTGTTATGGTTAAGAGGGAGTTAAGTTGGAAGGCAATGCTCTCATGTTACTGTTCGGTCTTTGTTCTAACTCTAAAAACCAAACCTAACACCAAAAGAATGAGATTCCTCAGAAGGGTGGCTGGGCTCAGACAGGGTAAGGAGGTCAGACATCTAGAGCAGCTCAAAGTGGCTGCTGCTCCTTCACTCTGAAAATCAGTTAAGGTGGTCCAGGCATCTAATTAGGACGCTTTCTTATCACCTTCCTTAGGAGGTCTTCCAGGCATGTGCAACTGGGTGTAGACCCCAGGACAGATCTGAACCTCACTGAAGGGATTATATATACCATCTGACTAAAATTTGTGGCAGGGAAGAGGTTAGTCAGGACTGCCCTGCTTGGTCTGCTGCCCCCACAACCTGGCTACGGTGGAAGATGCATGGATGGATGGATGGATGGATGGGCAATGAGGAAGCCTGTTTTCCTCTAAAGCACTAAGACAAGATACATTTGGTGTTAAGATTTTCAGCTATTAAAGGGGGACCACTTATTGTGTAAAGTGTATGTTGTAACATCTTTATAAACATGGTGTTACTGTCTACTGTTTACTGTTGTATTTATATAAAGCTTTTTCATTTGTTATTTTTCTTTAAACCATACAGCCTTGAATAATCTAGACAATCTGAAACACTACTAGTTGTCAACAATTGAAATTGAGTAACATTTCAAAGTGACTTCCCAGTAGAACATTAAAAGTGTAACACATTTTTGCATAAATATGCCTTTCTGGCTGATATGTTCAACTTTTTAGCATGGAAGTTGGCACCTGAGTTATTTGCAGAAAAATGTATCACTGCATTGTGTTTGTTTCTTCCATTTGGAAAAATAAAGTTTTATCCCAGAAAAGTCATCTGGGCTTTCTGGGCCATATTTTATGTTTTTCAAGCTGGTTGCATAAGGTTCTTGTTTATAATAAGTGATGGACCCACATTGGACATCAGTCACATTGGCCCATTTAACAGGAACTGATGTTGTCCTTACTGCAAACAATTTTTCATTCAAATGAAAGAGCCCCTCCTTTTGGTAATAAAGTGAAGAAAATGTGCTGATCTTTTAACTAGTGCAATTGAATCATCTAGTTTCAAGTGTATAGCTTCACAAGATAAGAGCTTATTAAATTGTTCCTGAGAAATGGAGTTCAATATTAATTAATGACCATTTTCCTAAAACTCCTGGTGGGACACTCCTCTAAGTACAACATGTCTTGGGTATCATGACAAGGCCTGTGGCACCTCTCCTTAGCACCATTGAACAGCCATATATATATATATATATATATATATATATATATATATATACATATATATATATATACACACATATATATATATACACACACACATATATATATATATATATATATATATATATATATATATATATATATATATATATTAGCAATTAAGCAGTATCAGTCAGTGTCAGAAAGCTGGCCCTGAATGGGAAGCACTCCATTAGTGGAATTACAGCAGCCTTAAAGTGCTGCAGATAGAAACAGGGAAAAGAGGGAAGGTAATGGATTCCAATTGGTAATCCATCAGATGTTATGTGCCTTTTGCAGCAAACATTCAGAGGGCTGAAGCAGGTTGTTAATTTATCCTCAAACACACAACTTGATGTTGTTGTCTTAAACAGCCGTCATGTGCGATCACCAGCGTATTTATGTAAAAAGGGAGTAGACACTAATGATAGCTCAGCATACAGGATTGTGATCACTCGTAAGGTGTCTCTAAAGCAACTGGAGCAATATGCATTATAAAATGGGGGAAAAGGAGTAAAAAAGGTACCTGCAAAAACAGCAGCATGATTCCATCCTGAGATACAGTCAGAAATAATGAACTGCCGAAAGGTGAATCAAGCAAATATACAAAAAAAAAGTTCAAGGTGAAATTATTTCTATTTTTTAAGCTTTGTTACACATATTTGTGAGTCTTTTTAACCAGGAAATGGGACATAGTCATACCCTTAACAGTTAGCCTCTGTATATATTTATTAGTACAGCATTTATCCAGTACTGACAAATTACAAACTCCCCCCTGTCTTTTACTTTTGTCTTTTTTAGTAAAATGAAATAATAATATTGGTTTATGAAAAGAGACTTGTTTCAAAGCTCCTTGTGTTTTACAAAGATTTCTAAAACACTGATTGACATGTATACAGAGAAATCAGGGTTGCAAGCATGGCAAAATATAATGGTATCTTTTTCAGTTGGCTCATAAAGATGGGCTATGTCCCAAATCAAAACACAATAGACTTTTTTTAATCTTTGTAGGGAAACAGGACACAAGGCCTGAAATTGGGCAGTCCTGGCTAAAGCGGGACAGATAGTGACCTTACACTGCTTGAATTTGATGTTGCCTCTCCAAGGTTTGGAAAGTGCTTGACTCTGGGAAAATGTTCTTAAAAGTGCTTGAAATTTTAACTAGATTTTCAGTTCAAGTTTTGGACTACAAAGTTTGCAAAAAGGCTGGATGGAGAAATACTGTTATTCACAGCTGTTCACACAAATGAGCACAGCTCAGAATCTGTTACCCCTGAATCTGTGTGGAACTGTCGGTCTGTTGATGTGTGAGCCACAAACAGTCAGAAAATGTGACTACATGTCAGAGATGCTTTTTTAAAATTGTGTTGGATGGACTAAAAGATTGATGATTTCTGTTAGATTTCTCGCCAGCAGTTGATCATTTCTGCATGTGTGATACCAATGCAAACAGCAACAACTTTGGTTCTCTGAAGCCTCAGAGGGATCATGAAGCACACTGGGGCCTGGCTAATTCTTAAAGAATGGTGGTCATCGTCTGAGGTTCTAATGCAACTTAAACACAAATTGTAATTACACAGGTAATCTGCAATAGAAAAAACAGCAGCAAAAGTTCTTTCCATTGAAAGAACTTAAAAGCTGCCTCAGGATACTGCCCATAATCAACAGCTACAGCTACCCTGGTACGAGAAGCTTATCATCACCCATGTATATTTTGATTACAAATATTTTATTTATTGTAGGCTACTCTCCAAACAGCAGGATTGCTAATTATATAAAAAAATAAAAATAAAAATACATCAGACTTTTCATACTTGTTGTGATGCCATGGAAAGCATGGTTTACTATACAGCATGTGCTATATGGGCTGGGTGCTAGGCCTATGCTATCCTGCAGATTTTCAAAAATTATACTCTAATTAATAGCAAATGTTATCCCAGAACACTTTGCAATAGAGCAGGCTGAAGCCATATTCTTCATTTTTATACCCCCTGGGTGTGAGTGGCAAACAATAGTGAAGTGATATTTTGATAAAGACTTTGCTGTTAGCATGGCCGTAACCAGCTATGAGGTCACCGAGGTCCGGACCTCGGTAAAAATTAAAAAAAAAAAATTAAAAAATAAATAAAACGAGCCCCAATCGGCGCATCAAACATATAAACACACTGGGCAGCTTTTATTTTGAAACCGCGGCATGCAGGAAGTTATCTGACGAAGCCTGTAATCACAGTGACTTTGAACGCGCTTGACAGGAAGCAGAGAACGACACCTTGAGGTGAGTGACAGATTCTTTATTTTTTTACGAACAAGCAGCCCGCTGTAAATGAAGCCAGACCTTCGGGTGTTTTTGACCAACACGATCTGACAGTGTCTTGTAAACCTTCATGCAGACAGGTCCGTTATTTTCGGTCTGTGCTGGCACAGCAGTATATCACTCTTTAGAATGAGGAGGAGGAAGCCGGGGGTTTGATCCGAGGTCCAAACCCGCGGAATATTTCAGCAGGATTTATTTAATTTCATTTTATCCCATGGTCTGAGTGAATACTGATTCAGACTGGGTTTAAACCTACTTTAAATGGGTAAAAGACGCCTGATGACAGTTTCCCCCGATGCCAGTTTAAAGTGCTGGACTGGCACAACCGTTAGGTAACCATGGCAACATACTCAAAGCATACAGTTCAAAAAGTCAAAGCTCACTAGTTAAAACAGTTATTTTTTTATTAATATGTTGACAATACTGATTTAGTTTGCATTTCCATTTTTTCTATCAAATGCGGAATTTTCTGTGCTGTTTTTATGACAAGAACTGACCGTCTCAGTTTTTTAAAACAGATTGTTTTGTTTACAAAACATGTAAAAAAGGTGAGAGAATCTGCTAAGAGTTTCTGGCTTTAAAACAACCAATAATGCTCTAAATAAAAGAATCAGTGGATGTCATTGACTGGTCTGTACCCATATAACACCAAACTTTACATTTGATTTTTTTTTTTCTAAGAAATGTTTATTTATATATTTACTTTGATGGGTTAAATTTGCATCGATTACATTTACAGATCATATCACAGTAAAGTAATGTAGGCCTTTACTATTTTTTTAAGTATGTATATGTATCTATGCAGATAGATAGATAGATAGATAGATAGATAGATAGATAGATACAGATGTAAGTTGCAAAAAAATCGAATCCTTTTTTCTGAATGATCCTAAAATGACTGAATGGAGAAGCAGAGAGAAGCACATTGTTGACTGCTTGTCTGACTATAACTAAAACACACATTAGCCAAATAAAGCATTTTTTTTTGCTAATACGTCCCTCTGTGTGTTTTTAAATGTGTGTAGTACATTCCACTCGGCAGTGTATCTGTTATTTAAGGTGACATTTTGGTGTGAATTGTGCAAAAACTGATAAAAATGGATTTTTTTCCCCTCTCATCTCATTGTCTCAATGAGAATAGGTTTCTAAAGTCTTAACAACAGAAAATCTCTCTCTTCCTCATTTGCTCAAATGTCCATTACTGTTACGCGAACAACCCAAAGTAAACTTCCATCATTTTACACTGTATGATTATATGCGGTCTAATATAAAGGAACTTTTAGCTACTACTGGTCAAAACTGATTTTATAACACGAGTTTGTGTGCGTGGGTTAGGGTGTGGGTGTGGGTTGGGGGGTCAAGGTCTGGACCTCACCAATTTTGAAACCCTGGTTATGGCCCTGGCTGTTAGCAGTGGCCCAGTTGTTGTTAAATGTGGACATGAGCTTCTAAGGGCTTTTCTAGTCTCTGACTACTCAAAACTGCCTTACACCGCATGCCACATCTCTCATTCACAACCATACACCTGCTGATGGTTGGAGTTTATATGTTAGGCATCCATCAATATCAACAAGCATATTCACACCCTTTAATGCCCATCTACATGCCACTGACGCAGCAGAGGAGCAGCATCTCGCCCAAGGACAATTATCACGTGACAGCTGGAGCTGACCTCAAACCTGCAACCTACCAACCAAGCGCACTAGCAGACTACACAACCTGCCCCCCAAAATGTTCTAAGTGCCAAAATTTTGCATGTATAATTTTTCCATTGCTGTCAAGGAATTAATTCATTGCAGAGATGGAAACTTTAGAGAGCTTCAGTCCTAATTTCTTTCTTTCATTTGGCCCTACTGGTCACACGACAGACATATACCACTTGTCAGTGGAGTTGTCATTTCCCCTGTGCCTGTTCTATATGAAAAAGCCCCTTATGTGTCTGCTGTTGACTGAAAGAGGCCCCAAAAAAACCAAAATAAAAATCCTAAATTAGTAGGAGCTTATGTCCTTCTGCAATAACAACATGAAAAAATATGCTTGCAGAAGATCACAGTGAAATGACTTGGAGGTGGTTAGTTTACCTGTCAATGCCCTCCATATCTCAGAGAAAAATCTGGAAAATGAAACTAGTATCTATGATAGCCTTTTCCAATCACACACTGTAGAGTCCCTCATTACTCACCCTGAAAATCCCTGTAACAGGTAATACCTTTCAGTTTTTTTTCTTTCATATACAGCATGAACACTTTTGGGGAGATTCTAGTATTGTCTGTCAGTGCATCTTCCCTGTGTGTACTGATCAAGATAAACTGCTGTGTGCAGTCTAAATTTAATCCAGAGAGACCCAGACATCAATAATATATTAGTGGAGCAGTTAGCAGCCTAAAGATATCAGTATTGATCTCCTACTTAGATTTGGCTTGTTTGGACTGGGAGACAAATAGCCTCTTTGCCTCTCTTGTGGAACCCATTTCATTTTTTTTTAGAAGGAGTTACTCTACTCTGAAACTGCATCTTGGCTGCTGATGCCATTCACATCATCCACTGAGGGAGCTTAAGGTGCAGTTTTACATGGATCATAAACCTTTGTCCTCTTCATACAGTTGTTTTATTCTGCCTTTCAGAGTTTATGTATTCGCTCATTATAATTTCTATCACATGAACTGAACTGACAGGCCAGTGAGAAGACTTGGGATTGTTTGTGTTCAGACTTGTTTGCTCGTGTCAAAATGCCACGAGTGGAATTTTTCATTAGACTGACAGAAAGCTTTTCACCAGATAGGTGAGTACCTTCCTCCAGTATTAAGAAGAAACAATCAATGCCCTCTCTCTTGTCTCTGTGGTGTGTTCTTTTATTCTCATTCTTTGTCAAATAATCAATGCAAAGGAATATTTCTAGTGAACTGAAAGGATAAAGGGCTGTCACACTTAGACTGATCAAGGTCAAATGCTAATTGTGGCATTTATACAGAATCTGTCCAAGGATCAGGTCTTTGTACTTTTTAGTCTGAAATGTCACTGTCTGTCTGTTTGTCAGTTATTTTGCTTGGCAAGGCTGGCAGGGCAGCAAACAGAAATGGCTGGGCCCCTGAAAAAGTTGGGCCTTTAAAGATATGACTAAGTGAAATAAACCCATGCCATTAATTTGTGACTATGGTCAGTGCCTTCAACTAAATTTGAATTCCAGGCCTGGAATCATAGCACTTATTCAAAGGATAAATTACCCAAATTATCTTTTTTCTTCTCCTGTGTCTGCTGTCATCTCAACTTTTGTTCTGGTTCCTGAAGTCAACAACAACCAAATGACCAACAGCCAAGTACAATTGACCTCTGCAAAATAATATTATTATGACAAAAAGCCAATATTCTATTTAAACACATGGGTCTACTTTTTGAAACAGGCAACAGTTTTCCAAAAATCCAGTACTAGTGAACTTTTGCTAATTTAATAGAAAAATGTTCTTCAAGGGCCCCTCTTTATATCCCTTGCAAGCTTGTATGTCAAGAACATTACAACAAGTTATTAGATTATTCTGAGTTTTATTAGGTTACTCTGGGTTGTCAAAGAAACATAGTTTTCTTAGTTTTAACCTAAGTGGGCTATTTAAGAAGCTTTTTGTTGCACCATATACAGCCTAGGGATATCCACATAAGCCAATTTGTCGTTTAAATCAGTTTTAAGAGAGTTTTTACAATGAACATGCATGAAAACACAGAAAACATCTCTTTTAATAATAGTAGACTTTCACCTTAGAACAATTTAACAAAGCAGTGTGACTTGCAATGCGTGAAACTCAATCAAACAATTAATTTTTAAGCTACAGAAAAACAACCTGTGTGCAAGGCAAACAGATAATGCAGTGTGTGTGTCCATCACCAATTGAGTGGCTTTAAGACAACTTTCTGAGGGCTAATTCTAGTCTCTAACTCTGGATACTTTTGTCCACAACTGATAAGGAAAAAAAATGCATCCTCTGTTTAGGGCAGCAGTGGGAGTAAATGATGGTAAAAAAAAATCAAAAGTGTTTTTTGTCTAGCAGCAAGAGAAAAGCTATCTGCAATGGTTATATTGTGACGTATTTAGGGACTAGCAGGCACAAAATTGTCCATTCCTTCAGCTATTAAAATTGCTGTGCTCAAAACTTATGCAAAAGTTGCATTAGGGGAAGAGAGTTGCCTTCTGGACTGACTGCTGATCTGGTATGAGAAGCAATAAACATTCAGGTCAAGGGCTGATTCCCTGTTCTGCATCATGAGCACCACTGCATACCTTGCAGTCTCCTCAAGTGAATGTCTTGTCTCAGTCTCACACCTAAATGCAAGACATTGGTGTGTTCATTTGATCTCAACGATCAAACTGTCCAAGGAGCAAACTAGAAATGTCACTGGGAACGCCCCCTTAGGTTGGAATTTCTAGTCAGGATGTCAGACAAATTCAGGTACCTTGACTTTACCAGTGCATTACATTTACTGTATGTATGTTTATATATTTATACTTCTAACTGGGATGTGACATAACTTCTACTGCTGGCATCCCAGTTCCAAAGTAAATGAAACCCACCACATCAACTGTGAATCCTGGGAATTTCAGCCCTTTGAGTCTCATTGTCTTTTGTTCTTTCCTCTCCCAGAACAACACACTGGGCCCTAATTTCGTGGTGCAGGATGTGCAGAGACGGTGCACCCCGCGCAGTGTTAATTTCACCCGGCGCACCGCCGTGTGCTGCCAATTTGCCAATTTGGTAGACCGTCTGTGCAGAGATGGGTGTGCACCAGGGGAAGGTGACAGCGCACCAGGGGGAGGTGCCGACAGATTCATGTTGCCGCAGTGACAATTTGGTGCTAAAAAACTGTGCGGAAGGTGCGCTGAAAGCTTGCCAGCTCCAACCTGGTCTATTCTCGTTGCAGGCAAAGTGCACCCTATGCAACTGTAATTTGGTGACAGACACACATTTGCGCACACGTCAACAAAGCCTCAGAGACAGGTTTCCGGAGTGTTAGGCACATTTTAATGCAATAAACAATCACAGCAATCACTATTTAATATAACCGTCTGAACCAGCATATATATTTGTATCTATATTCATTGTCCCATCACATCTGATGTCAGATTAAAGCCGTTTGTCATAATGGAAACTTAACCTGACGGCAGCTGGAAGTTTGATGCACATCTTACAAGTCAACAATAAACAGCCTCAACATCTGATACTGAGTATTTATCTGGCTTCTCTGGTTTCAAGAAATTCAAAGAGGGAGAAAAAAGGGAAAATAAATGTATGTCACTAAGGATTGAGGCTACCTGTGATTTCCCATGTTCCTCTGTTCTAGTCTTTATTTTTAACCTGATCTAAAAAGATGGAGTACATTATTGCAAGGAGGATGAGGAGGAGACACCGGGAGAATATACAGTATATCACGAAAGACTCTGCTATTTGGCGATGACAAACCAGTTGTGCAGGTGGAAGCATGATGAATGGATAAGCCAGCTGCTGTGTAACTGCCTCTTAATTTTGTACTCCTATAAATGACAAAGGAACAGATTACATCTGTCCCGGGAGGTGGCCCACACGGTGACGCACTTTGTGGCCTCAGATGCTCGCCCCTATGGCCAGTCCGTTCTCCCAGTTGATGAAGGGACAGTGGCTCTGACCATCTCCGCTACCAGGTCTTTCCAGCACACTGTTTCCGCGGTGGCGGGGATCATTCAGACCAATCAGATGCTGCGCCTCGGCAGCAGCACATTTAAGGGCAAAGAGAGGCGTTCATTTGATTGGTGAAGACAGCACTCGGCTGTGTTAAACCCATTCATGCCTTTTCTCCTCCCTCTTTGGCACTTGCGTGGTGGGGCAGGGGCGGAGGCGTGGATGCGGCTCTCTGCATCTGCAGTACGTGTCTCTTGGCACTGCAGGAAACTTGCAAAGTGCGTTGGACACACCCTCTCAGCGCAGACTGGGCACAGGGCAGGTGCGCTGCGCCTGCACCAGGTCTACGAAATGAGAGCCCACTGAGTCCACACTACACATGGGCTGGTCCCAACACTAACATAATCTTAGCTGTGTGTGGATCAGCTTTACTCTTTGCATAGATATCTTTCTCTGCTTGAGTGCATTAAAACCAGGGGTCTTCTGAAATTTTTATAGTAATTGGTTGGACAAGACCAAGAATGAGTCAAGCACCCCCCAAGGCCTACATGAACAAAATGTGATTAATTGCTCTGTACATTTTTTACTTTAGAACTCAAGATAAAATACAAAAACTCATTCTTATTCAATCATCATTACGTAAAGTATGTGTTAAGTTTGAAAATCTTTAAATATTTTAACCAGATTTTAAAAACCTAAAGGCTGATTAAGCTGCGTGTCCACCCGGTGCCCCCCTCCTGGGATGGGGAACTGAGGTGATAGCTGGAAATTAATAATCCTGTACAGGTAATTACAATCACACTGAAGTTGCAGTCAAATATAAAGCTTCCAACAGTGTACAAACATTCAGACATAATACACTGTCACATGGACAAATTTGTCACTTGTATGGACAATTATCTAAAGAACACACTGGGGAATTTATGTATTCAGTGAAACGTTAATAAAGATGCTTGAATCTTTTTTTATTAATAATACATTTAACTTCACACATTTGTTGCCACTGTTGCTGCACTGGCATCTATTATACTCCAGCTCTCAGGCCTATTAAACCTTCTGTGTTGTGCAAGTCTCTGTTTTGCAATGTGTCTGTCTGACTGCTGTCTGTTTGTCTGTCCATTCTTTAACTGACTCACAGTCCTAAGGGCTTTATCCATTTACCTCTTAACTCTCACTGCCTCAAACCAAAACTCCCTTTTGTTCTGACACAAATTATGCACTTCACCATTGCCCTCTAAATATAGGACCAATCTTACTGTGCTAACAAGAAGTAGTACAGAACCAGAATGCAAAATTTACATTTACAGCATGCAATAAGCTGAACAGGAAAAAATGTATCATAAAGAAGTTAAGAAACACACATATTAACTGTAACACCAGACAACCCAGCAAAATGAAATTGTTAAAGTATAAACATTAAATTTTATAGTTTTAAAAGTTCAAATTTAAATCCTAAAGAAATTGATCAAATCTTTAAAGTTTTCCTCTACGGGTCATTCTGCAGCATTTGGAAATGTTTTCCACATCTGCCACATGAGCAATATATTAGTAAATGACTTGACTCATGAAAGATTTAATTATCTATACCCATTCAGAGCAGGTAATAAGATTATCCATTGCTGCTTCCTGTATTCAGCAGAGAGAGACATCAATTGAGACTACAGTAGGAGAGTAAGTCAAAATCGGAGGTTCGTAAAAAATGAAAAATATCCAAGCCTTTTTGTGCACTCTATCTCACTCCGTTTACCCTGCTGTTATTAAATTCGGTAAGTCCATTCAATTTTTCTTACTAATGATCCATGATTCTGAATAATGCTGACCGTATAGTCTTTCATGCCAACAGTCCCAATCGAGCATTTGAAGCTGTGCACAAACTTCCTGCACATAACAAGGGCTTATTTTCTAGCATTTTCAGAGGGAACACATGATGGGAGAATCACATGAAGAAGGAATTATTATTTCCCATTCCTTTATTTAAGTGACACTTAAAGCTAGATGTAGCACTGAATCAAAAGAGCATTTGTAAAATGTATATACAGTATATACAGTATGTACGGTCTATCTATCTATCTATCTATCTATCTATCTATCTATCTATCTATCTATCTATCTATCTATCTATCTATCTATCTATCTATGTGTGTGTGTGTGTGTGTGTGTGTTCCGCCTTGCTGTACACATTAATTAGTTTGTCTTGTGCCACTGGACTCACTTTTGCTTGTTAATAAATCAATTATTAATTGATTAAGTGAATAAGTAATGAGTCTCTTCAATTAGTGATTACTTATGAGACTGTGGAAATCACCTTGGCAAAGCATACTCTGTTCTGGGCTTGACACAGACACATATACGCACTCAAAGTCATTCGCTCAAACACAGCTATAACAGAGGAGATGACCAATCTCCAGAGGCACAAGCACCCGTTCCTCGAGATTCATGGGGGATGTAAAACTGGAAAAAATTAATCAAATAAACAACCAGGTCTACATTGGCCAACGCACACTCACATACACGCAGGTAAACAAACAGACGCATACACACAAGCAGCTGCTCATCCATCTCTGCCTCTTGGTCTGCCTCTCTAGGTTGCCTCATCAGCAGCTGTGTTTGTGTGTGTGTGTGTGTGGGTGTGGGTGCATGTGTGTCCCTGTGTGTGTCCCTGTGTGTCCCTGTGTGAATGTGCCTGTGTGCCGACAGGGGATGTTGGCAAGTTAAACGTTGCTCCTATCATATGTCATCTTTAAATGACAGTGTCGTAAAGCATTACGGAGAGCAGAACGAGGACAGTGGCCCTGCCAGAGCTTTGTTAGCCAGATAAATGTTTCTGCCTGTTAGCCTGTTAGCCAGCAGCTGGTATCACTTCTAATCAGAAACACATCCTGTCTACCTCAACAGGTGCCCTGCAGCCAGAGGGGAACAAAAATAGAAATAGAGATATGGGAATTAGTCCTGGAAACAGAAAGAAAAATCTGGTTGCCGATACTATTCATCCACTGACTTTAGCCCTTTTCTCTGTGCATTTATGCAAAAGGCTCCCTCATCATTACACCAAACATTCACATTAGTTCAGTAAGGACATTACAATTGCGTCAATTCAAAGTGTAATGGCGATTTGGAGGTCCATTAGAGATGGTGACACTACATGTGCTCCATATAAATAAAGACAAACACTAACAGTGCCTCTGATACTACCTCTGAAGATGGAGCAAATAGGGGTCCTCCTGTCCTGCTATATGTTCATGATCGAGATGAAATATCACAAGGGTGTTAATGTGACAGTTTAACACTTTTGTCTTTACCACAATCAAATTTGATAAATAGAAAAATTCAGTGTATCAGCAGAATGTGATATATATTTTGTGACAAATCTGATGTTCTTGTTTATCAAAATTTGAGATGGTTGTCTCAAGCCAAACACAGTAGTAATGATGCCTCCAAATACTTAGTGTGCTTTATATTCACTCTCCTTTGATGAGCATAATGTGTGGAGCTGTGAAGACTAAAATACAATGTTGATGATGATAAACTGTTTTTTTAAAGAAACCACAGGTGTTTTTTTTATTAAAAGCACAAAAGCCACAGGTTCTCCCTTATCTGTCTGTAAACATTTTTCCTAATTAGAGTAGAAAAGGTTTTTTATAAATATCTTGATTTTAAGTAAGTGAAAAAGTGAAAGAGGTTTTGACAAAATGCTATTGCAGCACATTTTATTTTTATATGATGTAATGGACAGTTTTCATGTGCACATTTGACTGATACACTGCACCAATTGATTTCCTATCACAGCATCAACCTGGAGAAAGACCATCTGAGACAAAAAAGCATCTTGTGAGAGCTCTAGCTGGTGTATTTGTGTATGTGAAAGGAATACATACGTGCTCACCAGTGCTGGTCTTCTCTGTGAGGATTAACAATGAAAAGCTCGGAGCTTGAACTTGCTTGTTTTAATTTGATTTTCTTTCTTATCTTTAAATTACCATTTTGAAAATGTCAACTTTAGTTAATGTGCATGTGACTGGTTTCCGTCATCTATGAATGTTACTGAGGAGAATTTTTCTCACCCTTCTCGATTTCACAGTTTCTGCAACCTTCATACAACAGCTGCACATATTGACCCTGTGGTGGCTACTTATGTATTGACTGGTGGTAAGTAATGAAAATGGTGCGTGTCCACTGTTAGTTCAGCTATTGATCTCATCAGTGGTAAGTACCTCGGCTCCAATTAGGCCTTAATGGGCCCAAGGGAGGAAGAAGAGCGGAGAGGGGAGGAGAGGGCTCTCATACTGGAGTCAGAAATGGAGCCCCAAAAGCATGACTTACACACAAAAACAGGTTTAAAGTCTTATTAATCAGAAGTGGTTTAAAAAGCAAAAACTTACAGCCAGAGGTAACCAAAAATACAAGCCAATGACTCTTAAGACCGGAAAACAGGTTAAAAAGAAGCATTACAAGGACAAACACCTGGCACCAGGACAAGAGAAACTGATATCACTACAAAATAAAAAGGATGTTAAAAAACATTCTGGCAGCTTTAGCGTAAGTATACAGGAAAATATATCATGGATTTGTAAAAGTCAAATAAAATCAAAATCAAATACATGATAAGCATTTTATGTACCATGTGGGCGGGGATGTTTTGAAAAGGGAGAAGCATAAGCTTAGTTTACAAAAACATCGTCCTTGTGCGTGTATGACCTCAGATACATGTGAAATAAACTACACAAGTGAAACACAAAGCAAACATAGACAGAGGAGTACACAGGGGAAGGGCACAAATGAAAAAGAAACTTTGGCATTTTTCCTTAACATTTATCCACAAAACTAGATAGCGTGTGTAAGACCTTTCATTTTATCAATTTGAAGAAGTTTACAGTGAAATTAGTAAAATTGTTTGGAACAGTGTATATTTATTTTAATATTTTCTGCTTGGATGATACTCACTGTTTATCTTATTATGGACATAAATATCAGGAAGCTGTGCTGGATCATTTATAATGATCTGCTGTTATCTCTTTCTCGCCAATTATCTCCATCCACGGCTGCCTAAACCCTTTTTTCTCCCTCCTTAAGAGCTGACAGGAGCAAACTGTAGTCACAGCAAAGCAAATATAATCAGTGGGCTCCACACAACATTCAATGCACAAATCATATCAGACTATAGTTTGGGAGATTGAGGAGACCCTTCAGACTGATTCAGTTAATACAGGACTTACAGTGGAAGCTGAGTGGGGGAAGGCACTGACTGCATCCTCGAAGCCATGTTAGACACAAACAGCAGAATGCTGCTAACAAGAATGTGTGTCTCTGCTTTGTGTCTGCTTTGTGTATTTTTATCCACCTGTAAATTAAGTCCTGTTTTTGCTTCACTGTGGCTGCACATCTGGTTTCCTATGGCGACAGTCTGGAGGAATATTAATGCAAGGGTTGAAACAATGCAAGAATAAAAACGAAGTCCTTAAGAAAGAAAAAAGTGTAAGGTGTAATGATCCTTTAAGTGGTAATATAGAAATAAAGGGTTTTCAAACAGTAGACAAACTCCAGCTTAAGTGTGAAATACGTTTTCAAAGACAGAAAACCACTTTTCATTCAAAGTTTTGAACTCTGAATTACACTAAATTACACTTTAAATTGCACCTTAAATTACTGTAGATTGCAGTTTGAGTTACACTCTAAAAGAACAGGTGAATGAGTTTATTATGCAATATTTATCAAGTTTGGAAATATAATTTAAAAAAAGTATAACTCAATTTTAGGAAGCAAAATTTGTATTTGAATAAACGTCTCACATTTTTCACTGAATTTAAAAGAAGTCCATTACATTTTGAAATTAATTATGCATTTTAATGTGACAATTGTTCATTTTAGAAAGACAATTTAAATTAGATTTATTCAGAAAATAAAGAAATAGTCATGCTCTCGTCACTTTTACTCTTGTTTAATTTCTGTAAACAGAAACTAAAAAAATCTTGACAAAACATTTTAATTGTATTTTATATAGATATAAGTTAGACCTCAAATATTTCATTTGTACAAAAGTTGAAAATGTGAAATCTCTACCTAAATCCGAGCCACCCTCTTTATTCACTAAGAGAAAACCTAATTCCCATCGTGCAGAGACAAACATGACAAGGACAGATTTATTGTCCAGGCATCCATACGTTTGTCACTGTCACAGATTCTCATTGATACCATTTGCTGATATTGATGGATGACTATTATAGAAACTCTGAACCATTAGTGAGAGAATTGTGAGAGTGAATGGGTGTGGATGGGTAGATGTGACAGAGTTGCTTTGAGTCGTCAAAAGACTAGAAAAGTGCCTTATTACCGTAGCTCAAGTCCATTTACCATTTACCATCTTATTAAATGTTGACCTCAAAATGATTAACATTAATATTGGGAACATTAATATTGGGAGCACCATAACTACTTCTACAACCATATAAAGAAGAAGACCTTTGGGGTGCTGGTTTGGCGGAGCGGTTACCACCCCATGTACGTGATTCTGCCGGTCCAGGTTCAAATCCCGCCTGTGACCAGTTTGCAGAGTGTTTTCCCCTACTCTGTCACCCCTTCCTCAAGCCCATCCACTGTCTCTCTCCTATCAATAAAGGCACAAAATGCCCAAAAATACATTAAAAAAGAAGAGGGCGCTTTTGAAGACAAGATGCCACTTCTTAATGGGCTAACTCTAATAAATTCATATTCGGCAGGGATATATATGATGAGAACAGATTTTGTGATTGGCCCCTGGATGTATCACTACCTTTAATTGTTATTCTAGTCCCTTTCTCTCTGTCTCTGCTGATTGTTTGCTGGATTGTTTGATTGAATACATCCTTGTAAATGGAACAGGATGTTGTGTGTAGATACTATTTTTTTCTTATCAAAAACAGTTCCAGTATCAATCATATTTATGACCATCGAAGGGAAAAACAAACAAACAAAACCAAATCTGTCTGTCTCAAAAAATGTTTAACCTTGAGTTGTGGAAGTACAGCTCTCTTTGCCCTGCTTATTGCTCATCTACAATGACATTTCACAAGAAATAAGTATCTGCCTCAAGGCTGGTGATAAGAGGTTTACTTTCAGATAAGGAATTGCATTTGATCAAACACCTGACTGAATGGCTGTGTCGAATCCCCTAGACAAGTTTCCCTTTTAGTTCTATCCTCATATGTCATGCCTTAACATTCCCTTTTTACTTTGAAATCACCCACCTTTGTCCCTTGTTTCAGGTTTTGTTTCCTGTCCTCCCCTCTCTGTATATCCCTGATTGTTGTTTCCCTGCACCTGTGTTCCATCCTGCATCAAATTTCCCTCTGGTTTTCTGCCAGATTTCTGTGTACCTTGTGTCCTTGCTTACCAGCATTCTCTGCCTGATCTTGGATTGATATTTTGTGTACTGAACTTTTGTCGAAAAATGATTTGTGAGACTCTGGACTTGTCAAGCCATGCTTTTGGGTCCTTTTCCAGGTCAGCTTTGTGACAGGCTGATTTAAATTTGATAAAAGTAACCAGGGTTATCCCTGCAAACCTAAGCACAAAATATAATACATAACAATAGAAAACAAGAGAAGATAGCTGTGAGCCTCCCCCCCCACAACTTTTGTGCAGCGGGAGACATGAAATATATTGCATGTGATGAATGACAATCTGATAACAACCTTCCCAAGAACTAGTTATGGTGGGTTTGTCATTAGAGTATGGCCTTATTTTACCTAAATGTTATTTAACTTTGACAAGACGATTGTGGAGTTGTGCTTCCAGACACACAATTCCAGTTAAGGATTCTAAATTACATGTTTGTTTTCTTCATTAAGGTTTAATCATAGCAAACTCAGTTACAGCCATATGCTGTTTCTATTTGTTATCTACCCTGACAGTGTACCTGTCTAAAGGTATCGCCCAGAAGACATCCAGATCACAGGCCATGAACACACTGTCTTCATAATTTTAGAAGACAGCTCTCTGTAGAAGGAGGTATAAGAGACACTATCTTCCATGTACACGTGTGTGTGTGTGTGCCGTGTGGGTTTGTCCGCGTTGTGGTTAAAGTAAGCCCAGATCAAACTAAAGGCAGCCTGCAAAACAATGTGTTGGTGTTCATTCAAAACTCAAAGAAATGAAGGAGACCAGAAACTTTCCTACCATGGTAAAAACTGAAAAGTGTTAGTATGATTAACAGAACACGTTTGAGCATGTCAACTATAAACAGGCATGCTGCAGCTGAACCACATATGGCCATTGTTTAAGCAGAGCAGCTGTCTCCCTGATATATGCCTGAAAAAGTGGACAGATCTGTTGACAGGAAGTAGCTAAACAGCATAGTGTGCGAAATGTAGAAATGTGGATGAATATCTTTATTGCTGGCTGGACTCTTGTGACAAAACAAGGATTGTGTGGTTTACTGCTGTGTTCACATCAAAAACAAGGGGTCAACAACTACTTTTCATTGAGGGCTAGTTTTTTCTTGACATACGCTACAAGGGTGAATTTTTGAAAATAGATTTAGATTATATTAAAAAAATCTAAGTAACATTTTGTTTCAGTATTTTTATTTCTCAAAACCCCTGAACGGATTGCAATTTATCTGGGAAACAATCTATATCGCTTCTCAGCACAAGATAAAAGGTTTTATTGGCTGCCAGCAAAAAAGCAGTGAAACGAAAATGGCTTAATCCCACTCCTCCAACAAAGACTGACTGGTTAGAAATTGTATCAGACATACAGAGCATGGAGAGATTAACTTTCTCCTTGGATCTTAGAACAGAAAAGTGTTTGCAATACTGGGAGAAATGGATTGCATATGTATGACATGATGATATGATCTTTTACTTTATGAACTGACGTGCTCCATTGTGTATTGAGTGATCGCATGACCTCCATTTAAATGCCTGTTTGTCATATTTTGTTGTATTTTGTTTTATTTTGTTCTATATTTGTATGTATAAAAATGTTTAGACTTCTTCATAAAAATAAAATATATATATAAAAAAAAACCCTGCACTAAAATCAGCTGGTGATCAGGGCCAAAAAAGCAAGCAGACACAGAGGAGCTCACAGACCACAGAGTCAATCCGCAGGCAGTTGAAGGTCTTGCTATGGGGATTTTACACTGTTGAAGTTGTGGACGTTATACAGTTGAAAGTTCGACTGCATCTGGAATCCCACTGATCATAAATTGTGTGGTCAGATAAGAGAGCATCGAGCATTTTAGGCAGCCTTCTTTGTCCAGTAACTGTGTACAGTGATTGTCTTTATCATAGCACATATTTCCCTATGCTGCTTTCAAGATTCTGGATGAAAAATTTAAACTTGTTTTGAAGAAAAACTTATATTTAGATAAAGTTAATGTGTGGTTGCATTTTGGTAAAGTTTTGCAATTACACTCTTATGAACTACTGAATATTTTGTCCAATATCTTTGGAGGGTGCATCTAATAGTAATATGTCCTGCTCTTATCAGATGTTTCCCCAGATGATATTTATAACAATGGAGGTTAGAAAAGATGCTACATTCACAGAATGACACTATGGGCTGTAATTTCGTAGACCAGGCTAGACGAGACGCGTCGCACCTGCCCTGCGCCGCCCTGTGCCAGGAAATTAAGGCCCTATAGGTGCAAGTCATATGGTTCCATTGTTAATTTCTTTTTTTATGGGGGGAAAATATACTTAGTTCAGTTCAGTGATTTTCCCATCTTTTTTATGTACCATACACAGTGGTGTAACCATGCAGTTTCACAGAAACAATAAGTTTATTACCATAGACCTGGACTCATTTCAGTCCAATTCAAGCAAAAAAATCCACAGGGAGTTTTCTTGTGTTTGTAGGTGCATTACAAAGAAATAGTAGTGAATAAATAGGTAACATTGTTGGCTAGTAGTATTGAATTAGATTTTCCATTGACCAACTATTGCAGGTGCTTATAGACCACATTCAGAAGTTTTGAGCAGCTGCTTCTCTCCATAGACATAACTGTCTCTTCAAAGCTTTGGCCCTAAAAGTGATTTATACAGTATCTGTAAAATAACGCACTCATTTAAAAATGCTAGGGAAATCTTTTGTGTTTAAAGAACTTCTTAGGCTTCAAATCAAAATATGCTACGCATATTCTAACCCGAGAGGCTCCTGGTGTATTATTAATAGATTATTCATGTCACAAAAATCAGGGATATTAATTCACAGGTAGTGTCACTTTTTTGCTCTCTGGTGTGTATTTCCAAATGTTGTTGACAAATGTTTTGGCTCTTTGTACTAACTCTGACATGTGAATGTCCATAGCTGTCTTTTGTTTGAAGGTAAATAAATACAGAGATAATCTTTAATGATAACATGCAGGGATGTTGCCAACCTTCATGTAAAATAGTGCTCCAGAAAAAAATATTTAGAGCTGTATAAATGAATAATTTTTTTCCAAACACACACACATACACACACACACACACACACACCTATACTGGTTTATATGGTATAGCAGGACATTTTCTTGAAACAGGCCCGGAGGTGGTTTAGATGGACTACCCTTTCCTGAGGTCCTAGAGCTATAAAAGTGAAGCTAAAACACTGCAAAAAATCTGAAAAAAATTTAGCTCACTTCAGACCTCAGATACACCCTTCAGAACATGATACACATTACCCTAATAAAATTGTGGTTTATGTGGACAGTTCTCATTTTGACAAAAGACTGGTTTGTGAGGTCTAATTAAACATTATTTGGACTTTAAAGGGACAGTGATGTCATTTTTTAAAGCGCTCCTCATTAACATAAATACACATCTGACAGAAGCAACCATTAAGGGGACATCCACATAAATATCAACTAGACAAATATAACATAAAAATTTAAACTGATCTATGTGTATAAGAATTCCAACAGTCTTAAAGCAGTTGTGTACATACAAGTGCACTTTACTTAAAGCAAGAAAAACAAAACAAGGATCTCTGACAGAAGTAAGCATTGATGGAAGATTAATTTTAATATCAGATCTGTTTTCATGCACTTGGACAATTTCCTGATACAGAGCTTACTGTAAGATATAGACAGATTTACAGTATGCACATAAATTTCCAACATTCTTAAAGAACTAATGTAAAACACTTTACAAAGGACAAAACAGATGTACATTGTTGAAAAAATTAAAATAAAAAAAAACTATGAGAAAAAAAATCACAAAGGACAAAACAAATTTATATTAAAGACAAAATGTGAATTTAGACAAAAACAAATTTGCATTCTCAAAACACCTTTACAAATGACAAAGCAAACTTACAAAGTATAAAACCCTTTTACAAGTGCCGAAGCATTTACAAACTCAGACTGGTGGTGGAACTGGAACTTCCACATTTGCAAAGTGGCCTGGAAGACACTGCATTGATTCAGGATTTTTTTTTTTTTGAAACTAGAATAGCAGAATGAGTGGTAAGTAGTCTATGATTGTGATAGTGAGTTGTTTGGATTCAAAGTTTTTTTTTTCTGTGCAATGTTTTACCCATTTTGTGGAATACAATAAAGTGAAATCAAACAATCTTGCTTGTCTTGTAGAAAACCTGTAAAAAGCAAGGTTGAGACAGATGGATATGGTATGATGGATAACTATATCAATATTTCAACTATCTAAAAAAGGATCCAATGATGTGTGATGTAGCTCAGTTGCATTCCACAAAATAGGCAGGAATAAAAAATACTGAAAAATACACACAACTCACTCTTACAGCCATAGACTGCTCACTCATTCAGTCATTATTTTTCATCCTAAAAGAAAAATAGATAGAATCACTTTGGGGCCACTTTGCACACCTGGACATTCCCCTTCCACCACAGGTCTGACTTTGTTAATTTGTTTACAGCACTTGTAAAAGTGTTTTAAACTTTGCAAATATTATTTTTCGTTTGTGAAAGTGTTTTGAGAATGTACATTTGTTTTTGTCTGAATTTAAAAATATTTTCGGAAACCTAAATTTTTAATGTCCGTTGTAAAGGTGTTTCACACTTTGTAAAAGTGTACCACTGCACCTCCCAGTCATCACACATAAGTACACAACAAATAGAAAACAGGTTGTCTGTGGGTTCTCTTTTTTTTTTTTTTTTTACATTATATGACACTGAACTTTAAAACTGCAACAAAACACAAACCACAGACAGATAAAGGGGTTTCACATTTTTTCTTACTTTGACTGCCTCTTTGCAGCTATTACCCGGTTTCTCACAAAGTCTCTGATATTTTGCATTGTTCTTTGTGCAAGTGCAGAACACTCTACAAGCTTGCAGTGACTGCATTCATTCTTGGTGGCTAATTTTCCTTTACTTTTGTGATCCCTGAAATGATGCATTACTGCAGCGACTTCAGCCTTTGACCAGGGTTTCTTTGACACTCTTCTTGCCTCATTTTTTTGATCAGCATTCTTTCCTGGAAGACACATAGAGTAAAAAAACATGATACAGACAAATAAAATCAGTTGGTCAATTGGAATTGTCAAGACTTAAGATCATCATGTGACTCAACAAATTCCTGCTTACTAATTTCTGCAATTAAATTTCTTAAAAATAGTCATTCAGATAATTTTACTAACTGTAATTGACTACCACTCACTGGTGGAGTCTCATACCAACATCACCTGACCTCAATGAGAAAATTTACCACTGGAAAGGTGGAGATTTATTTTAAGTTTGGGCTACAAGACCTGAGAAAACAGAAAACACCTGAATTTGCTCAAAATGAACAGAAACCTAAAACTAACAGGATGGATTGGGCTGCACTGGACTCATAAATGCTCCAGATGGCAGAAACTGAAACAAGAGGTGATTGGGTGGTAATAACCTACTTCATACAAGTTAAGCTGTGCCTCATTTTACAATTTGATCTGAGTTTGGGAGACTGAAAGAGAGGATAGTATCTGTGAAAAGAAGGGTTTTCAGAAATATCCAAGTACTTGCTCCTAAGGTGAAATACAGCCATATGATATTGCCTTATGGTTACTGTGGCTACCAATTTGCTTACCTACTACACAGCAACCTTATTTATATTCATCTCATAGTGTACTGTCTCTGCACATGTTTGATTGTTACATATAACACAGTTTTAACCCTTTATTTGACCTTTTTCAGATTTTATGCAACTTTTTGGGTAGGACGTCTTTCACAATACATGTGATTTTGCCCACAGACCAGTTTTTTGTTTATTGTGTGGTATTTGTAGTACACCCAGAGACTCCCAAGAATATACCTTTAGAAAATCCAAAAGTCATCCAGGGCCTGTACTATGACCTATTTTATGATCACTGCCATAGGTGTGAGCCAGGGTGCACACTTTACCCCAAAACTTACTCAAACACAAATAATAAATCATCAAATTGGGTCAAATCACCTTCACTGAAGTCTGGTGCATCTTTTGAAATCAAATGTAAAGCTAAGTGTTACAATTGAAAGAAGTTATTGAATTTTAACTGGAAAAAAAATAGTTTTTTTATGATTTTTTCAACAAATTCAATTCTTTAGAGATGTGTCTGACCAACTTACAGTTGCTGTACAACTAAAATACTTACAAATTATTTGGCTACATATATATTCTCAAAGTGGGAAAAAAATCATCAAATTCTGAGACTGGTAAAGTTGTTCAATTAACAGGTTGGGTTTTTTATTTTTTTTCCAGTTAAAATTCAGTAACTTCTTGGGAGTCTCTGGGTGTACTACAAATACCACACAATAAACAAAAAATTGGGCTGTGGGCAAAATTACATGTATTGTGAAAGAGGTCCTTTTAATGTATTTTCTATTCTTTGCCTCAGTGCCCATTTGTCTTATATAAAGCATGTTAAGATGCTTTATAATTAAACTTGAGGGACAGTCCCATTAACATTGGTCATCACAACTGACACAGTTTCTGCAGAAGAACATATCTGAGTAAGTTTTTTAATATCAAAAATATCTTTCATCAACAGAAACACAAGTGATGTGAGGTAACTTACCCTGGTAATCCCCAGTGTCATCGACCTGCTGTGTGTTTATGGAGTTGGATGCAGCATCCTCAGGCTCACTGGTTCCACACTCTGCTGTAGAAGTTGTGCCACTGTCATCTTCAGATTCGCTCTGTCCTTGGCCTCAGCATCACTTAACATAGTTTCATCTGAGAAAATTAAATTAGTGGCACTCATATGAAAAGATGAACATGAACAATCTAAACAAAACTGGACTTACTACTGAAATTAATGTTTTGGGCAAAATGCATAGCATCAATTATGGCCGCAAATCTGTAATTGGCCATACAATCTAATGAGATGCCAGACTTCAAGAAGTCAAAGTCAGGGTCACTTACCCAATGACAATTACTGATTTGTAGATAACCTGTTATTTAATTTTAATGTTGAATTACTGCCCTGCTCTACTGTAGGCTTTTATTTCACATAATAAATTGGCAAAGTACAGGAGCATCTCACTAAATTACAATAAAATGAAAAAGTTCATCTGATTTGATTTTTAAAAAAGGTAAACTTTCATTTACTCTCATATTCATGACATGTGAAGTGAAATAATCCAATCTAATTATTCAGAATGAATTTTGATTATTTTGGCTTACAGGTAATGAAAATCCCAAAGCCAGCATCTCACATTATTTGAATAGCTCAGTCGAAAACATGATTTGAAAAACAGGATGTCAAACTTCTGAAATGTACATTATTCCAAACACTTAATACTTGTTTGGTGCTCCTTTCCCATACATTTTTGGATCAGTGCAGCAATGCATCAGCCTCGCAGCTCTCAGATCAGAACGGTTTTGGCACTGTGGGCACGTGCTTAAGCCAGCTGGGAAAGAAGGTCAGGGCATCTAGAGCCACCACACATAGACACCTCCAGGAAAGAAACTACAACTGTCTCTTTGCTGTATCAGGACACTCAGTGGGCACAACATCAGAAGAGTCTAATCTGGGCTCAGAAAGAGACAAAGAACTTTCTTCAGTTCCAGCTCAAATCCAGCTCCCAGAGTTCAGAGTAGAAAGGTTCAGAATCAGGGAGTCTGAAGTCCAGAGTGAAGTCTCAGCAGTCTGGCTTAGTTTGGGAGGCCATGTCCTCTGCTGCTGTTGATACATTGGGCTCTAATTTCATAGACCAGGAGCAGATGCGGCGCCCCTGCCCTGCACCGAGTCTGCGCCACGCCGACAGCGTGTGTCCAGCGCACTTTGCGAGTTTCCTGCAGGGCACAGAGAGGCGCACCGATGCCTCCATCCCTGCCCCTCCACAAGTGCCAGAGAGGGAGGAGAAAAGGAGTGAGCGGTTTTTACACAGCCCAGTGTTGTCTTCACCAGTCAAATGAACACCTCTCCTCGCGGATGAGGCGCAGCGTCTGATTGGTCTGACTGATCCCCGCCACCGCACAGGGGAGGAAGAGGCCATCATGGGAGGCCACGACGCCTGTCACCATGTGGACAAGCTCTCGGGACAGATGAAATCTGTTGCTGTGTCATTAATGGGAGTACAAAATTAAGTGGCAGAAATTTAAACACAGCAGCAGGCTAATTCATTCATGCTTGTGATCAACGTGCATTCCTGGTCTGTCAATGGCAAATACCAGAACCTTTAATGATATTTCCTTTCCCGGTGTCTCTGCCTCATCCTCCTTACAATAAAGTATTCCATCTTTTTAGATCACGCTAAGAATAAAGACTAAAACAGAGAAATATGGGCAAGTACAGGTAAATCCTTAGAATTTCTAGTGACATAAATTTGTTTTCTGTCTTTTCTCCCTCTTTTCTTTGAATTTAATGAAATGAGAGAAGCCAGATATATACTCTGTATCACATGATAAGGCGGTTTGTTGTTGTGCTTGTGAGTTGTGCATCACACTCCAGCTGCAGTCAAGTTCAGTTTCTATTCTGACTTTAATCCAACATCAGATGTAACAGGACAATTAATAAAGATACAAATGTAAATGCTGGTTGTTTATTGCATTAAAATGTGCCTTACACTGTAGAGACCTGCCTCTGAGGGTTTGGTGACGTGTGTGCCTGTCACTAAATTACAGCTGTGGAGGGTGCACTTCACCTGTGTTGAGAAAAGACCAGGTTGGAACTGGCAACCTTTCAGCGCACCTTCCGCACAGTTTTTTGGCACGAGATTGTCACTGCACCAACCTGAACCTTTCGGCACCTACCCCTGCGCCACAACCATATCAGAGCAGCCGGTCTACCAAATTGTCACAGCTGCAGCACCGGACAAAATTAACACGGGTGTGCCAGGCTCTGCGCACCCTGAATTAGGGTCAATGGGCCCACAAAATTAGGGCCCATTGAGTTTGATCAAGGCCAAAGTCAAACAGCCTAAAGTTTGCCAGGAGATTTTAGAGCCCTGCATGCTTCCATCTGCTCACAAGCTATATGGAGATGCTGGTTTCTTTTAGGACTGAGCACCTGTTCACAGCCCCAAAACTCCTACCTAATGGTTTCTGATTCTGATGTTACTGAGCTTGATGGTCCAGTCAACTGGACCTATCAAATACCCAAAGAGAATCTGTGGGTATCTGTCATGAGGAATACAACAAACATCTGAACCAGAAACATAAAGTAGCTAAAGTCCACTTTCAAGGAAAGCCTGGACTTCAATTACAGCTCAGAGCTACAGGCTAATCAATGCCTCCATGACACAGTGATGCAGGGAATGATGGGAAAGGACTCACAACCGAGGACTGAGGGAAGAAACGAACACCATTTACATAAATTGGATATTTCAGCATTTTTAATCCTCTTTTTGATTGATGTCATCAAATATTATCATGATTTGTTGTACTGGATTTCTGTTTTTTTATGGGCTATATGCCAAAAAGATAATATTGAAAGTAAAAAAGGCTCAAAATATTTCACTCTGGATGTCACGAGTACACAAATATATTAAAAAGTACCTTTTTTCAAATTAATTTAGGAAGAGAAGGAAATTTGCAAGGTATTATCATATCTGATCTATCTGAGGCAGGATTTATGTAAACTAAAGCTGAATTTCCAAGTAATCTTCAATCGATGACAGAGTTAGAATTGTTCTATCTTATCATACCATCTTTTTACTTATCTTGAAAATATACAATTGTCCACACCACTGTACTAATTTACAAAGTATCTCACCTTTGCATTTATAGCCAAGCCACTTTAAAGAAGACACAGGCCCCACACACCGAGGGGGCTTGTCCAAAGAGGATTTTGTTGTGCACACCAGGCGATGCTTTTGACACTGTGGGCAAAATTTTGTTGTAACATTAATTTTTGTCAGGCAGTTTGAGCAAATCCTTTTCAAATCAATATAAAGGTGGAAAGCAAGTTACCATTTAATTGTTGAGAACTGGACCCATCTGAGTTGGACTTGTGATCTGAGCTTGACTATTATCAGTGGTCACCTGCAGTAGAGAAAAGAGCAGAGGGTTAGAACTGAACTATGTATTTTTGTGCACTGATTGGTTCCCCCTCAGGACTTCTTAAAACTATAAAATAGTAGTCAAAAAGAAATTGACTTTTTGAGTTTAAATTAAAGAGCTGTATCTATGCATCCTTCGCTCCAAAGTGGATAAGTCATGAATAGCACATTTTAGATGTTTTAGAAGTTTTATCACCTGTGAAATAGGCACAGATGAAACCAGGAAAATATTGCAAAACCAGTTTGAATGCAATTCAATACAGTATGAAAATAAACTTATAATTAAAAAAGGTTTTTAGCTGCTGCTCAGTGATTTAGCAAAGATATATATATATATTTAATTCTTTTTTTCCCCTATAAAATCCAAAAGGTCTGCAAATGTTATGACATAAAGCAATTGGTATTGGATTTGAGAACATACCACAAAGTTACCCTGGAAGAAGGTCCCTTTTAACCTGATGTCCTCCTAAGTCAAATTTGTATATTTTTGCATGATACACACACTCTCAGATGCAATGAAAACTTTTTGAAATCATTCCAGAATTTGTCCCTAAAAACCACTGTCCTCATAAATCATATCACGCTCAGGTGACTGTACACACACACTGGTACAATGAAACATGGAGAAATGTCCTTATTAACCTGATGTCCTCCTAAGTCATATTTGGGTATTTTTGCAAGATACACACACTCTCTCAGATGCGATGAGAACTTTTTGAACTCCAAAAATCTCTCAGGAAGATGTCCCTAAAAACCACTGTCCTCATAAATCACATCACACTCAGGTGACTGTACACACACTCTGGTACAATGAAACATGGAGAAAGGTCCTTATTAACCTGGTGTCCTCCTAAGTCATATTTGGGTGTTTTCTGAAGAATACACACACTTACACACAAATATAATGGGAACATTATCAACTCAAAAACTCATTTAGCAAGATGTCCCTATACCCCATAGTCAATATTGATTATGTCACATGCAGGTGACTGTACACACACACTGTGACAATGAAACATGTTTGTAGAATACATGGTTTGCTACATGTGCCATCATTTAGCACAATCCTGGATTTTATTTACCTGTCCGCCTGTGCAGAGGTCTCCAAGTGCTGGAGTTGTCTGGTTTGTGTTGACGTCAGATTTCAGCTTTGGTTTGTTCACAGACATCTCAGTCTGGCTGCTCTCAGTTGTAACCTATATCAGATGAAGCACAGAGGAAAATAGACAACCAACAAATGGCTGGTGACAGTTAGAGGATGTTAAGAACTGAAAGAACAATGTTGATTAACCAAAAACAAAACAAGGCATGGTAGCACTCTTCTTAAAACATGCTGTTACGAAGACAAGAATGTGGTGAAGTGATAAAAGACATCCTGGCCTAAAATTCTGCTTGTTTGCTCTGTGGTAGCACTGTACAATCAACAGGATCAACATTCATGTTGATTAATCATGGTTAATCAGGATTCAACTTACCTTTGAAAGCAATGATGTACTTGACATCAAGTCCCTCTTCGCAGTCTCTTTATCAACATGAAACTTTTTTTTTCTTTCTTGGGATAACTGTGTCGTCTTTGTTGCATGTTTCAGTGGCAGGTGTCAAAAGTCTAAATCACCAGAGAGGATGTTGAAGGATTGTTATTTTTGTCATATAAGCATTATCTGAAATCACATAATCTACAGTAATTACTGGGAATAAGCAGAACAAACTGTTTAATACATGTTTTTTTTAATTATTATTCATAACCACTTCATTGCATATGAGAAAGGACCAATGTGACCCTCCTGTCCCTCCCTATGAGGAACTACACCTGTCAACATGAGAAATAGCTGAGTGGGAGACTGCCTATGAATGACATAAACAGGAGGAGGATATTTGCTATTATGTTGGGCTCTGCAGGGCCAAAAAAAAAAAAAAAATTGATGTTATAAATTATAAGAAGGTGAAAAAAAACTTGAAGGTTCAAGGATCAGGGGGATTTTCCTCCCAACACACATTGTTACCATAGCATCAAAGTCAAACTATTTGAGCATTTTGAGACCAGATTAAGAAAAAGGAGGACAGTTGATCCCAAAACAAACAGTTGAAAATTTTTAAAAAATCTTTAAGAAGCTTAAAAGTAGTTATACCATAAAAAATACCATAAAATTTCTACACTGAAAATAGCCAAAAAAAACGAGTTAAATCATCAAATAGAAAGGTAATTATAATTGGCTTAATTTTGGGATATTTAACCTATATTCCTGATACATCACTATGTCCATCACTTCTTGTAGCAGCTGATAAAGCCCAAACTCACTGAAATTAGTTCTATATTTTTTTCTCTGGGAAAACTGGGAAACTTGTGTAAACTGTGAATTTTAAGAGACAGACTTTTTTATGGACCATATATATTAATGACTCAGCCTGACTAGTTTTTCTAAAACAAAAGAAACAATACTACAATATCCTAAATTTACCAGCTTGTTTTTCGTCCCTAGAATACAAAACCAACCGTGCATGGTGGAGATGTTAGCTGTTACTTTTCTCTACACCTGGTCCTCCTCTGAGTGAGCTAATTCCTCCTGTAGGCCTACAGCGAGCATGTGGAAGTAGCTTCTGGAAAAAACTAGGTCAAGCTTTGCAAAGAAATAAACCCACTGTGTCTCACACTACTTTTAAAAATCATTATTTTAGCCATCATACTTCACTTTGTTTCTCCTTACCAAAACACGTGTTATTAAATAGCTGCGTCTCACCACATGCACCTGCTCCATATTAGTCTGCTGCAGGCTGATGTTAGCAAGAGCACCCATGAAGCCAAACATGAACTAAACCTGTTTGAAAAAGGCCTATTATGCAGTACTTTATCAAAGTGTCCAAATAATAGGAAGTAACCTAATCTGACTTAGTAGAATCATTTAAAAAATGGAATATAGTCCAACTTTCAATAAAAACATAAATTAGAATCCCTATTCAGTGAAAATGACCTGCTCAAGTAAAAAGGTACTGTATTTTAATAAAGATATACTCTTACCTTTATGTTATCAGTCCTCTTGTGCATCTATTCTGCTGTTTTGCTTTGTAAAACACCGAGCACATTTAATTTTTAAATCCCCGGCCGACTCAGACGTATTCCGGAAGTGACAACAGGAAGGTCCACAAACCAAAACCAGCCAATCACGGAAAAGCCCGCTCAAATCGGCCGTGTGTATGAGAAATGTGTATGAAAGTGCAGTTCAGTGACCACCTCCTGGGTGCGCTGTTCTATACACTGGAATACACTGAAAATCAGGTCAAGTGGTTAAAAAGGACTTTTAAAGAAAATGAGAAAATATGTTATTTAGACACTAACAAATACAGATACACTCTCGGAATTATGAGGACATTGGCATGGTCCCCATATTACCCTACAGTCCCTGGAGCCCAGGTACGTAGTCAGGTCCAAAGTCCAGCCAAACCATATATACCAACACACACACACACACACACACACACACACACACACACACACACACACACACACACATATATATATATATGTTTGAAATAAATTATTCATTCATACAGCTCTAAATTGTTAGGATACGGTGTAAGTAGGACCCAGAGCAGAGGCAGACGATCAGTAAAAGTGAAAAACTCAGGATTTATTTGATCAGCAGATCCAAAAAAGTGAACAATTGAACAGGTGACTATACACAAAGAGGTGGTGGCGGTGGCAGGAGCTCGTGGAGACCTGAAAGACAGAAAGAGACACTGGTCTGTCTTTAGGTAACGAGCAACGTTCCAAAACACCATCACAAAAAAGCAGAATGAGCTCCGAGTGTCGGAGACAAGGCTTAAGGCCAGCACTAGTGACTTGGGTTGAGACGAACCACAAATGAAGTGCAATCAGCCGGCGCTGAGCGGAAGAAGCTCCCGGCTTTTGTAGCAGGCGTCATCAGCGCTGATCACGAACAGGTGAGGAAACCAGGTCAGGTCAGCACCGCAGCTCCGCCCAGCCACAGCCACAGGAGAGAGAGAGAAGAGAAAACCCGAGAGGGGAGGGGGAGAGGAGCAGGGCAACTGGAGCAGAGGGTGAAATCCTCACACTAAATATTTTTATATGTAAGATAAGAAGCTGTGAAGGGCCTGATGATCACTGGTTATGGCTACAGCAACAGATAATTATACCTTAAGGTCTAAAACATCAAACTCAAGTGTGATAATGTCATATTAGTGTTCTTCTGCAATGCTGGATTTATTCTTCTCCCTGCTTAAAGATTTCTTGGGAAACTGTCGGAAAAAAAGGATTAACAGTTTTTTTTTTTATAAAACTGTTGAACTGTTTTGTGAAGGAGAAAAAGCCTTGTGAAGTAAAAAGAAATCAGGCAGGCAATATAAAGTAAAGACATAGGCTATGTCGCACAACACTATATAAAATACTGCTATTTCAGCAGCTTAAAGACAACTACCATGACAACTAGTGTTGCTACTTCTAAGAATTACTATCATTCATATGATAATGGATTAAACGATTAATATTGCACTCAACTAATGAAATCGCAAATGTAGAAATTCTAAATTTGAACAGAAAATGATAAATGAACTGAGGCTGAGTGCCTATAGAAATTCGTTTTATGGTTTAGTTAAAAAGTTAAAAAGTATCGAAACAGAGCTTTATGTAAAAAAATGCAGAGGGAGAACCAATTGGCCCTGCTTACATAAGATTCCACAAGTACATTGGGAATTGTTTCTATTTGAACATTTTTTACAATACGCAGTTGAACTATGACATTTGAGGTTGACATCTGGATATACAGCACAATGTGCTCCATTAATGATAAGCACATTTCTCCCCACTCCCTCTCTATAGACCGTGCTGATATCAATCTCCCAACATTTAATGTTCCTGTCCAGAGTTAATAAAATGTACCCTGGGGATAAGTGGCTGTGTGTGTGTGTGTGTTAGTGAGTGTGCATAGTGAAATGTCTGTGTATTACCATTTGATGTTGAGATGACCAAAAAACATGCACTCAGAGAAATACTCACGGTCCTTTCATCTTAAACAATGAAGATGACCTGAAATTAAAATTAAAATTTAATCAACAAATACAGTAAATGAATCGGACATTATTATCTTAAGAAATTGTACTGAACAACAAAACAGCAAAAATAATGATATTCACTTAAAACTAATGATATGTTTCTCAACAAATTTGGAAACCCCTTGAGGATCCCTTGATTCTAATGAAGGAGAAACCCAAGATTCTCATGAGATCAGCTCCTCAGTGATAAAAGACAGGAGGGGGGACAGAGCTGCTGTGTGGGTGGAGACTCTAAGGCCAGACCATCCTTCATAGGAGCTAAGGGTGCAACAGTAAATGTCTGGCTTCTCATTCATTTCTCCCTCTTTCCTCCCCCCTCTATCCTGAGAAGTGCAGCACTTAGTCTAATGTGAATAATGATGCTGACTGTTTTCCAGGCTGACTATAATCCTCAATAAATGAGTCAAGATTTATTACTTTAAGTCCCCTCATCTGTCTTTCTTTTTGTCAGCCTTTGTTTTTGTAATGTCTTGTTGTTCAACTGTCATTTCTCATTTTGATATTGATTCTTTTTTTATGCAGGCCTAATAGTCCGTAGCTTGAAATATTTGGATGCTGAAGATGATTTTCCAAAAACCTTTTCATTATGAAGAAGCCACAAGATCCTCCTTCAGATTTTGTTGGGCTTCAAAGCAATGTCTTCATTTCCCTCTTTTTCAGTTCCCTCTGAAGCTTAAAGATGAATCTTTTTGGCTTTAAAGCACCTGAACAGCTGATAATACAAGTCACGCATTTCATTTGTGTAAGATTTGTTAGTCATTTCTTCTCTTGGTTCACATCAAACCAGAAAATGCACACATTTCACGTAATCCCTCTGTTTTGTTTAAACAAGCTGATTAATTCTATACGAAAAAAACGGAGACTTCCTCTGTTACTTTTGAAATGCTATTTATCTAGTCTTCTTTAGTATACACTGTTATCTCCTGCATGTTCCTTTAGCCTGTGCTGCCATAACACTTTAGTTTAAACTCTGGGAATAATAAAGTCTTATCTTATCTTATCTTATCTTATCTTATCTTATCTTATCTTATCTTATCTTATCTTATCTTATCTTATCTTATCTTATCTTATCTTATCTTATCTTATCTTATCTTACCTTGCTTTGCCTTACCTTACCTTGCCTTGCCATGCCTTGCCTTGTCTTGCCGTGCCTTACCTTACCTTGCCTTGCCTTACTTTACCTTTCCTTACTTTACCATGCCTTACCTTGTCTTGCCGTGCCTTACCTTACCTTGCCTTGCCTTACTTTACCTTTCCTTACTTTACCTTGCCTTGCCATGCCTTACCTTACCTTACCTTGCTTTGTCTTATCTCATCTTATCTTACAGTACCTTGCATTACTTTATCTAGTCTTACTTTATCTTATCCCATCATATCATATCTTTGCTCATCTTATCTTACACTGCCTTACCTCACTGTACTTCCTTTACATAACTTATCTTAATCAATCTTACCTTCTGTTATGTTATCTTCTCTAACTTTATCTAATCCCATCTGATCTGATCTTTCCTAATCTTAGTTTACCTTACCTTACCTAACCTTACTTATCTTATTTAGTCTTACTTTCTCTTCTTATCTATTATTATGTTATCTTATTTTTTATCTTACCCGACCTTTCTTTGATCTTCATCTTTTCTTATGTTATCGTATCTTATTTTACCTTGCATTATGTTATAGTGTCTTACTTTATTCTATCTTATCTTCTCTTATCTTATCTTGCCTATCCTACCTGCCTTACCTTACTGTACCTTATTTTACCTTACTTTATCTTGACCAATCTTACCTTATGCCATCTTATCTTTTCCTATTTCATCTTGGCTTATGTCATCTGATCTCATCTGTTCTGATCATATCTTATCAAATCTTATCTTATTCTACCTTATCTTGCTTTACTTCATCATAGCATAGCTATGCCTATCTTTGTTTAGCTTAGCTCTCATTTTCATTTATAGGGCGTCGGTGGTGAGTGGCCATGGTCGGTGAGTCTAATGTTGCAGGTTTTTTGCAGGTTTCAGCTGCGACTGTCACATGGTGATGAGTCCTAAAGTAAGACACTTAATCCTAAATTGTTCCCACTGCTGCATCAGTGGCATGTAATGGGCATCAAATGGCATGTAGTGTTAGTTGATACTGATGGACAACTGACATAGAAACTCCACCCATCAGTGAGTGAATGTAAGAGTGAATGGGTGTGAATGGGTAGAAGTAACACGTGGTGTAAAGCTGCTTTGAGTTGTCAAAGACTAGAAAAGCTCTATGTGAGCTCAAACCCATTTATTATTGACAATTTATGGACAGAATAATCCTTTAAGGCTCCCACTATTCTGACAAGCATGATGTTTCTATAGCTTTTTTAGCCCTTAAATCTTAAGACCAGCCATTGTGTTTACCTGAACGCCTTGTTAAGAAGGTGATCCAGTCCAAATGTCTGAGTACACAGAGTTGTTAATTGTATAAAAGCTCAAAGCAATTAAACAATAGGTCAATATGTAATCAATGAATTAAAGATAAAAGGGTGTCAAGGCATGTGGTGTTTTCTGTTCATCAGCACTTCCACTGCCTTCCTGGTGTTTTTTTCTTTAAATCATTTTAGAGAGAATAAGTCATGAGCCGTGCTGCAGGGCTGAATGCATGCATGAGCTTATCTCTGTGTGTGTGAGTGTGTGCGATTTACATGAAACTGATGACGTTTGGGGAATTCTGTCATTTCAAAATACAGAGAAAGCTTCAACCAGGACAAAACGGATTTTATGAAGCCTGTAGCAAGGCTGCTGGGTTTGAGAGTGATACACTTATGGAAATAAAGTCCATGTTTTAATGTAAATATGAAGACACAGAATGCCTACTCTGCCAGCTCGGGGTTCATTCAGAGGATTGTGGTGCCTAATACAGGACAAACATTCGAAGTCATTGCGTGTTTAGAGGGATTATGAAGCAAATTTGCCAAATTGAGAATTGCCCCACAGTTTAGACCCAAGTTGTTCCTTTTTTTATTTAAACTAAACTAAAATTTATGTATTTTACCTACAAATGCATTGCTATCTGTCCTAGCCTCATGGCCTGCAGATTTATTGAGCCACAAAGTCTCCAGGAACTTGGAAAAAATGACAGCAAACAAAAGCGTTACCCTTTAAATTATTTCATTGTTATAAAAAAATAGATGTCAAATAAAATAAAACATAAAAATGACAACAATAACCATCCACTTGGAACCCTAAATTATTAACAAAAACCTCTGTCAAAACTTAGTTATTATAACATAAATGGTTCCATTCTTCATATGACTTAGATATTTATTATTATTATTTAAAACAAACCCAAAACTAAATGAGCAATTGTAATATAACATCTCTGTGTCTCTTATCATCTATCTATCTATCTATCTATCTATCTATCTATCTATCTATCTATCTATCTATCTATCTATCTATCTATCTATCTATCTACATATTTTCTCTTATAAGCATTATTATTTCCACCACTCCCATTTATAATTTTTGCTTTTTAATTTGCTTTTACAAATGCTGTTAACACAGTGGAAAAAAAAAATATTTTAAAAAACTGTTTGTTCAGGGGAGCCAAATAATTATCCTTTTCATTTTTGCTGCGTGCTTTATGACTCATCTGTTTATCTTTTTTGTTGAAGCATTTATTTTACCAGAAGCATTTGCATTTGTTGAGTTTTTTCATATCACAAAAATAGCATTAATACTAATGAATTTCCTGAGGACATCTGTACTTTCTATTCTGAAACAAGTTATGTTTATAACTTTTCCTGTGTTTTGTTTTGAATTAAAATTTTAATAACTGAACCTATAAAGGACATGACTCAAATTTATCATCTGCATCAACAGGTTTCCTGCTCCCCCACTAAAGCTGCATGTGCCTTGTTTGGATCCCATGCATATTCTGTGCTGCTTGATTATTGCAAAAATTCTGATCACTATTATTTCAAGTGATATTACAGTTATTGTTAATAAATCATGTTCACTCTTATTTTCAACAACACATTCAAATGCAGTCATCACATTTTAACCCTATTAAAATGTAAACTTTCTGAACACAAAAAAGTAGATGAGTGAAATCTGGAAACAACACCCAGTTAGAAAATAAAAAATAGACTGTATGAATTCATGACAACAAATTAAATATGTTTGGGATAGTAATGCTCTAGTCTTGTGCCAAAATATAAACAAAAACAACAATCCATGGGGCTCAGAAAAAATTGCTAAAATTGTAAGCTAAAATTGTAATCCAATTTGAAATTGAATATATTTCCCAGCCCTAACATGGGCCAACGCAACAACTGTCTTTTTTTCTAAAACATGGAAGCAGAGTTAAGACATTGGTGTCTCTAAATATCCCCAGACAGAAAGTGCAGTATTACAGGAAGCTGTACATCCCTGTGTCATTGCTTTCTCTAAACACATCATGATTACACAGAAAATTTACACTTACAGGGGGAATGCTGACTATTTTCTCTGGTGTGTTGAGCATGGTGAAATGACACTTCCAGCTCTGGGCTCCATCATTTTGAATAAATCAGACTCATTTCTCATTTTTGTCCCCTGCAGGCAATCATTTGACAGTGACAGGTTTCATTTGCACTTACACTAAAAGCTATTGTACTGTCTCAGATATATCAAGAGTGCACACGCACTTCCCACATGGATGAAGCAGTGACAGTAAAGGAATCAGGTACAAGATTCTATTTAAACTCCTGTATGTCCAATTTTAAAACAAAAGCTCCACTTCAGCAAAATACAAAGTAAAGCCACTAGCACCTCAGTTAATGGAGCAAAAATGATTAACAACAATTTTTGTACGGACATATAAAAAACATCTCAGTCAAAATACAGCGTGCATGGATAACACTTATGAAATTCTTTAGCCCTATAATATGAAATATTTAGACAGAATCCATGTTAATTATTTAGGGCTTAACAATGCCAGTTATTTAATTTTAAATTATTATTTCTAAAGCATTTTTAACTAAACAAGAACTCATTCCCTTTATCATTTTATTGCACTCTAAAGTCTGAAACTGAAGTAAACACTCCAAATGTAATTTTCTTAGCAGTGCATAAAGGTTAAATATGTGTGACATTCGTCACAGTTAAGAACCAAAACACAGATAATGCCAAAATGTTGTGCCCGCAAAATCAAGCTTTTGTTTTTTAACCAAGCTATGGACATTTCTTCAGGGAAAATGTCAATTACTGTGGGATGGCTTCAGTTTATCTGAGCTTATGCAGCAGGTGACACTTAAAATAGTCCATTTATTTGCAAGTCCTCACTGACTTTGTTTTTCAACACTGGAGGCTGCAGCTTGCTTGCTCAACAATCACTGATTTTAGAGCTACTTAAGCCTTTTTTAAAAGAACATAGAGATTAGATCAAATTATGGTACAGGTAACAAAAGGGAAACAATACTCTGAAGTAAAGGGTGCTACTTTTGAGGGACATTTGGATTATTTTATAAAATTAGTTTTGCCAGTGGTCTTGTTGTTTTCTTATATTTAAACCTAAAATATAATGAAAGCGATTGTCTTCATCCTTCTTAGAGCTTCAAAAATGTTTATGTGTCTTTTCTGAGCAGTTTATACCTTATGATGCTGTCGCTCAAGGCACAATCATAAAAAATAAATATAGTGACAAGAAAGTGATACAGTTGCAAACACTTTAGTTTTTGCTTCTTTTGAGGTTGAATTTAATACTAACAGGAAATAAACATTGTTTTTCTTCTTTTTTTAACTTTAATCAGCCAGGGTCAGACTTGTGTCGTCACGCTGCTATTGAGCATGTGAGTGCCTGCGTGTGTGTTTGAGGAAGAAATAGATTGACAGCACCGACAGCTCTGGCAGTTTTAAGATTCTGAGGTGGGTTTTTTGATTGATATGTCCAAACAGGCAGCAACCCTAGATTAAACCCTCCACTAGTCAGTCTACACACGCATACTCGCACACTAGCACACACACATACTCAGCTACACAAAGAGCTGCACAGTCATGGACTTGCACCTACATACACTTTAACACAACAGATTTTCATACTTTAAAAATAACAGAACAAAAATACATTGAATCGAATCCTGAGAACAAGGCATAAACCAACAGTTAGGAGCAAACCAAGTATAATTTAATTATTAATGCTTGTAAAGTAAAGAGAAAGAAAAGATTGAAGCTGTGCTAAATGACATGATTTATTCAACTGACATGTTTACAACTATTTTCTTATAGACACTGCTTGAATAAATAGTTAGCTGTTACTCCACTCAACAAACATTTTCAGTTCTGCATTTAAAATAAGATATTTTGTTTTCTATGCTTTTAATATATACATTTATTGCACAAAAATACAGATTCATTGCAATTTACAACATATAGCCACAAATGTGTTCAAACAAGATTTTGATTCTGTTCAGTGTGTGTTGAGGTTTTTGGATGAACATTTGCTATAACAAAGTTGTTATGAGGTTTATCTGATGAGGAGGAGAGTTTACTTTCACATTTAAGTCCAATGAGTTTGCCTGCCACTTTGCACTGCGTCAGAGCAGAAGTCACCCCATGAAGTTTGAAGCTCATTTTATGGCAAATCATAATTCCAGCAAATGTCAGTTATATTTCAGAGAAAGGGAAGGGTGGGTGGATTCAGAGTTGCTGTTTCCTCCACATATTTGGCTGCATTCAGGGATCACCCTCACCTTTAAGAATAACTAAAGCCATCTCATCATAAAAGAAAAGGCTTGTGTGATGCAGCATTGTTTGTTTTTATCAAAACCTTTGACAACATGGTCATGAAAAAATCTATAATATGAATTGTCTGAACAAATTCTATTTGTGTTATGTAGGCCTATATTACTTTGGATGGATTCAATTTTCTTTTGCGAGGTTGTTTTGACTGTCCCTCTGCCTTAATGCTCTGAATGGATATATCAGTTATCTTTTAATTTACATAGTAAGAAAGAAAATCTATTTAAAAGAGTTGTTTTGGTCTCTTTGGTGGTAAATTATATTTATAATGATTACCACAAGCCTTGTCCTTTAGTGAAAAAATATAACTTTTTGCTACAGCTAACCTTTGAATTAAGGCAAGTCTAAAGATTCAAACAGACACCAAAATGACAGTTTGGAGAGGTTGGTACATAGAAGACAACTGGACAATAGCAACATTTAACAACGCCTAACACCACTGTTAAAGTGACACTTCTGTATGACAGTCCCTAATGCAGAGCAGAAAGATAACTGGTCAATGAAACACTGAGAGCTGTAAAAGTGTGTGAGGACTGGCATTTGGAAATTTTCACATGAGGTTGCTTCATCAGTTATATGTCACCTTTCATTACTGTATGTAACACCCGGTGTAAAACAAACTCTCTAAACAGTTTCAAACCTGCAACATTAATCAAATGTCCTGAGGGCTAATCAACTAAGGGCAGAATCAATATTGAGCGGTGCTACTGACACCATTGCAGGAAGGGCCATCTTTTCCTGTCTCTGCTAACCTGCAGTGGTTCACCAGTCGATACAGTTTAGAAAGAGCAAATAAACCATCGTACACTCACACACAACAGCACACACACATAGAATACATTCTCAAAAAAAAAAGAGAACTTTGGATTGAGGAAGGTTGTTCTTGTGTCATTTAAAGATGGCTGCTGCAGTGTTTCTAGATCAATCTGTTTAAATGTACTCTGCAGGTTTCTACCAGTGCTGCAAGTCACTCAAATACTACGACACACCAGTTTTACCCACCACTCCTTGAAAAAGTAATAAAAATGCTAATTACCTAGTATTGAAAGTAACTTTGTACTTCATTCATAAGTTACTTATACTCTCCCTTTAAAAAAAAAACGCCTGATCAACAACAGCTTTTAAATAAAGTTTACAACAGACATCTTTTTCCTTAATAGACACAAACTCAAAATAAAGACAGTTCTTTGAGATGTTGAGAGTGCAGGCTCTCTTATCCTCCATGCAGCACTGGACATTTATCCAGTCCCTGCACTAACAGGCTCTCAAGATAAAAGCCCACCAAAGATAAAAGTACCTCAGTGACTATGTATTACTTTGTTCTCTGTAATATTATTGTTACTGTTTTAGAAACTGCAACCCCTTATACCACTGATACACTCAAGAGGCGGACTCATTGCAGAAAATCATGACCTGCAACGAGTAACTGTCGAACATTTGTTTCAACTGGTTTTCAATACTGCGTTTTAGAAATTAAAATGGAAAAATCAACATTGGATGAGCTTTCATCACAGTCCTTTGAATAGTCATGTGGTAATTTAGCTGTTAATGCACAATACAAAGATACACTTCAAAATCACACATAAGGATTGATATTATGACATTTAAGAGGAAACTGAGTTTTACTTGAAGGTAATATGGGGACAAATGTGAAGTCTTTGGGATGGGATAAGAAAAAAGTATGTTTCTTATAGAATTACATTAACACTATGACAATTCTTCAGTGGTGCTTTATAACTTTCTACAATATTATGATTAAATATAATCTGGGATGTTGTAAAGACTGTCCGACAGTGAGTGCTACAAATAAATTAAGAACATGAAAATAAAAATCTGATTTACAGTGTATCTATTTTTATAACAAATATTATTGCTTTATTAATAAAATTACTCTACCTGAAATTAAAGTTTAAAATCCAGAATTTTCTCAAACTTTCTCTCAGCACTATTTCATCAGTTGTAACATGTGCATGACCATCGACACAGACACACTGCTGTGCAGACACTGATTTACATATTGCACTATTCTTATGACCCCAGCCCCTTGCATTTCTAAAACTCCAGCTGAACAATGTAGCAACACTTAAATGAAAATAGTTGCAGTGTGTGCAGATTCACATAAAAATAATAATAATAAAAAAATGGAGTTGATAGGATTGGTACAACTGATCAAAGTCCACCTCTTTGCTCTATGTATGGGTGTTAAAAAGGAAGGAGGCTCCGCATCATCAGCATTGAACAAACTTGTAGAATCACTTGGAAGCCACAGCCGATATCCACGGATTTGGCTTCCGGTGTGGCAGTAACAAGTTTGGTACCTCTCTGATTATTCCCTCTTCTTCATCTCCAGGGTTTTAGTTTTCTTTGTGCCTTTAATGCCTAGTCATCATTGTGAAATGAATCTGGACTTGAAGGGCCATCATCACTGAGAATCTGAGTGTTGTTGAATGTCCCAGCAAGTGACGCACCCAAGGTCTGGTTGACAGGTGCCATCTCTGAAAGGATGATGTTGTCATGGTTGCCCACGAGGGTAGTTTTGTCCATAATCTCCTTGCTATGTTTGGATACCACAGCATCCAGGAAGTCATACTTGTGTGACAACATGCCACTTTCAAATAGGTACTTTGTCAGGTAAGAAAAGGCCACATTTGCGAGGAAAGATGCCACCATGGAAACAGACTTAAATGGGAACCGCTGCTGGACAAAGTGCTCCACATCCCCGGTAAGATGGTGGATCTTCTCCTGGGTCACCCAACCAGGGAAGTAAATGAAAGGAGGAAGCTTGAGGTAAGGCTCTCCTCCACCAATACGCAACAACAGACCAAAGATATAGCCAGCCACAGAGCCGTAGGTGTTTGTGCCTTTGACAAATAAAACACTAAGTAGCTGGGGGAAGATGATGACGTAGACCAAGTCAGAGCTGAGGTACCAGAGGCCGTACACTGATCCTGTTAACAATGCCATAGCAGTAGCAAGAGCTCCAAATATAAAGATTGTGAGGCGCATCACCCAAACAATCTCATTATCTGAGGCCTGTTGGAAAAAGAAAACAGAAAAGTTAGGAAGGAAACGCTGGATCCTGGTTATCAGGGTTAGAAATGTGACTAAAAACAATAAAAGCTGGAAAAAACTTCTTATAAGCTCTGCTTAACTAGATGAAAATCCAAAAAAATCTGCAGATGTTGAGCTGGGGTTATGCTCACAATGTTTTTTTTACAATCTTAAGCTTGATTTGAAACCACATACAGGACTACACCAGCTGTACCTACTGATTTTGCCAAAATGTAGTATGCAGTATGCAAGCATTTATTAAGTGGTATGCCAAAAGTACCTGGATGTCACACCTGGGTGTCATACTTCTGGAAAATTAGCTGCATGCATCAGATCAGTCTAACTTCCACACTGTTTTCCACAATGCAAAGTGCCAACAGCTTGAGCTTCAAAATGACCGACAGTGGCAGTACGTCTATGGCAATGGCCTTAATATTATTAGCGCTAGCATTCATTCTGTTACATTTATAGAATAATAAGGCATATCTTACATTTTTGAGTTGATACATGTTACATATGTCATATGCAATTTTTCACCTTTGGAAATCATGAAATCTGAATAAATCACTCACTAGATTTATTCAGTCCATAAGTGTCCATCATTTAGTGATGAGAACGATTAGCTGGGTGACCAGAAATGAAAATAAGCTGCATTATCGGATTAAGGAGGTAAAGCACACAGCTATGCTCCCATTGTTAAGAGGAACTGGATTATTTTTTGTAGATTTTCAAAGTAGATAAGGTTTTTGTAGAACTGGTTGCTCTTGCCCACACTTTATGACAGTAGGCGGCAGTATTGCACTGAAATGAAATAGTTCCCGCCCACAGGAAAACAAACAAACAAACAAACAAACAAGTACATTAGTGGAAACAGTCTGGTCGGGCCTGACATACTGCAAAATAACAGCCATTTGGCAGTAATACTAATAATGCAGTAATCCTACTGCCATAATCGATACTGCATCTAAGTGCAGTAGGTACAGAGTAACAGACGGTTTCCAAAATAGTCTTATTTCTGTGTAAGCATGTTATCTCAAGACACTTTACAATTAGGGCTGACCAAAGCTATAGTCTTCATTTCATAGATATACTTATAAGCGTGTACACATAAATAATAATTCACATTTACACATATGGATACAATTAATTTCACTAATGTGGAGACATTGAACATATTCCCCACCAAAATGATTCTGTCTGCATGAAGTCATTTAACCAAATGTCACTGAAATAATATGGACTGGATAACTTCCAAAGACAAAAGCAAATCCTTTTTTCTGGCTAACAACCAGCAAAACACTGAATATCCAGTTTTTTAAAAACAAATCTTTTTCATTAATTATTTTCTTTCAAACCACTTTATTGAAAAAGGTGTATTTCTGATGTGTGACTCTATGGTTATAATAATTAAAATCAGTTTTAGATATAGTTTTGTTACTTTTTGCTAACAAAAAAAAAAATTGTTAACTCCTGGAATGAAGTAAGATCTAAGAATTGAGGTTAAGCAATTATTTACAAAATGTTTTTGTAAGTGGCAAATACTGTGCACATGCAAGTTTTTAAAATTGTTTATACTCTTACCGACTGCCGAAATGCAAGCTGATAAATGTTCCGAGCAAACATAGAGCTGGCTGAAAGAATGGATGAGTCTGCGGATGACATGACAGCAGCTGACACAGCCCCCAGACCAAAGAAGGAGATGTAAGGTGGGCAGAGGTGCTGGAGCACTATGGGTAGGATCATATCTGACTGGTCTTTATCCTTTGGAGGGAGAGAGCCATAAGTAGTTTGGTTCCAGTCTGAAAGACAATAAAAGAACAGAATTGTCAATGTTTTGTTGAACAAGAAATCATGAGGCTTCAGAGCATTTAAGAAATTACAGTGACCTTTTCTGGCAGTGATGAAGTTGATCCATCTTTGTTCCACACGTTTCTATTGTAAAAATAATGAAATTGTGTTCCTGGGCAACTAATGGAATGTTTTGAGGACTTCATACCAATATTTGCTCTGATCCATTAGTTTTTCAAAGGGCTCCCTGTGGCTGCACATGTTTTAAGCTGAACGTGTTTGTAAGCTGAATTAAAGCAGAGAATTTTGTAAAATGCTGTGTTGTATGACAGAACACAGGTAAAAGGCACCAGCAAGCATATGAAACCAAAAACAATACATGGCTTCCACATAATAACCACATTTATAAACTGTTTTGTGCATTAAGGGTCACTGGTCCTGATTTAAAGTATGACTCAGGGGGAACATGTAATGTGGTTTAATTACATTTTAATTACATATTTAATCAACAGTAGCTTTAATAGTAATGATTAATGCTTGGAATAGGCCATTAATTCGGATCAGGCATTTGAGGCAGATTAATTACAGAAGTTTTATTATTTTCCTAAAGGGAACACTGGGTACTTAGAACTCTGAAAGTAGAAAGACAGTGTTACACACAGATAAGCTAACAGTTCAATAACTCCATCTTTTGAACTCAGCATTTTAACTCTGCTGAAAAGATAATAGAGCTTTTATTAAGCATGTTTGTAGTTGTTGTTTAGCCATGTTACTATGAAGCCATTTTCTTATAAAAAACTAAGCCAAAATGTTTTGCTGAGATTTAAACACATTAGTTTTAACTCAGGTGATAGAATAAGTGATATTTGAGCTAATCCTGTCTTTATGTACCAAATAAGTTATAGAAAGAATATCACATGTGGAAAAACATGACTGATTGCACTAGTTCAAGAGGTTGCTTTTTTTTTTTTTTTTTAACTTCATATCTATCCTCTTACCATACAGGACTTGATCCAGAGTGTTTTCTCTGTACTCTGTGCCCCAAACATCTACAGTTGTATTTTGATCTCAGCCTGACCAAACAGTGGGAGACAGTATTTGTCAATCTTCTGTCTCTCTGCAACAACATTTATCCCTTTCTTCATCTTCCAAAGTATACATAGCCTCCCTCCCCTGGGCATTCATGAGCAGCGGTTGATTGGTGCCAGTTCTACATGAAACAGCTTCAGCACAGATTAATTAGCAGCTCTTCAGATGTAATATTCACTAAATGGGCATGGTCTGATGGCTCTCTCCCTTGCCCATCGTGACAGGATCCTTCAGATGTTGTTTACCCTCCAGACACTGAATGCAGCTACATTTACACATCTGAAAAAAGGCTGCTGGGTTGTAAACAAGCCAGGAAGTCATTGTGTTCCTTTTGATCACACTTTCCTGTTTGAATAAAGGATCATATTCCTGGATGTTTCTGTTGGCTTAAGATGTTTCATTTATGGATTAATCAATCTGTGTCTGTGATTCTGCACATCATATATAGATAATAGCCTGACTTTAGTGTGGTTATCTATGCTATATTTGCTTCAGTAAAACCTAAGCATGTGTGTGAGTAGAATTCAAAGTGTGCATATTTACCAGTGGAGGCCCCAATAGCCCCTATGAGGACAGAGGGAACAGCCATGACCAAGCAGCCAAAGGCAGCAAGGAAGGAAAGGACCTGGGCATAGGTAGCTGAAGAGGCAGAAAGAACTCTTTGAAAGTAGACCTGCCAGGGAATCCCCCCCAAAATCTATAAACAGAAACACCACAGTCAACACAGACAACAAGCAAATGCTCAGCAGTCCACAGACAAACACTAGCACAGCTCTGACATGTAGTCTAGGAATAAAAAAAGTAAAGAAACCAAACATATAACTTTTCATTCAGTCCAGTGCCGGACGAGGAATAAATTTCAAATGACTCATAGCCTCTTAGCAATATCTTTGCTTATTTTCCTTATCAGAAGTCGTGATCATTTTATCTTAAGTCAATTATTATTGTTCCTTATTTATAAACAGACCAATAGGATGTTTAAAATTAAATTAACAATGTACACAATGTTGTTGCCACCTTTAATAACACCAACTCCCAAAAATAAGAGGGCTTTGATTTGTTAAAGTACAGCTTTACTCCATCCCTCTAATCCATCATGTTGTGTTTGGTTTTAACTAGTCACAGCACATACATAAGAACAGCCATCTAAAGAGGAAAAATCACCAAGTAAGTCAGAACAGAAGACTCCACAGTGAATATGTATGTATGTATGTATGTGTGTGTGTGTGTGTGTGTGTGTGTGTATATATATTTTTATATATATATATATATATATATATATATATATATATATATATATAGATATATATATACACATATGAAGCTCTTATGAGGTCTTCGGAAAAATTAACAGCCTACCAGCAAACAGAAGTTGTCTGCCCAGAGCCATTTGTCTTCAGGCTCAATCTTTCCCAGCCAGGGTGACTGGTAGACCACTTCCTTGGCTGTAAAACCAATGTCTGACACAGCAGGATTTGAAAGGGCAAAAGGCACGCTGATCCACTGTATGGGAGGATAACAAAATGCAATAGTATTAGAGATTCATAGGTCCCATATGGCATGATAGGATGTTTTGACCCACAGCATTTTCAAGAGTCATCCATTAAACAAAGTGCATGTCCTTACATTTTGGAAAAAAAAAAATTTACAATATTTTTTTTCCTGTTTAAAATTTTTGTAGCCAATCTGCAAGCTTCCCAATGCAGGAATGTAATGTTCAGTTAGTGTTTGCTGCTTGGGTAAATATTGGCAATAGAACTTACCAAACCCAGAAAGATACAAAAGAGCTGGACCACATCTGTGTACGCAACAGAGTAAAGTCCTCCAACAAGTGTGTAGAATATAGCTATCAGGGCTGAGATCACCACAGACATGTTGATGTCTATGTCCACAATCACACTTAGAGTGGCACCTGTTGAACAACACATAAAAGCCAACACACAGAGTTATCATTTAGAGAAAGGAAACGTGGCTGCAGCATTTTTTGATGAATTGCATTTACTGTGTAATAGCCACTTACCAAGGGCTGATAAAATTGCCGCAGACCAGAAGATCTCTCCCATGAGTGCAGGAATAAAGAGCAGTCCCCCCATTCTTTCTCCATACAACTGCTGGAAGGGATCCAGCATTGTGACGTATCCACGGGAACGCATGGGTTTGGCAAAGAAAAGTCCTCCTGAATAATGTCAGCCATAAAGTAGGATCATTTTCTTTAAACTTAAGGGGGCAATGTCTCAATCAGTAACGTAAATAAAGTTACCTGAATATATGAATCAACTGCCAAGAACTACATTTTTAATCTCTGATTTATGCACTTAAGCATTGGAATAATGAAACACTAGTCTTTTGAACAAATGTGCTTATGTTCAACTATGACATTTTTAAAAGGAATAATCACCCATTATACACACAAAATCGACCTACTGATTGGAGAAGTATAAATAACAACTGGCCAAATACTTCCAATTTCAAAGTGCCAATAATGCATGCAGCTACTTCGCTGTAACGGTAAACTTTACTTAAAACAACAAGTCCTGCCAGAAATAGAAATGGATCATTGTTATGGTTCTTACCCACAACTAGGCTGAGGGCATAACCAAAGGGAGCCTGTGCCCAAGCCAAACCATAATCTGGAAGGTAGACATATTCGGCTGTCCCATTGATGTAGCCCCCGCCAACCCAAGTGGCTGGAAGCAGAAAAAAACATTGAACAAAAAAAAAGAAAAGAAAAGAAAAAGAATTAAGCAACGAATTAGTAAATATCTAATTAAAATGTGTTTGAACCATGTCATGTTACAAAAATTAAAAGAAAAATTAAAACATTACATATATTTTGTCTTGAAGTAAGGTAGAGGTAGCCACTCGTTTAACAACAGCCAGCACTTAATCAAATATCAAACTAAGTTCTTGCGGGAAAACAACACTTCTGTTATACATCAAAACAGCACTGGACCTCAGTTAAGGGAGACGTTTTGTCAGCATGACATCTAAGACCATGATTTATTTTTTTCTAAATCCTCAGAAATGTGTTTTGCATAATCTTAAAAATGTTGGCTGCTGATGTGGGCGCAGTGTTGTCCGTGCGTAAAAGAACGAATTGGGGAAATATGATGACTCCCTCTGATCTTTCATCTTAACAGATGGTTAGTAATTATACAAGAATGTCTCTAAGTCGATCACGAACGAATGACCAAACTTTATAGAGCCCATAATGAACTCACCAGTCATTGTAAATCCACCGACAAACAATCCGATGTCCCTTCCACCGACCATGATGCTTTCGCTTCGGTCTCCGCCATCGCCAACTCCGGAGTCTTTATTTTTCCAAGCTGCCCAAATCCCAACAAACAGAATCAGTAAATAGAAAACCACGATAGCCACGAGACCTTCGGCGTGGATGGCCATCTTCTCTTCTGCTTCCTCCCGCCGAGATCAAGTGCTATTGCGCGCAAAGGAGTAGATTCTCATGAAGAGCACTGGAAAGAAAGAAGATGATAAAAATATTGAATTACATCTCTTTTAGATTTTAGGTTTATATATATATATATTTTAAAATGTCCCATTGTGAAACAGAGTGAAATAATTATTCTTCCATGCGCATTAAGCACTAAAACAGGATTGCGTTAACTTGCAGATCATTATCACCAATATGGCTATCCAAACATTTTTAGGCAGAACATTTTGAAGCTTTACATTAGTTTGTTCCTTTTGTAGATGGTTCATTATACCCACAATGCATCAGTCGACATATCTAGATTGGACATAGAAAAGTGTTTCTAAATTCTTTGCATTCATAAGCGCCGATCATGTTCCACTTTGGTCTAAATATTTAGTCATGACAGTCAAATTGTCGAGATAAAATGAACCCACTTTCAGACGAAATAAATTCATAGTGTTTTTATTATGCAACAGTCTGCAAATCTACTAAAAGAGGCATTAAGATCTGTCGACTGTTGGAGTATAATTGATGCTTGAAGTATGCGCCCTATTCTAATCTGTAGCTTTCTTCTTCTGATGTACTTCTTAAATCAGATTGAGTCCGTGCATTACACACATACAACCCAAAATGTCTAAATGTATGAAAACAAAAGTACACAATAGCTCAATTTAATCCGTATTCAATTTGAGCTGGCAGGTTAAAGGTGCAAAGTGTATCCATCCATACCTTACTTTCTCCCAACACACGCTCATTGTACATAAAGTAAGATAAGCGGAGCCCCATCCTTGCCATGAATTAGTAACTTTCGCTGCTGAAAAATAATACGAATCAGAGAACTGTCAGAGTAAAACTGTTTTTAACACGGAAAAAAAACCCAGATTTTTGGTGCTGTTTACGCTCGTGATGCTCTCCCGCATTGACAAACCGCTCTGCATAATTTTGTGCGTGTCACTCGCGCAGTTTTCTTTCACTTCATGAAAATCCAAGTTTCTCTGTTGTCCAATGTGATATAAATTTTGACCGACTTGTTTGTTCACGTTGGGCTGTTCTGCATAAAAGTTAATTGATGCATCCCAAACGTGACGCAGTGTCGAAGGCTGCTTTCTCCCAGTTAAACAGAAACCTTAAACTGATGCTTTAATGTCCATGGGTCCAATGTGCTGCATCACTGGAAACAAACCTGTTTGTTTCAGCTCTCCATCGCGCTGACAACATGGTTCCAGGCGGCCAGTATTGCATTATTGATCCCTCTTTAAATCAACATCTGTCAATGTGGTCAAAAGCTGTTACAGTCAGCCAGCACTAATGAAACAAGATTTTCTTTTAAATCTTACCTTTTATGGAAACCAAAACCCAAACCAGACTACAGGAGAAGGGCCTCCAAAGGAGCCCAAAATGTGTAAGACTGCTGTATGTGAGGAAAATAAGAAAAAAGTAATCCACTTGGACGTCCAAACACAAATCTCGTATGTTATTTTAAGTCACCACAGCTTGTCTGTAAGACAGGAGAGCTGCAAAGAGGAAACAGCGAGGGAGGGTGGAGGCGGGTGGAAGGGTGGAGATGAATGGGAGTGGTGGGTTTATTGGGTGCTGTCAGGGTGTGTAGACGGTGGATGAATGTCTTCCAGAGCAGGACGAAAATAGCGTCTAATAGAGAGTGGCATGACGCACAACCCCTCCAGAAAGGCTTTCCAATTTCATAATATCATATTGGCAATGAATGAAACCTTTACTCTGCCAGGTTACATTTCAGGCCTGATTTATGATATTGGGAAGCTCCCGCGTGCCTCCCGATGAAACCATTGCGGTTATTCAGCAAGCGGCTATATGATGATGCTGTGGAGTATGGAAGCCCTGCATAGGATTGTTTTTTTTTTAAATTTATTTTATAAGCCATCATAGGTAGCCATTTTTGAAGTATTTTCCAATTCTTACTAGCTTTTGCAAGTTATACACAAAATCGTATGTTCCATTTCTACCAACAGTTTGTTGTTTCTTTTATTTACAGCAGATGCCCTCATACAAAGAACTGGACACTTGAAAGTGACCAAGAATCCTCTATCCCTCCAACTTTGTTTCCTGCTGTAGTGGTGGCTCTTCACAGTAAGTCGCTGTCCTTGGTGCTGAAAAATAAAACTCATTGTAGACAAAGAAGCTATGCCTAATTTCATGTGTAGATCGTTTATGGCCCCATCTAAATTGATGTGCATATGACAGACTATGTTTTTTTTGTTGTTGTTTTTTTTACAGTTATAGTTAATAATGTCTTTAGTGTCAAGTTTCTGTTGCAAGCTTCCTCCCATGTTCTTGTACACAGGCTTCATAAATATACCATATGGGCTCTTTGATGTTAAGGGAAGCTAAAAATAAGATAGACCTAGTTGATTGCATGGATGGTGTCAAGTTCCCTTATTATGTTTGTGTGTTTGTGTTCATGTAGCTGACAGACTGCCAGAAAAAATGGGCAGCTGTAATTGGACAGATAAGCCTGTAATGTTTTGGTCACCCTAAGTCATAAAGTCTCATAGAAATAATATACTTAATTTGCTATGTTTAAGCAATTTACTGAGAAATGAACATGAGGTGTGTTATGCAACCTTAGTCTATATGAGAGGTGGGCAACTGGTGGCTTGGGGGCCACATGTGGTGCTTCCACTTCCTCTGTCCTGTCGGTGGGTTTCAAACGGGAATAAAATAAAATAAACCACAGTAACATTAAAATAGTAACATTTCCAAGGCAATAGACCAACAAACAGCTTTAATAGTTGCTGCTGAGGACCTTTTTTGATGCAAAGATACAAGATACAAAATGAAAGTAAAACACTCTTTAACCACTAAATGCTCTGTGATTTACTTCGAACATGTAATTTTGTGGTCTTATTAAATACTTGTTGCATTCACATTTAAAATGTATACATTTTTATAAAACAACTCCTTATGGCAGTGCTATAATTGTTCCTTATATGAAATTATAGTCCCTGGCAATGAGAACAAAATTGATGTGGCCCACTTGGTAACCAAAGTTGCCCTTCCCTGACCTATACCTTGCCTGAGGTACCCTATGACAGAAGATCTGGGAGTTCCTTTGTATGAGTTGCCCTCCAGTGGCTTAATTCAACTTTGCATTATATTTCATTGTTTAACCATGACAATCAAATCTAAAAAGGTTGCAATTGCAAGCATCAAAGAAGTAACCTTTTTAGTCAACTCTGCTCCTTCAATCTTAACGTTTTCTTCATTTCAGTTTGATTTTGTCATGCTTCAGCTCTGCCACTGAGGGACCAATCAAGTTTTTTATTGTGATATTTTTAACAGTAACTTATGAGCAACAGATTTTAGCAGAAATTATGTTTCCCATTGTTCCAAAGTCTAACTAGTTGAGCCAGGAATTACACTAATTAAATTCGATTTGTTGAATCATACTCACAAAGCCTGGCCAGTAAGTGACTGAAATCTGACTGCAGCCTTGGATACCTGATATAATAAAATCTGTGTCTTTACCTGTACCAGGAAACAAGCATAATAGCAAGAATTATACATGTTTAAAGTAAGTCTGGGCAAATCCTTGAATCATATATTTAAAGTTGACAGAGAAATCACTTATTGTCCTGAAAATCACTGCATAAGAACTGCTTCTCACAATGACTGAACCCCAATACCAAGGCTGGTTACAGCAAAGACATGACAGAACATTTCTGATCCAGTACCACATACAGTACAGTATGCCAACAGCACAGATCCATATATTTAGAAGTAGTCTTCTCTGTGGCTATTTGCTGTTCAATGTTGCCACCTTGTGGTTTTTCAGCTGCACAGCAGCAGGTCAACAGGTCCCAGTTCTTTTCACACAATCACAGTGTGGCAGAGTTTATGTTAAAGGCTTTCAGGTGCAAATCACATTTTAGAAGGACAGCTTTTCAAGTTTTTTTTTCAATTGGGCTTTGTTTTCAAAGTTGTCATCAGGTTTTTTCAGAAATATAGATTCCTCCATGGAAGGAAAGTAGACTATAAAAATGAAAGTAAAAAAATCTGCAGCAGTGTTTCTCTTGGCAGTATTATTTTTTCCCAGCCTTTGCCGATTAGAAATAGCTTGTTAAAGTTTCCTCAGGTCTTACACGTAGTTACTGAGCCGATAGCCACTGCTGGAAGTGGAGCAAAGTGAAGGGGCACGGTTGTCCCTCAGGGCCTCAGGGGGCTTGTAGGCTGGGGCAGGTGGATAAATGTTGTTGAAAGCAGGGGGACGTGATGGTAGTCTATGCCTCTGCAAATGAGGAGGGGGCTGTGATCTGTGACCACAACTGCTCCAGCACAGCACAAGCCCTCCAACCAGACTGAGGCAGGAAGAGGCATATCCAAGGTACACAGCCAAGCCCATCTCATACCTCATCCCATTGGAAAGGAAAGGGTTGTAGAATTCCATGATGATCTCATTGGTGGTCCAGGACACAGTGATCAGACAGAGGAGGCCGGCACAGAGAAAACAAACCCCACCGCTTAGCACCAGTGGAGACTTGATCAATGAGCCATGGGCAAAGCGGGTGCACTTCATCCCCAATGTAGAAACCAGGGAAGCCAGGACTGAGGTGACACAGGAGAGTACCATGAGGGCTCGAGCTGCCTAATGTGGGGAGAGAGTGAACAAAAATGCTGTCTTAGTGATTTTTACTCTTTTCTGATTCTTATCCATGTGGTTAAAACACATTATTACAGAAAGCTGACTCTTCTTAAGCAGTGAATCAGTGGGTTATCTAAATGCTAAATGTATGACTTTATCAATCAATCAATCAAACTTTATATAGCACTTTTCATACAACAGATGTAGCTCAAAGTGCTTGCAGGAAAGGAGACAGGAGGAGAGGAGAGGGCAAAAAAACATTTCCAAACGAGGCACCTACCTGGGGAGCACAGTGTGGGATTTGTCGTGGTTATTCAGTAGTGCAGGCTTGTTCCAGTGACAAAATCTGCACCTTTTAGTGTGTTACACATTGCCCTCTTTACTTGATAGACTATCGTTGTGCACAAGACCAAAATCTTGACTTCTACCTCTCCTGTTTTTACAGAGCCAGTACCTGCCTAAAACTCTTTGTTTCCCTGCCCCCTCTGAAAGGACTTATACCTTTAATGATGTCCTACCAATGTTTTATCTGCAGTTTACACCCACTGGCTCAGAATAGTAAGCCAAGAACACTGACAAATTACTACAGAGTGGATCAGTCTACCAATCAGAGCAGACATAGCCAACATGAGGAAGGAAGCTCTAAAGTGGCAGGGGGGTACTCAACATAATGACTAGAAGGTTTCTGGAAAATGAGAGATTATGAACATAAAGTAGCAGTCATCAAAATCGAATATATGAACCCAAGTTGAGTTAAAATATGCAGCATCAGGGGACAAAAAGCATGTTAGCTAATGTTGGCTAGGTTTGACAAATAGAAGAATCAACATTTTTTTTCTCCTTGGTCATTGCAGAGGAAATCACTGTGTGTGTTGCACTATACTGATGAACATGCAGTCTGTCTCACTGTTTAAGATTGTAATGTTGTGTTTAAAGGGCTCATGTCCAGATGTTGTCTACCATTACCATCATGTCTTGTGTGTCTTTTAAGCAAGTATTCAATTTTAGTTGAATGATAAAATTTGCTTCATCTCTTTAGAGGATTACATGTAGCTCTTTTTTCCTCCCCTTTGGAAGTGCTCAGACCTGAGGGGGCAGAGAGGCTACGGCAGGCTATGATAATGAGCCCTGCCTTGATTGCCTATCCAAGTAATGGTTAGTGAGAGGGTGGTGAAGGGGTTACAGGCCACAAGCAGACTTTCAGGTACCGTGCTCCTCTGCCTCCCAAAAATAGAATTAAAATAGACTTACAGGTATTCTTTTTAAAGGATATTCTTGTTTCCAAAGACCTTGTCCAATCAATCTGCTTGAATCAAGCACTGATTTGACTGTATTATCACGATGAGAACTGTAAACAACTGCCAATGTATGGAGGTTTCAATTCATATTATTCATGTATCTTCTAAATATGACCTTTATAAATTAAAAGTAACAGTAAAATCTCCATGTAGTCCTCCCAGATTTCTAACATACTGTACCAAAGAAGCATTATTTTCACAATGGCACAAGTAGAGAAAAGCACCAAAAATTAGGTCACGGTGGAGGTTATGGTGCTTTTCTATTTTAGGAACCAGCTGAACTCAGCTAGACTATTACTGGACTGGGCACTTTGAATTGCATATATATTTCATCATGAAAGTAACACCCCCATGTTGGTGGAGCAGTCATAGTGTAGCCCCGACAAATTGCTGTGACATGCAAACAAAACAAAGGGATAGTGTTGTGGACTCTTGATCTGAGGCTTTTTTAAATAAGAATATGTTATTTGTTTCAGGAGGGTAAAACAGCATGCATTTAAAGTTTGAGGAAAGTTTCAAACAGCATCACAGAACAGACAAAAGAAGGCCTTTCATTTCTGTCAGACATCCCACCTACAACACACACACACACGCACACCCATGCACACACACACACAAACATATCTATCTATCTATATCTATATCTATATATATATGTATATCTATCTATCTATCTATCTATCTATCTATCTATCTATCTATCTATCTATCTATCTATCTATCTATCTATCTATCTATCTATCTATATATATATATATATCTATATATATATATATATATATATATATATATATATATATATATATGTATATATATATATATATATATATATATGTATATATATGTATATATATTAGGGCTGTCACTTTAGTGCATTAATTAGATTGATTAATTACACCGCAAATTAATGCTATATAAAAATTTATCGCAAGATTAATCATAGCACACAAACATTTTGATATTGTCCAGCTGGAGGACCCGTACATGGCAGTGGCACGTCACTTCACACATGTGTCTCTAGTCAAACCAAACAAAGCCCAGGTGACAACAGGAATGGCCTATGTAAGACTTATTTTATTTTTGAATTTATTTATCTATATTTGTACTACATTCTTTAATAATGCATCAGGCCTAATTGTTTTCCTAGATGTCCTCGACCTTTTTCTTATTTTGAATTTGATTTATGAAACACATTTAAAGTGTCATTTGAGTTGCCTGATTGAGCTTAGAATTTTCTGGACAAGTTGCCCCAACTTTGGTTTTATTTAGTCACCAATAAAAATGTGGATTTACAAATCTTCACTTCTTAGTGTATTCATTTGATTAGTCATGCACTACAATTTTATAATGTCCTAGAATTCAAATTCTTTATTTGGGTACTTTAAGCAGATATGAGATTAAAATGTGATTAATTAGATTAATTAATTTTAAATCAGGTAATTAATTAGATGAATTTTTTTTAATCGCCTGACAGCACTAATATATATATATATATATATATATATATATATATATATATATATATATATATATATATATATATATATATATATATATATATATATATATATATATATATATATATATATATATATATATATATATATATATATATATATATATATATATATATATATATATATATATATATATATATATATATATATATATATATATATATATATATATATATATATATATATATATATATATATATATATATATATATATATATATATATATATATATATATATATATATATATATATATATATATATATATATATATATATATATATATGTATGTATATATATATATGAACACCTACAAGGTATTAAAGCACCACAAAAGCACAAAAGAAGGTTGAGTCTTACCTGCAAGTCTTGTGGCAGTGACAGCAGAGACCTGTATACCTCACACTGATAAATGCCAGTGCTGTGCCACACACACTCCATCCACAGGCCCTTTATGAAGCCAGTAGCTGTGATGATGTTGGAGCCCACATAGGCTGTGCTGCGCCACTGAGGGAGAACAGTTGCAACTACTGTTCCTCCAAATCCCAGCAGGCTCAAGAAGAAGCCCAGGAGTTGAACTGCCATACTGGCCATGCTTCCTTACCTTGACAGATATCAAATCAATGGAGTGCAAGTGAAAGGTTAACATCATTGTTGAAAGACAAGATAATGTTTAAAGACAAATTACAGCATTTAAATTTGTTAACAAAAGTTCAAAGTATTGAGCAGATTTATACACATACGAGATTCTGTAAGGGAAAAGACAAATCAACACACTGAGATATGCTATTGTCACATACAGGAGAAACCCTTTGACATCAAGCTACAGTCCCTCAGGCTGAATGTGTGGTTGGATTCCTTGTGTTGTCTGCATGGTCCCCTACAGCGCGATTAATTCCACAGAGTATACATCCAAGTCACAGTTTCTGAGCCATTCTTAAAGTGTCTCAAAAGTGCAAGCAAAATAGCTGTAGAAACTTTCAGTTTTCTGGCATCAGTCTCTTGTGAGTGGCAGGTGACTGCATCTGTAACTAATGAGAGCAGTGTTCAGCTTCACCTGTTTAACGTTCTCCTCCGGAGGGCAAATCACAGCAGTCTATTTGTTAAGCTCCCCAGCAACCCTACGGAAAAGAGAGGGAGGAAATTAAACATTTACAGAAACCATCCAAGCTGAGAGGACTGTTATAAGCCACTAACTCTGAACATTTTTTTTTACAGCTCTTCAGGGTATTAGAGAGGGAGGAACAAGATGCCCGATGACACAGCATTTCTATCTGATAGTCTGTAATCTGGAACAATGTGTTTAAGTGATTTATGTCCAGTCAACTAGCCAGATTGTTTTGTTTCCTATGTAATCCCCGACCTTAGATCACCTGACACTTAGCTCTACATTATAAATTAACAGATAGGTGTAAGAAAATTCCACTACTGCCTGGGAAGCTTCGGGCCAAACTACAGTTAAGCATTTACTTTTGTTCCTACTCAAACTGTTCTCTGGGTGCAAATGAAAAAAACATGATTGTCAGTCATGAAATATATTTTTATTCTCCAAACAATTATAATTTTTAACATCAGAGGTTTCTATTTTAATCTCCAAAATGACAAATCAAAGCCAATAAGTTTTCATGCAAATTAACTGCTTCTATAACCACAGAAAACAAGCTTTATAGAGCCTTATTATTGTTTAGTGTTAGATCTGGCACTGTCAGAGCCCTTTAAAATAGCAGAATAAAACAAGCCTTGTTGTGGTAACTAAATCACTAACTATGGTAAAAGAATAACATGTAAGTCATGGGAACAAGACAACATTGTTAGACTTTGTTAATCAATAAATCTGACCACAAGACAGCAAAATCAAATAAAAAAAAATAAATTTTGGTTCCTTTAGAATTGTCCTATTTATGAACATTTGTTTTTATCACATAACTCTACTGAAAGATTTAAATCAACATACTCACCAAAGGTTACAGACAGGCCACTTTGTCATGGTCTTAAGAAATAAAAGTTTTCTTGAATTATTCCAATAGAGCAGTCCGCTTCTGTTTGCAATGCTTTCGCAACCAAGAATTATGAAGTGAGAACACCAAACTTGTATCTGTCCAGTTTGAAAAGATAAAATAAGCAGCAGCATCATCGCTACCCCTGTCACGTCAAGTTTGCCATGAGAGACACTTCTGGTTCTGGTTTGTTGTTGTAGACCGATAAACAGGGCTGGTGTCAATATGGACCTAGAGGCAGAGAGCTGCTGGCATTAGCTGAGACAAAGAGAGAAGATATTGTTCCCACTGGTTCTGCTGTACGCCTCTTTGATTCCAGTCTTTTTGTTTCGACATCTGTTGAATAATAATGGACAAAATGGTTTCAGTTTAAAATAAAAAAAACAAATAATGTAACAGATTAAAGTCAGTATGTGTAAGAAAATATTGTTGACAGCAGAAAGAGCCCAATTAACAAAATTTGAACAAAGCATTACGAAGTGCCACATTATTCATGACATTAATGTGGTGATTTAGGGGTTGATGATGGTGAGTGTGTGGTACATACTGTGCTGTGTGGTATAATTCTTCCTTCTCTGCAGATTCCCTTTTCCTCTTTATCTGAATCTTGAGTATGACCAGTCATCCTATTGGTGGACAAAAGGGTTTCTCCCCTCTGTCCCTCAGGCTTTAAGTGGTTGTGTATTCATTCTTTGAATGAGCTTCAAAGTGAGGAGATGGACGTCTTCTTCTACTGTAGGTCTGCCTGTGGGAGACACCACTTGAATGTGTTACCCCTAATAGTCTTAGTTAAGCAGAATAATCCTGTGATTAGCAGCTGAGCATACTTGGTTTGTTGAGCACTGTGCTGTAGGGTGACATAACTATGTTAAAGAGGTGCACACAGGCTTTTGTTTCATAATGTGACATTGTGAAAGGCTGCACCTCACACAGTACATATCAACCGCACATATGTAGAAATGTTTTGCTTTATAACAGCATATCTTCACTTACCCTGGTGGTGTTGTACTTAAGGTTGGCATGATTCAGCTATACAAGTGTAGCAAAAAATGTAACTAAATAACCTAAGATAAACTTCCTTATTATGCACAGTAAAGGAATATATTAATAAAATAGTCAGCCCATAAAAAAATGTAAAATGTGTCCTTGATCCAGGGATAATTCTAGAGTAACTTCTGTGTCTTGTGCAGAATTGGGAGCAAAATATTCTTTGATTGGAGGTGCTTACTTTCTAGGAAGAACTTTTTTTTTTTTTTTTTTACAAATTAAATGCATCAAATGCATGGGTCATATTATGTACCCTTTGTTTCAGGGTAAAGTTTTCAAAGTACTCTCCCCTTGTTCATCTCAGGGTGACTGCTGGAGCACCAGGGGCCCAGAGCAAAGTACTCTGGGCACAGAGCATTAAAGCAGTGGACTGCGATGCTGAAAGAGGAGGACTGAGAAAGACAAGAAAACAGAGGATGCATATGTTCAAGGGAGAGCTGCATTCAAAATACAACAGGAACAGGAAGGACAATGACAAGTTAGAAGAGGTTGGATAAAAGCATATATCTGTCCATTTATTGAAAGAAAAAAGGTCACAAATAAAGTTACTCAGCTGAGGTCTCTCTGGGCCATCCACCTCAAGCAGGAAGTGCAGCTTTAGGAAGAGCCCCAGATTACAGCTGCTGAGTTCTCTTATTAAACCTGGGAGGAGACATCAGGCTTTATAGCTGACGTGGCAAGCTGGTCCTCTGATTCTTGACCCTGCCGAGCTCTGCCTCCCTGGTGACTGCATAGACATGTCAGCAGCATGTATCACTAAAGGCAGACATTCAGTTCAGATCAAACTGATCTAGATAAGAACCAACAGATAGCAAAACACATCTGTAAAAATGGGCATGTATTAGTCTATCACTTGTTAATGTAAGCTTGTTTTAATCAGCCAGAGCATGTGTGTGTCTTACCCGAAAATCACCCAGACTCCCTCAAATCACTTATAACACACATGACCTTGCCTTAATGCAGATGCTTTTAACCTTAGCTTATGAAAAACTTTCACATATCCATCATTTTTGCCGTATCATTAAAGGCGTTAAAGCTAGGGTTGATAATCCGATTTAGATTCACTTTTTGTAATACTGGTTAAAATGATCTTTATGACCTGATGGCAGTCAATTCATAATGTTTTCTTAAAATAGAGTGAAAAATATCTGCTATCTAGAACAGGGATAAACCTGGGAAAACACCAACCAATCACATCTTTGTAGCCTACATTTTAAGCCAATCAAATCCCGTCACTGTTTTACCCGCCTCCTGCGTGTACATTTGGCTGTTGTGCACAGATTCTGATTCAGTGCGTGTAGCCGAGCTCAGAGGGATTCAAGTCTGCTTGAGAATGCTTACCTGTCAAGTTTTGGCTTTGAAAATAAGGGAGCCGCCCCACAACCCCAACCAAGCTCCAGTATCCCTCACATTTTAAGACAGGTGTACAAGAAATCTAAAATAAACACTTTGTTTTTCTTGGTTTGTTCAGCTGTTGGCTCTAATCTCGCGACAGCTGACACCCAGGCTACTGCAGGTGGAAGTTCTCGCAAGGCTTTTTCTTCTTCTTCTTCAGTTTTATGGCAGTTGGCATCCATCATTTTGGAGCATTACTGCCCCATTCAGGCTAGTGACAGAGCTCAGTTTGGAGAGGCAGAGGAATGTTTTTTATTATTATATCGTCACACAGGAGATTTACGAGAGAATGCTGGGAAAGAGGATAAAATGCGGCAGTTTCATGGCCAAAATGAGGGACTTGGCAGCTATGTGGAGAATGGCAGAGGAACCTATACCCCGGTCATCATTTTGGAGGAGGGGTGGGAAGGACTAGGCAAACCCTGAGGCTATGCTCCATTCAAATTCATGTTTTTTTTTTTTTTTCCAAAAGTACTTGAATTATATTTTTCATCCAGACTACAGAACAATAGAATAATTTAAACATGGAGAATTCTAAAATTGTACAATGACAAATAATAAAAAAAATCTGCAAATTTCCAAAATATATTAAAAGCACAGAATATGGCTATAATTTAATAAATGTACCATAAAAACAGACAGCAATAAAACAGTGCGAACCTTATTAGAGTTGCTGAAAAGACTCAGTTTCACTGCTTTTTTTGTTTTTAACAGTGGGGGACTTTCCTCTCTTACTTTTTTCTGCCTTTGGCACTTTACAACACAGAGGCTTGAGCAGACTTCTTTGTGTCACTTTCTGACCTAAGACTACTCAGGTCTGCTCATAAGCACAGATGAAACAGCAGATACAGCACCTGTAGGTTAAGTGGGCCATTATTGTTGACGTTATTTCGCGCCATTGTGACTTGAACACGCAGCTAGCTAACACGCTTTGACCAACCTGCTGTCAGCTCGATTTGCTGCTATTCTACATGACCCAGTTAGTTTGACAGGTAAGCTATGGGTCTGACATTAGCTTAGATTCACAGACTATTCTCTGTACCACTCGACCGGCTTCCTAAAACAAGGACTGTGGTATGTCTTATATTGTCTGAAGTTTTATTTGATACTTGTTTAGCCCGGAGGTGTTTGCCGATAGGTGCACATAGCAGAAGTAACTTAAATGTCGATGGAGATACATTATTTGTTTAACCAAGGTCTTGTAAGCATAGCGTTTTTAACTGATGCATTTTCCTTAGGATAAAGTCTCTTAAGCGTTAATGGCAATGGCAAGGAGAACATTAAGAAACGTGGCAAAGACCAGATCTACACTTCAGTCCCAGCAGTACAAGAAGGCCCATCTCCGCCCCCGTCCTCAGAGACCCGTCCTGACCCGCCGTCAGTGTGACAGCGGCGGCTGCTTCTTTCACAAGCTCCCCTCCGTGGTGTTTGACATGATCCTCGACAAAATGTCTGGTAGGTAGCAGGCAAACACCATCCAGGGTCTAGATATTAGAAAAACTACACAGCCTGGATGTGGTATAAATGTCTTGAAAGTACTTAGTTGCATACCAGAATTATCTTTGATATTTTTATAAGTGGCATCTGCGTTTGGGACATTTATTAATACACACATATTTAAGTATACAATTGCAACAGATAATTACAACAAATAACAGATTTATTAGACCACTTTTAAACGTGAAGTTTATGCCACAGTTTCCCAAAATCAACAGCACTGATTATTTTGTTTTTCTTTTCTGTTGCTTAACCCTTTGCATGGTGACCACTACAGTAGACAGATATTTGGAATAAATTTTATAACCTTTAGGATTCAATACCAGGTCAGAGTACCAGGTGGCAGATTTCTATGGCCTCATCTTAAGTTTCATAGAAATATTACCTTTGCATGTTTTTGTCATATTCAGATATTGCATCCATCCAACAAAGGGCAAATTGGGTATTGTTCCTGTATTCTGATTTCACATAACTGTGTTTTTTATTTTAAATTTTGGTGTAATTCACAAGTCAATAGTTTGATTAAACTACAATAAAACATATACTTCAGACTTCACTTTTTCTTCTATTTACTCTTAATAAATGTTCGTCAAAGATGTGTTTGTGGATCTCCGTTAAGTTCCACTAACTTACTATTTATACTGCTGACTCATGGTGTCGACTGTAGTGGACAGATTCATAAATCCCTCTAAAGATATAACACTGAAAAAATGACCCAGATTTTTAACTTGTCTGAAAGTAAAAACAAACATTTTAAGAAAGTATTCCTTTTTGATTTAATAATTCATGCATGAAAGGGTTAATACACCAATATGTAGAAGAAACAGCAAAAATAATATATATAGATATATTTTAACCTTAAAATTATTATTAGTGAATCTTCCTAAATACTGTTGTACAAGAAATAAAGAGGGAAAAAGTATAGTGAATTATTTCTTATTAATAATAATTTTACGTTTTTGCTTGCATTCCTGAACAGAAAAAATATTTTAAGTGGTTGAATGTTATGCTTGATTAATTTCTGACTTCTCTGGGAAACTTGGTAAGCAGACTCAAAGTTCAGTATAAAAAGTTGTATTCAGTTTAAAATGGTCATTCCAGCTCAAAATAAATGTCCATTTACTCTTACATTTTTTAGTTTTAACCAGTTTTCAATTGGTTTTTGAAAGATTGCGTAAAGATTTCAGTTTTGTCTTTCTTAGAGACGTGCTCTTATTTACATTTGTTAAGTGCTATAAAGTATAAATAATAGTTGTCAAAAAAAATCTACAGTGTGCTCGTTGTCATTGTTGCACACTTACATTCTTAAAAACCTGTAGTTAATTCTTGAGTTGTTCTAGTTCTATGATTTATTTACATTTATTGGAAAACAAGAGTGTTTATGGTGGACTCTGTAATGTATCTAAATTATTTTTTCTAAGGGATTCCAGAAAATGTTATTCCTGTCATTAATTCAATAAAAATGTGTTTTACAGTGCTGGATATCAGTGTGTTCACAATGGTTTCCAAGGATATTACGCGTTATATTGTTGACTATGTCTCAACTATGGCCTGGAAGAACAAAATGATCACTCAAAACTTTCATCTCTCCACCCACCTTGAACAGAGATCCTCCATTGGACGTTACAGAGACCTGGGTGATATTCCATTTCTTTGTTTTTATTTGATTAATTCGTCTGATATACAGTCATTACTAACTATCTGTTGTTGTGGACCAGTGATGTTAGTAAAAGCCTTTCTCATCATTGAAACTGACTTTAATGTGCACTGTTCAGAGTTAGAAAAAAAAATCCAGCAGTGTTAAGGGTAGGGAGATGATCTATAATGTATTATTTTTGATATGATAATGTGCTTTTTTATATTCTTTCCCTCAGGTTTGTTGTTTAAGAGATGTACTCTGCTGCTACCCACAAAGGAAAGGTTGAAGTTGATCTTTGTCAGGTTTTTACAGGTATGCAAATAGAGAAGAGAAGGTAAATAGAGAGCCATAATTAAAAGTATTGAATGTCAAATGTCCTTTTTGCATAAAAATGGCTGTAATGTTCCAAGCATGACATTTTACCACAAGAAAATCTCAAGTATGAACACGTCCTCTTTTAATTAGTTACTTTCAGTTCAGGATGCCACAAGCTATTAAAGGGCCAGACCCACAAAAATGAATTGTGCCAGGTAAAAGTACAACACGTAGTGACTTGTTTGAAAATTGAGTCCTTTTATTGTCTTGTTTTAGCACTGTAAACCCCAAACTGTTTGCTCTATATGCCTTTACGATTATACCCACAATGATCAGCAGCTCAATGCTATTTGCTCTGGTATTGCAAAAGTCCCTGTGAAAAATAACTACTTGCTGACTCAGTGGATTAAATGACAGATCCTGACAGTCAGAAATATTGAATTAAGTCTTTTCAGAGACATACACCCATATTCAAAAATAGATATCCCTACAGAGAGAATTCATGTGGGGTAACAAAGAAGTTGTTCCGTTTTGGTCTGTGCTCCAACTATACAATGACTTGACTTTTTTTGTTACTTTGTTCAGGCAGAAAATCAGCTCCTAAAACCAAAACAGCAAAGGCTGCAATGAATTCATGCTCACAAAAGTAGTAATATTTGCCAATTATCAATGTCAAAGACACAGACAAACAGCATCCACAATCCAGCCCCACAGAGATTGAATAAAGTCTGAGGTTGGAATTAAATGGGAATGATACAGGCTACTATAAATATTCATCTGTCTGTGTTCTAAAGCCAGTGGACCTTAATATGTGCTCCACTCACAGCAGTCACTGCTGAGGGTCTTTTAAGAAGAAAGATGTGGCTTTTTTACAGACTACCCTACCATCTCCCACCACCAAAAGCAGGGACCACTTTCTTGTTTTGTTCCAGTCTTACAGATAGCACATCATTATTGGACAAGCAAATATCTTTGGAAGTCAGTGAAAATGATTTAAAGTTAAGAAACTTGGTTCTTTTACATCAGGGCAACCTTCAAATTAGGGATGGGAATCCTGAGCCATTAGCAGTTGAGAATCAACAAACGGCCAAAGGAATTATTGTTTATCTTTTTGGTTAATAATTCTTGCACTTAAGGCTTCTGTTAAGTTATTAACGCCTTCCAAATGAGAAAGGTTGTGCTCTTGTTTTAGAACATGACAGAAAACTGAAGAAGTAATAACAGCAGACAGGAGACTGTAGTGGTCTTAAGTGTGGCTTATTGCTGCAGAGTATGAAACTAGCTTCACAATGTTCTGTGTCTGTAATTTTAAGCAAGGGGGAAACACCAAAAACTCACTGGAGCAGTGTTTATGTAGAACTTCATGAGATATAAAGACTAGCAGGTGTGTGACATTGATGTATCTGAAAATCTGTAAGCCTGTTGTTTTGATACACAGACGAGAGAGGGCAAACCTCCACCAAAGTAGCTCACATATTGCTGTTAAATCTGTAAGGAATACTCCCATGATTAAGTTCCCATCATAATATGATTCCATAACCCTGAAAACCCACACCTAGCACTCAGAATCATGTTGATTTTATAATAAGTTAGCCATTATTAGGCAAAAAAATGATTGTTTGCTCATGGCAGTTACCTGGATCGACACCAGAATTCAATCACTTTTAAATTTGGCTATTTCCAACACCTCCTGAAAATTTCAGCCAAATCTGTCCAGCAGTTTTTGTATAATCTTGCTAACAAAAGGACAAACAATGGCAAAAACACAACCTCCTTGGCTTAGGTAAAAATCCACAGGAATATAGAAGAAATTGGATCAGTATGCAAAATCTTTATTGGCTTTGGTATCAACAAAATTTCATAAATGAGCATCCCGACCTCACATTGTTTGTTGACACAAACATGGCCCAGCTTTATTGTTAATAATGCATGGTATAATGGTATTCTTATGATGCAGTGCATAAGTGCTGACAGTTCCATGTGTATATGAGACAGTATCAGACAATACAGATTGACAGATTCAGCTTACATCACATGAAAAAATTGGTGAGTACATTTTTAGGCAACAAAAATAGAATATATATCTTACAAGAGATGTGAGAAAGCTTGGCAACAGTACATATATATATATATATATATATATATATATATATATATATACACACATATATAAATATATATATATATATGTATGTATGAATATATATATATATGTGTATATATATATATATATATATATATATATATATATATACATATATATATATATTTATATGAATATGTATATATACACAGTATATATGTATTTATATATATATATATATATATATACATGTACATGTGTGTGTGTTTTGGGCCATTTTGTACCTTTATCGACAGGAGAGAGAGACAGTGGATAGGCTTGTGAATGTGGGTGAGAGACAGTAGGGGAGGACACTACAGGAAGGTCACAGGCTGGATTCAAACCCAGGCCGGCAGAGGCACACATATGGGTTGTTCCTGGCTGCTTACCCATAGGTGATGCCCTGGTCACACAAGTAGATGAGCAGAGAGAGGAAGAGAGTTGATCCAGTGGTCCAAGTGGCATTAAATTGCAGCACTTACTGCCTTTGAAAAGTAGTGCGGGCCTGTGTGGAGAAGGTGCTATCTGCAACAAGGCTAACATGCATGAAACAGGATTTATTTGAAGGATCCGTAGGATGGACTTGCACAAATATAAATGTTTGAGAGTTGTTACCAAAAGATACCATCAGTATCACTAGCTCGATCCATTAGTTATAACTCAAGATCATGTCTGGTCGAAACTGATCAAGCTGTCTCACAAATCTGTTTAAGATCCCATGCTTCATGCTCGAGCATGGTTTGGCACAAGTCTGCATCGGCTTCTCCTGCTATGGGATCTTTCTCCAGGTCATGCTTTTTTATTACACAAAAATAGTGTAATAAACTGGAACTGGATGTAATAAAGCAGTTGACAAACAGGCACAGCTGTTAAATGATTTTCTGTCAAATACTTTTCAGACTCTAATAGCTGGATGGGATGAAGTGGAGTGCCACAGAGTGTTTAACTTTCTGTGCAAACACACAAATCTGATGCAAAAGATGGAGACAGTCATCGTTGGAAAGCCAGGTATCTGTTAAACTTTTGAATGCTAAATGGTTTTTGAATGTAGAAAATATAAGGTGGACATTTTAGTACTTACATTTTCAATTATATGCTGTTTTTTTATTTTATTTAATAAAAACTTAAAGACAGATTGTTTCTGTGGTAGCAAGCCCAGAGCTAAAAGAGGAGTACGGAGTTTGCTGCATACTGTCTTTACTCTTCACCTTGAGAAAGTGTCATTTGGATTTTGGCAAGTTAAAACAACAAAATTCTTTTCAAGTTGTCTGTCTGTCCTCAGGAGCAGGGTGGTATCACGAGCTGCAGCTTCGTCTTTTCTGCCGCCAGGTTCTCTTGGACCCCAGGCCAAACCAACCAGAGTGTCAGTTCTGGCTGTTGCAACTCCTGAAGCCCTGGCCTTTGGTCAGCCAGGCACGTTTACTCTTTATTCTGTATGGACCTCTGCTGCCCGAGGGTGAGATCACAGTTGAACATTCCTGAAATGATTTATGGAGTTTGATTTTGATTTTCCCTCTGCCAAGGAGGCTATGTTATTGATTTTTTTTGTTTGTTTGTTCGTTTCTCTGTTAGCAACATAACTCAAAAAGTTATTGACTGATTTAAAAGAAATTTTCTGGATTGGGATTTGGGACAAGGAACAAAGGATTAGATTTTGGGTGTGATCCGGATCACCATCTGGATCCTGGAATTTTTTTTAAAGGATTCTTTATCATTGCAAGATATGACCATTTTCAGTATTTGTGCATAATTACTCCACCAAAAATAGTCAGGGCATTTGGAGAAAAATACAGGACAAGTTTCCAACAGGTTCTACAAGATATCAAAGACTGATCTGGATCCCAGCTAAATTCCGGAATCTCTGATCCAGAACAAGAATAATTTAATTTAGATTAAATTTAGAATTTAGGAGAAAACTGCCATTACAAAAAATGTGATTTTTGTGAATAAGTACTGAACTAAAATAGAGATCATGATGAATCCAATTGCTATTGGTATGTTTTCATGGTCAAGGAATACAAGTATTGAGATGAAATAAAGGTAGGACTAATATTTATGTTGAAAATCACAATATGGGTGAGGACTGTGGTGCTGGTGGAGGTCTGCGCTCGGAGTGCTTTTCTAGTTTTTAAGGTCAAGTCACCTTGTCTCACAGCAGACATTAAACTAACTTGAGAAGATCCTAATTTTTAATAATAATAATATTCTTAGTGACCAAGACATACAGTAGATGACTTAAGATAATATGCAGTAAAAGGATTTTCAGATGTTTAAAGCCTAAGAAAACCAACAATGATTGCTTTAAGAAGCACATACAGTATGTTGAGATTTATGTAAGGTTAAAGTATAAGGTTCACTTATAAGTCATAGTTATTCAGGATGGTGTTAAATGATATGATACTATAAAGTTCATGTAAATGCTATGATGCTGAGTGATCTGAACAAGATAACTGATTGATATGTAGTACTTTGACATGACTGAAATCCATAGACTAAGCATGAGTAGTTCAATTTTATAAGTTCAATTTTTGGGTAAAAAACACACCTGAACTGTGGTTTTGGTAGAGAACGCAGATGTAGCTTATATTTAGAGTTATGTATATATTTTTGACACATTTTTGGCTAACTTCTTTGTGCCTTTTTTGTATCCGTAATGTTGAGTGGTATGACTTATCTATCAATGTGTTTTACTCCATGCAGGCACCCTCGGTTGGCAGGACCTGGTGGAGAGGGGACTGCCACACAACTGCCTGTGGGATCTTGCCAGGGCTGTCCTCTTGCTTGTAGGCAAAACAGAAGTTGATGGCCAGACCCCTAATTCAATCCTGGCAATCTTTGAGGAGCTCATCGGTATAAAACTAAAGAGCTTTTAACATTTTTTCATGTCACACACCTCCTGACAGCATCTATCAAGGTTACATACACCCATGTGCAAAGTAAAAATCTAACACACAGGCAGAGTCACTAACTGTGGTCTCTGCTGTTTTCATGCTTCGATTTGCCAGTTATTCCCCACCCATGGCATGTGGAGAATGTGGCTCGTCTCCTGGTGCTGTGTGGTAGCAGTCTTTGCTACACTGCTCTGGCTAGCAAAGCTGTCAATGGGCGGCTTACTGAGATTGCAAGACTCCTTGTGTACATCATACTGGTTGGTATACTTCCGTTTTTTTCCCACTACTTCAGTGCCTTAATAAAAAGACTTGTAGCATTGTCAAAAGACTCAGGCAGTAGAGGAGTGTGTGTATATTTGCACTAAAGGAGGACGTACATTAGCAAGTCTTTTCACTGATGGTTTCAACGTAAGAAGCTGTGTTAAAATGATTTCCATTTTGTATGGTGCAATCTACAGGTGTGTGAGAAGGATGGCTATCACATGTCCTGGGTGGTCAAGTTGGTGCAGCAGATCTTTAAGGTCTTCAGCACACCTCCTGAAAAGTTCTGCTTTATTCAACAGCTAGAGAGCATGTTCTCAGAGGTCACCAGAGAGGTCTTCGAGTTTTTATTTGAAGGTGAGGCAGGGCAGGTTAGCGCTCATGTCTCACTTAGAAACTAGAAATGTATTTTCAAAGCTTGGCTATCAAATATGTGAAGAAGAAGTTGTCAGAGAAGACAAGGCTTGGATGGTGCCACCGACTCCAGGTAATTAAAAGACCTGGGGGTGAAAACATGCCACAAAAGCAGCAGAGGATGATCACACGCTTTAAGTGGTTGATTTTAAATAACATGCTTCTCCTTGAAATTGCTGCTTTCTTTAGGCAGTATTTCACTGCACGGCATAGCCCACATGTCCTTCTGCCAGCAGCTTATGGTCTGACTAAAACTTTGCACAATACACTAATATTACCACATCTAAAATAAAGATTAGCAAAACAAATGAATATTTGGAGTTCTGTTGGAGTTTTTCATCCTGCCAGTCAAGCACAGTGATGATAAGGACAAGCTCAGTTTATGTCCTTAATGATAAACATGCCGAGTGTCATCATTGAGTTAGCTCTTCACTGAACCATGGCTTCTGTTTTTACAAACTGAACAATCAGTATAAGCCAAACATTTAGTCTGAAGACGAACTTTCATTCAGCACCTATGTGTACAAGTTTATGAAATTGTGAGTCTGTTCCATGAAAGTTGAATGCAGCAGGGAGGAAATGCATGATGATAGCTGGGTCATTATATTGGAGGACATTTGGGCTTCAGAATTAAAAAAATATATACCCTCTGTTTGACAATGTTCTGTTATATATTCATTAATGATATATATTAAACTATAAAAAGCTTGATTGGTGCATCTCAGGCATTAAAGGATTTTATTTATTGCATGTTTTATTTGATGTTTGCTATATCTAGCGCAACCCTGTTACCAAAACTCAGAAAGCTGAAAAGGCACATTAATGTACTTTTTACATATAATTTCTTTACCATTAGGTTAAGGACGTACATTTCTCTCTGAATAACCATTTGACATCAGATTTGAGTTGATTTAAATTAATTTAAGCAACTTTGAAAATGTATCGTACCCAACTTTTAAAAAATGGTATGTGTCACTTTACTTATTTCACCATTTATTTTCAAATATTTGCTGTAAAAGTTCATGCATATCTTTAGTTAAACTGCTTCAAGGCCAATATGGCAAACCCCTGTGAGCTTAGAAAGTTGTTTATAATTATTTTTGATTAAAATGATATGGTAACAGGGTTGAAATTAGAGTAACAGCGTTGCATTAAGTTAGAGGGTTAAATAGCTTTATTTTGATTATCAAAAATTATGTAAATGTGAAAAAATGATCAAGATCACAGAAACTATTTCTGAATAATCTTTATATATTCATTGTATAAATGTATGTTTGCACTATTATTGAACAATAAGCAAATCAAATATGTGCTACTTTGGCTAAAAATCAAAAACACAAGTGCAAACTCGCCACTTTTCAAAAACCAAATTTCAACTGCAAAATGGTAGAACTTTCTACAGCCCAAAAGGGAGCATGAGAAACAAAAAACGTACACTGTTAACTAGCAACTCAACATTAACACTTGGCTGAAAGCTAAGCATCAGTTTTAGAACATCTACCTAACCAGTAAGAGGCCTTGAGAGGAAGTGTTGTGTACATGTGTGCGATCTATTGGATAAGTCCGCATATTGGCATAGATGTGTCCATATTTGTTAAAAATTGTCCCTTTTATGCCCATATTATGTTAGCTCCATAGGAATGTGTGATGTCGGCTATATGATATCCATATTAGAAGTGTGTGATGTCAGTGATGTGTGATGTCAGTGATGTGAGATCTATGTGGCCTATGGTCGCAATAACATTTAAATATCATATACATGTTTGACCAGAGTATCTCATATGTCTCTTGCAATGGCTCCGTGGAGTGAGCTGACATACGACTAATTCAATAATGTTTAAAATATGTAGATCGAAATAAATTAGTTTAGATTATGAAATATACTTTATTGAACCAGAAATAACAGTTTGTTGATTATGTTTAAACTGAGGAGATGCAACCCTGTTAACTCAAATCACGGTAACAGGATTGCAAATCTTTGCTTATTTCTCCCAATTTATGTAAATTCGGTCTCAAGACAAGTAATTCTTACAACTACATGATTTTGTATTTTGTTAATGGATTATTGAAATTGGTGGTGGTGGTGGTGGTGGTGGTGGTGGTGGTGGGGGGGCGTAAAATGTCCTCTAATATGATAATGACCCAGCTGCTGCTGCTGATGCAGAGGCCTGTAAAGAAGCCGCTGATGTTCTCTGATCCTGAAAGTGATTTATTAGGGGTGTAATGAGCCATCGATCTGGATCGAAATATCGATTGGTTCAGCAATGATCCAATCACATCGATGGAAACTCAAAACATCGATCCACATCGTCATCTTTAATATATGCCTTTATTTTGAAATCCCGACCAGACATGCGTGTCCGTTTCCGGCCAACCGAGCATCGTTCTGTGGTTTCCAGACTCTCAAGTCTCACACATTCAGCGTATGAAAAGCACATTTGAACCATTTCGCTCCCTCACACGTCAACACTGACATTTCTCCTGCTTTAAAATGTACCGTGTAGCGCCCACAGAGTAACAACACCGCTGCGAACATGCGAACATGTAGCAAGACGCTGTTAGCATCACAGAGCTAAACGGGAGCCAGACATAGGCCAATCATAAAATAGCTCTGCTGTATCCGGGTAAGATACGGTCGAGCTGACAGCAGAGGATACATGGTGCACGCAGGACAGGAGTGCATTGTCAGACGAGTGCAGTGAGATATTTAGAGTTTTGTAGCGCACTGTTTAATGAAATTTCATATAGTTAGAAAGTAAAACAGCGAGAGCTTAGTGTCATTCCTCCTCCACACCGAACATGAAACAGTGAGGCAAAGTCTGATCACTGACATACAAACTGTGGTTACCAGACATCACAGGAAAACAAAATCATCAATGGGGAGTTAATTTAGTTAATAGTTCTAATTTTCAACATGAAAAATGTTATGAATTAATTAAAATCAGACCACACATTTTCGGTATGATAGAGCATTGTCAAATGTTGGTCAATAATAAAATTAAAATAAAAATGAAAAAATTTGTATTATAATGTTGCATCATTACTTGATATAATATACAAACATTAGAATATAACAATGCGACCTGTAAGGTAATTGTGGAGGCAAAAAAAGCTCCTTACCTAAATTAAACCAATTGTAATTTAAAACATTATTAGATCATAGAGATGGCTCTAATCTTCTATAAACTATCATATCCAAAGGTCACATATTGTTTTACATTTCAGTACTAAAACTATCAAAATTGCTTTGTATTTCATTCTTGCCTCAGGTGAAATGTTGCTGATGGTGTGAGTACATAATATCGTCGTAAAACGATTCAAAGGCCCCAATTCCTATTGAATCAAAATCGAGTCGTGGCCGACTTTGTTATATTGCCAAATATCATATCGTTGTCCAAAGAATCGATATCGTATCGTATTATCATGAAACTGGTGATTTACACCCCTGTGATTTACCAAAGTCACACTCAATCATCACACACATAAGTTTTGCTGGTCCTTCAGCTCCCATAGCCATTTCATCAATGAGCCATTCAGACCCATTGACTCTCCATCGATAAAAGTTTCTCCTGTGCTCCAGGTCAAACAAGTGTTCCCTTGTGTCGAGAGAAAACTGGTCATATTTGAATCAAAAACACTCATTTATCTAATTTAGTTGCAGTTGCGTTCTCTTGTGAAACAAGCTGGTTTAAAGGACACAAAGGCTGCGCTGTGGAGTGCACTAGTGCATGAAAAAAGTAGCTTGGCTGTGGAAAAGTTGTTATAAATAAACCGTTAACAGCCTTTAATCCCCCTACGTGTATTTGTTTGTTGTTTTCTTGAAGTGCTTTTATTTACTTGCAGTCAGTAGCACCATCCGCAGTAATACAGCCATTAGCTGTTTTTTTCATGCAGAGATATAGATGCGCATTGTGACTGCAGTTTATGTTCAGGCTAATGTCTTGTAGCTCATTCAAACCTGCTTCAAAAAACCTCTGTTTTTAAAGGAACTACACAAGTAAAGTTTTTAGTATTCCTTTGAGAGTAGCACATGCTGATTACTGGTATAAATTATTTTAAAAAGATTGTCCACTCTTCCTCCATTTTACCTCTTAGAGTTTCTGACAAATAGTAATGTCGACTAAAGCTTTCAAGGGTAGGGAAAAGAAACAAGAACTGACAGGGTTTAACAAGCTTCTGGGACCCAGTTAATCATAACAAGAGAGAATAGATACTGCTTCTATTCCCTTCATACTTTGACTCATTTTTAAGAGAGATTTTATTTTATCTGTACAGTAATAAAGCCATTCCATTGATTTCATTTAATGACATTTTGGAAACGTTTTGTTGAGGACAACATGTTTTTTTCTTAAATAATACCTGTTACCCTTTTATCAAAATACTAAGAGTAATATCCAAAGGGCATTAAAGTCACCACTTGCCAGAAATGTCAAATATTTGTGTGATAGCTCAGTTGAACAATGGGAACTTGTGATTTTTTCTTTTTTCCGCCCATAGAGCAAAATCTCTTTTCTCTTTTATTAAGTTCTCTTATAATATTTGTACTTTAACGAAAACAGTAGTGATTTGGAATGGAAACAAATGGATTTTGTACAAGCCTGTCTTTAAACTGTATGTCATAGATTGCATTGCTGACCAAAGTTCTTTGGGAAGCTTTAACAATGTCTTAGGCCATTTAAAGCCATTCATAACTTATTAATTCCACCATTTCTTTTTAGGAAATGGCCTTGATGATAGAGAGACTTTCCAGACCCTACGCATCCTGTTGGACTCCAATACACACTTCCATACAAAGTTCCTACACATGCTTCTCAAATAGTGAGTTGGCAGATAGATGAAAAGAGATGTGTAATGGGGACTGGGATGAAACTATTGGCTAAAATGGACACATTTACTGATAAAAAGTGAGCAAGTGAACTTCAAAACAGTGTTCAGACTGAACAGAAGGTGAGGACAGATCTAAATCTGTTGAGTTTGCTTTACTTTAATTATAGATTTGTACCACTTAATATTTTTGGCCAAAACAGAGCTGTTTACCTACGAGAGCATAGCACTGGTTATTTCTGTGAATTTCATATTTCTGTCAAGTCAAAAAATCTTGTTCTTCAAATACTTAGCATGTTGTCATATATTATCTTATTTAAATATTTATTAATGAACAGTTGCTGAAACTATTTATGACACTATGTAATATTTATTGGTATTTAATCTCTGTATCTTTGTATTTAGTTTGGATATTGTGATTTCATGTTTTTAGTCTTTTAATTAAACTACTAAATGTATTTTTAAGGTATTTCTTTCATGTTAATATCATTGAGTTTCAGTTTTGCAGGTAGAGTTTGTTGCTGCTGTCTTATCGTTGACTTCAGAAAGAATCAGACAAAGCCAAAATGACACCTCAGACCAACCTAACATCAATGCAAACACAAAGACACACGTCAAATGGTGACACCACACAGGCCTGTAACCATGTCAGTCATGCCCTTAACTAGGCATGCCTGAAAATCCTTCATAAAATGAAATCTGGGGAGGTGTTAATTTACTGATTGTACAGTAAGAAGATTAAGCTATATTAATGAGGGATAGAAATCAAAAAACAATTCCAGGTGAGAATTGTGAACAGCTCCATCAAAGTATCAATATCATGAGACTTTTTGCTAATCAGTTCCCTTCTCAATTCCTACCATTGACAGGGATTAGAAACGGTCAGAATTGTGGCTTCATTTTTATCAGAAGGCGCTGACCGCACAACCTTAAGTGAGTGGAAACACCAGCAGCTTGCAGAAGCACTTATCTATGCTGTGACTTGTGTTTGACGTTGTTGACACTGAAAATCTACCGGCCAACATTTGCCCAAGAGGAAAATCTGCAGGAATCAATAAAGAATTGGATCGATTAGCAGGACGTTAAGAGCACTAGTAACGATAAAATCTTATCAATTCCCATCCCTAATATTAACTTTTCAAACCAAAGCTTTTTTTGAACCATTTGTTTTAAAACTAACTCCCTGTGTTACTGCAGCCAGTGTTGCTTCTTGCCTGTTATGAAAAAGATACAGCAGCATACACGAAGAAAAAAAACTTTATTGTCCATCAGGCAATCACGATTCAGCTTTGAGCGGTGTTTCAAAAAAAAGTACAGTTTATCAAATCCATTTAATTTTTGTCATAGAATACAAAAAGGTAGCAGCTTTCAAGAAAGATCTTTACACGGTTTTTGTAGAAACAATATTGCATTCATGTTCACTGAAAATATGATACTCAAACTACATACACTTTAATTACTGCTACTAATTATCTGACTGTAAGAAGGTGCTTTGAATGAGTTGTTGCACACACATTTAGTACTAGCTTCAATGACATCAAAGTTTAAGGCCTACAACATCAAGTGTGATGAACATTTAGTTGATGGATGAGATCCATTTTCTGCAGCTACACCAAGACCACCAAGAACAGGCATTTCAGGTATTCAGGTTTTCACCATTTTGATATGATCTGGCAGAAAATAAAAATCATGTTAAGAGTGCACCACTTTATAAACTTTGAAAAAAAACCCCAACAAAATCATATAATACCCTTTTTTTAATTCAGGCTACATGTCATTAGACTCATTAGTTCTCACATGGGGACTTAAGATCTGAATCCAAATCCAAAATATCCAAATCCAAATAAGGGAAACGCCTAAAAGTTCTGCATTACTGAAGAGCTTTAGCCTGAAAGGGGCAAATAGATCTGGTTAAGGGTCTACAGGACGTTGCTGGTCTTTTTCCCCAAACAAGTCTTGTTGCCTCTTTTGGATTAATCATTGGATTACCCGGATGACTCAGGATCCACACAGAAATCTACACTATTTCACACACAGGTCTATTTGAATGGGGTTTGTTGCTACAGGGGCAATTAAGTGATCTCTTCAGATGTAACTACAGTAGCAAACATTGGCCCTCTATGACTTAATTCCCATCCAGAGAGAGAATGATGTACTATCTACCACCAAAGTCACTTTACATGTTTATAAAATGAGGTTAAGGGAAACTTACTGTGCAAGTTGCTCTATTGAAAGGATAGAAAAACATTTGAGGTTTAAATGGGATTTAGGGTTAACTTGGCCATGTTTTTTTGTATGGATGAATGAACCAAAATAATAACTGTTAAAAAACAAACAAAACCATTACCTTGTAGCCAGTCAAGCCCTTCCTGCAGGCCTTCTCCTTTGATTGCATTGCTGGGGCTGAAACAATAAGATGTTGAGGGCTTAATCTCCTTGTGGCATGCATTCACTTTCTCATGAGTTTTCTTGGATCCTGGGTGTTAAAGCTGTCTAGCTTTTAATCCACCTGTCCTCCATCTGTCTAATAAGTAAGCAGGGTGGAAAACAGTGCGTGCTTTCTTGTAATGTTCAACCTCAAGCATGGAAAAGGTAAAATACAAAGCAATGTTACATCAAGCACAAACCCAGGAAGTATTTTTTGGTGTATTTATGCCCCTATACCAGGTATTACTTAGACCTTAATGTTGTAGATGGTGAATAAACAACACATTTAGTTTAGTGCCGTTCATCAAGTCACTGATAAAGGACACTTGTGGGATCAGTATTGATTTTGAATATGTATTGAGTTGGGAACAGAGTATATTTTACCAGATGTGCCAGGGTTTATCTTTAATGTTCTCCAAACACAGCATCTGTGTGACCTTCACAGAAGACATGGCATCCCGCAGATCCATCTTGTTTGCAAAGAACAGCACTGGTATCTTTTTGGAGCAGATATCTAGAGAACAGAAATCATAAGCATAGAGTAAGACACTGTAGAATGTAAAGTTTACATGTGTTGAAGTTGGCTTCTCAGCATATTGTAGTCTCTATATATGTCTGAGTCTTAAGAATTGACAGTAGGTCGTAATAATATGTCAAAAACTTGCAGATACACTTTACTGGACTACCACTACAAGACATTTTCTGTGGTAAACAGTTTCATTATATTTATGTACTTTCTTTAAAAATGTGCTGGCTGTTGCCATAAATGTGCTCTTTAATTGAACTCAAAAAACAAACCATATTGTCCTACCATACAAGAAAATTGGACATTGTATGTTTTTACGTAATAAACTCTAGACTGAGCTTCTGGCTAAAGCATAGTCAGCAGAGTTTGTATGAACTGAGTATTAATACTAAGCCTTGTTTCATTGAGTATTTTCTAAAATACCCTTTTTGATTCCACTCTATAACATACTTTTTGTACAACATTTTCAACACGTTTAACACAATGTCTTTGAGGGTTATAATTTTGTTACTGATCTTTTTTTTAACAGCTTTTAAAACATGCATAAAGGCTTTATATAGAAAAAAAGAGTTGCATATTTACCTTCATGATTGAGGAGATTATCTAGTTCTTCTTTGGCAACAACCATTCTCAATTTGTCACCGCTGTCGATAACAAATATAATTGCATGACTTTCTCTGTGGAGGACAAGAGAAGACTTTAGAAATTGAGTTGAAGTCTCATTATTGTCATCGATATTTGTCTTTCTTTAAAGAACTGGGATTAGATTGTGTTTCATACTTGTAGTAGTGCTCCCACAAGTTTCGGTATCTGCCCTGCCCCGACATATCAAAGACTGTAAAAGACAGGCTGCGTGCAGAGAGAATAGCATGGACTGAGTGTTGATGCTATTTCTAAGATAATAATTAAGAACACACAAAATACAAGTCTACAGGATTCTACCTTGAGCTCTTGAACTTTTCAATGTTGAAGCCAATTGTTGGGACTATATCCTGAGCCGGGGTCTGCAACCATCCACATATGATTTGCATTGACAGAGACAGACACCAAAACAAACAAGTAACAGCAAAAGTATGTCAACAAGGAAAAGGTTAAAGGAGGTTTGACAAGGGCTTTACCTGACTAACATGTTTCCACTCTTCTGAAAATGGGCCTAAATGATTCGAATTCTGAAAACAAGCAATCAAGTTAATGATTGCAGTCGGTGAAGGTGAATTTAACAGGCCTTCTCACATTATTTATCCAAAACGCTCATAGCAATGAAAGACCAACCATCATAGCTCCTGCTCTTTCATGGTAGACTGAAGGAGCACATCTCTCAAAAAGACAGCAGTGCTTAGATGATCAGTTAATGAAATCATTCCATATACTTACATTTGCAGGTTTCAGTTGGTTGATGATTGTAGTTTTGCCGCTGTTGTCCAGGCCCAAACACAAAACATTGACCTCTTTTTTCCTGAGTCCCAGCCAGCCTGTTAGTTTGTCCAGCAGCCCCATTTGACCTAACTGTTGTCAGACTAATAACTTTTAAGGCATTACCCCATAGATAATCTGACTAATGGTCAAATGAACTTTAATATAAGACACTTGTAAGATCTCAAACAGTGTTGGTCAACATAGACATGAATGGTGTTATTTCAGGTGGTGCTGTGAATATTGTCACAGGCTGTGGTACCGCCTGGGCATCCCAGCTTGTGACAGGTAATCCTATTAGGGTGAATTAAGCTCTGTGAACCATCCGGTGACCTGAGCATGGAGTCTCGAGCTTTCTAGGTCTGCTACCTTGATGCATTTGAAACACTTTAGAATGCATTTCCTCATTTTTGTTCAGTTTCACCCCTCATGAATCTGTAGTGGCAGTCTGTGTATTCCTCAGCAGTCTGTGATATACTGCAAGATTTGTTGTATCCTTACAGATGAAACAGACAAGTAAACACAGCTGTGAAGTGGAGCTTGTTGGTCAAACATTTCTAGGTCACCTTATGTACAAAGTATACTTAATGTTCTGGAACAAAAGCTTCAAGAAAACTTACATCAAGGACTATCAGAGAGAAATGAATTATCCATTTTGGGCATGAATTACTTTTTCAAGATGGTTTGAGGAAACCTGTTTAGATCTTATACATGGCAGGTGTTCAGCCGGTCAGCGGTCAAACAGCTCCATCTTTTGGTAGATTGGTGCAGTGAGACTTCATGGGTGAAAAGAAACATATTTAAGTTTTAAAATAAAATCAACCTTGCTAAATGAGACACTCTCTAACAAACTATTTTCACGCTCACACTCTGTTTACAATCAAAGCACTGTAAATAATCAGTCAGCAACCAGAACTGTTCATTTTTATTTGCAAATAAATATTCGCTTGAACTGCCTCTTACAGTGTGCAAGATCTACAACATCTCTTTGGAAATTATAGAAAAATAAAATACAAGAATTATAGGTATACTTGTACTTTGTACAAAAGAACGTTCTAACATTGCTCAGCAGTAGAACATGCTAAACAAACAGCATCTGATATTTTCCGTTTTCTGTCAAGGAGTGAAGACCGTGAATGTTGGTGTGCATATGTAAAGGTTCAATCTTTTTTACTCCTGAAGGCCTGGCTGCATATCTATGGTGACCAAAAGGCACAGATCTTCTGATCCAGTTTGCCTTGGACAATTATCATTTAGCCACAGTGAGAAAAAAGAAAGAAGAGGAAATGCCTGATGAGGGCAGATGGATGTTACAAATATGGAGTGAAATTCAAAGTTATGTCTAGGTCCTGTATCTGCTCTGAAGATCATGAACCACTCCGAGGGTAAGTATTGTCTTGCGTGGTCACCAGCTGTAAGGCATTTGTGTGTAGAACAATGTATTTGTTTGTGTGTGGGCTCATGAATGTTGATAATAAAAAAAACAGCACAAATTGTGATGCTGTTGTTTACAGTAATGTTAACTTTCTATCTGCCTACTTGTCCAGATTATATATCATAAGGACAAGAAACTGTCTTTCCCATTGTTCAGGTATTGCCTACTTTCTCAGTCCCTAATCTATACTACTTACATTTTGAACTGCCTATTTAGCACCAACTGTTGAACAAAGACAAAAAAGTTGTTTTCAATGACAAACATCTGATAACTTCACATCACTTTCTGTTGATCCAACAGTTTGTTTCACACTACTTTCGTGTACCCCGTCTTCCATAACTGTAAGGTACAAATAGACCAGAGTAAAATGATTTTGTGGAGGATGTCCAGCTGCTAGTAGGTAAATTGTTCTGATGTCTTAGGTGTTTTTGTCCTAAAAGTGTAAACCATCACCTTTACTAAATGTGTCTTCAGGCAATAAATAAATAAAAAGATAGGTGATTTAATGAACACATGTATAAGAAAAAAATTCAGCCAATCCTGGATAGTCCATATTACATTTTCAGACAACACCCCCAATCTATTTCTAAGCTCTGTGAACATTCATTTCTTAAGACAGTGGAGATTGTGTACTTTCAGGTAATGTATAACATTCACTATCCAAAAACAGGCTTATCAAACAACTGTGAGAACCACGTTAAGAGCCGTCAGAACAGACTTGTATGATTATTCATCTGAAGTCAGCACATCCAGCTCTCTAAGCCGAATATTGAGGATAAAACAGGCGGATGATAACTTATATTTCTGATAACCTTATTTCTATAGCTATTGCACAAACCCTCTTATCTGTCTCTATCTGAAGTAGTGATGTGACTGCATAATTCTGTATTGCTGATTTTGTTTAGAAATCTATAAATAAAATGTCAAAATAAGATCCAATTTACTAGGGCTTTCACAAACAGGACTGCACATATATCGATATATGTTAATGATAATAATTAGCAATTACTCGTCTATACACTTTTTAACATTCAGAAATGCTCAATAACTTACATTTGAGTTTTACCCTTCAAGTATTCTCGTACCAGATTCTCCAGAGAATTGGAATTAAAGCAAAGCTCTTACTCTATGATAAATTATCAGATACAAAAAAACCCCACTGAGGATACTTTATGTCTGTTTTGATATCAAACCCGATAGCAGCTACATGAGCATATAACTCAAAGCGAAAAACAAAAGAGTCAAAAAATGTAGTAGATTATGTTTGCAAATCTACATCTCTAGATATTGTTGCTTCATACACAAAGTACTGCTGCTGCAACAAGGCATTACATTCCCCCTAAATCACGGCCTTGGCCAGTCTTATAAGTCCGTGATGGTCTGGCAGAACCAGATACTCTGAGTGAGGGGTGTATAAAAGGAAAAAGTCTGTCGCTAATGATGCAAGGAAGACCAGGGTGCAGTCTGCTGTGGTAGTCTGTCTGATGAACTCTTGCTTGAAGAATTAGACACAGGCACAGGCTGGAGACTGTCAGTCTGAAAATCTAGACCTCACTTCCTTCTGCTCAATCTTTTTGTCCATCCCAGAAGTTATCAAGAGGTGTCCTCATACATGGAAACCCTTCTCCTGTTCGTGCAGTAGCTGAAGGCGGAGGGTCTGTACACTGCTGATGATTCGTCTCTGATGGCCAATCAGCTCTACTCCAATACTCCGTACATCTCTAGGCCAAGAGGGGAAGTGCAGAAACACAAACAAGGATGGAAAACATTTTAATATCACTGTTCAGGGCGTTTCCTTAACCTATGAGAGAACTTTTCAAGTGATACCCTCTCAGTAAAGATTGTTATTAAACAAAATGTACTTAGGGTAACATTAAAACCCTTTATATGTATAGTCTTGCTGAAAGATGCTGACTGTTCTTTGGCAGAGTTGTCTAAACAAATATATATATGTATATATATATATATATATATATATATATATATATATATATATATATATATATATACAGACATATATATATATATATATATATATATATATATATGTATATATATATATATATATATAAATATATATATATATACAGACATATATATACATGTATATACACACAGATATATATATATGTGTGTATATATGTATATATATATATATATGCATACACATACAATTATACACTTATACACATATGCTTGTGTTTGTGCATTTATTAAATGCACACAATTATGACTTTGTTTTTCTTGTAAAAAAACTCAAAAATACTGTTTTAAGCATAGGAAAACATGCAGATCTGTGACCTTGATATTCCACTTTTACAAAAACCTAGGCAAATTATCCTTGACTGAACGTGCACGCTCATGCAAACTCGAAAAAAAAAAACATCTCAGCTTTTGTGAGTTATACAGACCTGATCAAAATCTTGAGACCAGTTGCTATAATTTACCTTTAACACATTTGGACCTTAATGAGGTTTTAAATAGAGCTACAATATGCAAAAGCAAGAAGGGGGAGTGTGACAAAAAGCACTTTGAAAAAGTATTTTATTGAAAACTACAAGTAAACTGAAATAGGCTGTTTATCAGCTGATCAAAAGTTTAAGACTATCACTCAAAAAATTACAAAAAACTGTCTAAACCAGAACAAAAATGTTTCTCAGTAGGACTCAGTCATGAGTTGCTCCACCGTTCTTGTTAATCACTTCAAAAATTCATTTGGGCATGCTTGATGAGAGTGTTTCAAGGAAGCTTTTGGGAACATTGCTCCAAGTAGTGAAGATGGCTTCACGAAGGGCATCAACTGTCTGGAACTGATGGCCATTTTTATAAACTTCCCTTGCCATCCATCCCCAAATGTTCTCTATGGGATTTAAATCAGGGGAATTTGAATCAAGCGAGCATTGTGAACTGCAGCGTTGTCCTGTTGAAAACCCAGCTGTTACCACACAGACGAGGGCCCTCAGTCATGAGGGATGCCCGCTGCAACATCTGCACGTAACCAGCCGCCGTTTGACGACCCTGCACCACCTGAAGCTCCAGTGTTCCACTGAATGAAAAAGCACCCCGGGTCACGATGGACCCACCTCCACTGTGCCGGGCAAAAAACATCTCAGGTGGATCTCCTTGCCATGCCAGTAACGTTGAAGCCATCTGGACTGTCAAGGTTACATTTTTTCTCATCAGAGAATAAAACTTTTTTTCACCTTTCAGTGTCCCATGTTTGATGCTCCCTGGCAAAGTCTAAACAGGCAGTTTTGTGGCGTTGAAGGAGACGAGGTCTTTGAATTGTTTTGTTTTTTTGTTTTTGAAAACCTTTTCCCGCAGATGCTGTCTGACGGTTATTGCGCTGCAGTCGGCACCAGTAAGGGCCTTAATTTGGGTTGAGGACCGCCCTGTGTCTTGATGGACAGCCAATCGGATCCTCCGGCTCAGTGCAGGTGTAATTTTTTTGGGTCTACCACTTGACTTTTTTGTTCCATAATGCTCAGGATCTTTCAAAAAATGTAGAGTGACTGTCTTACTGCGTCCAACCTCAGCAGCAATGGAACGCTGCGAGAGGCCTTGCTTATGCAGCTCGACGATCCGACCACGTTCAAGAAGAGAAAACTTCTTAGCTTTAGCCATCAGGAGGGCATGACTGTGTGAATGCCTGACAGAAAATGAACATTTTGAGCAGATTTTGGCTTTAATAGCCTTTGGTCTTAAACTTTTGATCAGCTGATAAACAGCCTATTTCAGTTTACTTGTAGTTTGCAATAAATTACTTTTTCAAAGGGCTTTTTGTTACACTCCCCCTTCTTGCTTTCGCATATTGTAGCTCTATTTAAAACCTCATTAAGGTCCAAATGTGCAAAGTGCATATTTCAGCAATTTTTCAACTGGTCTTAAGATTTTGATCAGGTCTGTACCATTCATAAGCACAGGGTAACTATGAAACTTCATGACCTTGACCTTCATGACCCATCAGTTTTTCCTTAAAGTTAGTGAGACAAATGTCAAAGTTTAAACAAAAGTGACCTACATATATGCATGAGATATATTATCAATAGAATAATGCCTACTGCCTCAGCCTTCCCCTCACAGCAAAAAAACCTGGGCCCGTATTCCTAAAGATTCTTGGTTTAAAGAATTGCTCCAAGTGGCCAAATTCTAAGAAAATTCTTAGAATCATGGTGTTTTCTTAGAATTTCTCCTAAAAATTAATAGCAGATCCTAGTAAAAATAAAAGCTATTCCAAAAGAATCCTAGCTCCTAAGAGTGCTCCTAAGGTGAGATCTATTAGGAGCAGGGAAGAGGACTTTTAAGCAGCTTAGGAGTTCCCTAAGCAGAGGACAAAACAGCGGAGGGAGAGATATTCTTCACGTTTTTGTGCCACAATCTCCTCTTTTGCTTTTGACTGCAACACATACCACCGCTTCTCGCAATCCTCACTTGTGCGCGCAACCAACGGAAAGGAGGCATTTATCCGTTGTGCTATAGTGTCCCAGGCTTGCTTCTTGGCTTGCTCTGTGACACTGTGGCTAAATTTACTCCTCAAAACACTTTTATGCTCATTGATCAATTGAGTCAAAAGCAAACACTGTTCCTCGGTCCAGTTGGGTTTTCTTGTTCTTTTTTTCTCCATTGTTGTTCACTAGTTTGTAGCAGATGTAAGAGCCAGACAAGCCTACTTCTTATACACCTGTCAGCAATCAAGGACATTGATGAAAGCTGTGCTGTGTCGTTAACACCAAATTAAGTTGAGATGTTGATAGTTGAAAGTACAAAAGCATGCAATTAATAAAAGCAAATTAATATAACCATCAGTATGTGAATATGTGGGCATTCAGTTGGATTATTTTATAGTACAGTTTACTATGCATTCAACATGTATTTTCTTTTATGTGATATGTTATTTACAATTACACAGTCTTCATAAGATTAGATTCCATGATTAAGTTTATCAGTTATCACCAAAAGTAAGTTTTTTATCCAGCTTTTAGAATCAACCAATCACAGCTTTGGAAATGATGACTCATACCTAGCAACGGGGTCAACCACACCTCCTCACTAAGATAGGAGTTTCTGTCCATTCCTTACTCAGAGTTCTCTGAGAGTGTTCTGGAATCACTCGTAAGCTAAGACTACTTGCTGGGAATTTTTAGGCAAAGTTAGGAGCTCTCTGAGAGGATTCTCAGATTCTTTAGGAATACGGGCCCTGACTCTTTGGCCAACTCCAAATCTCTGGATTTTAGAAAGCTCATGTTGTAATTTCCTTATGTTGAAAATATCTTTCATCTCTCTAAACATTTCTCTTGAATAATGAGAGGTCTCAGAAAGTGAAATATAAAAAGATTTTATCGAAAAAACAGTGAAACAAAAATCCAGGGCCTTTTATTTGAATTTGTGGTTATTTGGCTTAACTTACAACAGTGATGTGTTTATACTCACTCAATGCTCATCCTTGCCACAGAATCTATTGTGTTGTAGCCGGATGCCATAAAATTGCTCTTGTACTGACTCATCTTAATAGAGTCCAGCCAGTCGCCAATGGAGATGAACATTGGATAATCCATTTCCTCCCCTGGGGACTCTGGTAAACTGAGAAAAGACAAAACAACATCAAAACCTTTGGATTACGGCTTAAGTAACACACATGTGGCCGGACCATGAGCAAAGGCACTTTCAGAGCAATGTGCAAGCTAAACTCCTTTTGACATAAAACAAAACTTGCTCTGTAAAAATCTATTTCATTATTTATTTTTTAATTTAAATTGTTCTACATTTAAATGTTGCTTAGAAGATGGGTTAGGTTTGAGAGGACATGTAGCCCAAATGCAACAAATAAAAGTCTGTTTATATTTAACTTGTAACTTTGTAAGATGAAAGATCTGGCAGGATATACAGTATGGAGCAGGAGGTTACAGGAGCAGCAACTTTACAGTCTGAACTGAAGAGTGGGTGTAAGTCCTCTCTCTGGTCTTGAAAACTACACAGTCACTTCGACAAGCATATTTTCTCCATTCCAATGTGCACCGGTGAAACATGCAGGCTTTCAAGGGGGATCACAGCGAGAGGTGCAAATGTAAACACTAACAAACAAACAAAAAAAAATACAGTAACGGTTTGTCTATGATGACTGTGTGTTAGTTAAACAAGCGGGAGATAAAATTTTAAGTACAATAACATGCAAAAAAAAAAGAAAAGCATTGAACTTCTGGGACATTAATTATAAAACCTTAAAAAAAGAGTCACTCTGAATGTTCTTCTTGTTGATTAAAACTATAGGTAGGTTATAGTAAAGGTCGAACAACTTTTTAAAAAGTTGTAAACAGATCACTGTGAGAGGAAAGAAACAAATATGCTGAAGAAACATTCTTTTCACAGGTATTTTTATTTTTCTTAACAGCTTTCATGCACAAAATAAAACGGTGTGCAAAACTGCGGAAAATTCCAACAAAATAAAATAAACAACCTTTCTAAAAATGTAAATATATAGATTATTAATGAACTCTTTGTCACATCTGCCTTTCAGTCTTCATTAGTTTGTCACAAGCAGGTTTTAGTTCAGGCAGAATCCCTTTATTTTAAACATGAGGTAATGTGCATGATGAAATTAAAAAGATATTGTAGGACACTGTACATATTTTAAAAACTTATTTGAACTGGCTGATTAAAGTCCCCAGCTACGCTGTAGTCTCCCCTGGATGAGTCTGCTGATGATGACGTAGGGCTCCAAGGGCTCCGCTAGCATAGTTAGCTCGCTAGCTAGTTAGGTTAGCTGTGGTGTCTGGAACAAGCAGATACAGCCAGATTTCCGTCATAATCACAATAAAACAGTTACAGCTAAACTGATCCCCTGCCATCAGAAGGTCCAATTCATCAGTATTGGCAACGACAGAGGTGGTGATCGTCAGAAAAATGTTCGGCGATGCCCGGTCTGTCTGTGAGGCTGATCCGAGCCAAGCAGAGAGCCCGGTGGTCTCTCTGTGTCCAGCAGCAATGGGACATTGTAGACTGCTGAAAGTTGCTCACCTTGTCGGACCTTTAGGCTTAAAAGAGCAAACTCCTTAAGTGTAGACGAGTTCATCCATGCACACAGCATCATCTGAGAGCTGAGAGCTAATGGTGCGTTTCAGTTGTAGAACCGCGACTCAGTGCCACAAAGTCATCATTCTGGACACCGTTTACTGTTTTATGAGAAATTAAGAATATATCGGCATTACATCAGCAACACTCTGGCGGATGTTGAATACTTTAAAAAAGGCTATAATCGGTCGATAAATCGGTCGGGCCCTAGTACTGACTCGTACTAATTTAGCTGTGTTGGCAGCTCAGCTTGAAATCCTACATGGTACCATTTACCAAGTTTCCCCTTGTTTATAATTTTTACATTTTTATTTTTTTCTGATAAGATGCACATGTAGAGGAGAAGCAACTCGACGATACAAGAAAAGCAGAGTTAAAGGAAGACAAACTTCCGAGTCTGCATACAGACAGGAGGTAGAACAGCCTGGAGGTAAACCCGCTCAAGACTGTGGAGATGACAGTGGACTTTGAGACAGTGGACTTCGGGAAAGCCAGCACAGGAAGTTAGGCCGGCCAGAACCGCTGGTCACCTTCTACAGTGTCATCATCCAGTCTATTCTCTGCATGTCCATCATGGTCTGGTTTCCTCTGCCAAGAAGGTTAAGTTTTCGATGGGGTCTGTCTGTTTGTTTGTTTGACTGTTCGAAAGATTACGCAAAAAATACTTGATGGATTTACATGAAAATTTTACCAGAGGTGTGGTGTGGTCCAAGGAAGAAGCCACTACATTTTGGTGCTGATCTGATCCAGACTGATGTCACGTTTATCGTGGCAAATCCAATTCATTTACTGCATTATGGGAATGGTAGTTTCTTTGCAAACTCGCATCTAGTTTTTGAAATTTATGTCACTACATTTCCCAGCTTCCCTTGCAGTGCCAGGGGATGATTTCTACAAGGCGCTCCCTCTGCTGTCTTCAGCATTGTCCCACCCACAGCACCATCTGATTGGTTACATGCTCTGGTTATACACCTACATGCATTACTGTGAGCTCATCAACGTAAGAGAAACATCTGAAGCAGCTCTGCTCGCTCATAATCCTGCCAGATGTGTCTCACAATCACTCAAAACAAGGTTGCTGATAATGTCAAAACAGAAATAGTCCACCTTAGCAGAGGTCTGTGTGTGTGAGTGTAAAAACCTAACCCCTAAATTCCACAAAGAGAGAACGCACTGAAACACTGTGGTTTTGCTCCGGCCAATAGGCTGGTGACATCACCCACTTGAAACGCCGTGGATACACAACCCCAACATCTACAAGCAGCAGCAAATTTGTTCGATCAACAAGTTACAAGACCCACTACTAACTAGGTCACCGTAACTCTCTTGTATATTTATATCAACAATAATCACACTTCTTGCAGATTGATATTTTTCATTCCACATTGTGTGTGTAAAATACATAAAGAACTATAATGCTGGGTGGAAATCATAATTCATGGGTGGAAGTGAGCTGCTTGGCAGAGGTCTATGCTCTCGGAGTGCTTTTTTGGTCCACAATCCTGTGGACATGTACCATTCTAGGAATGTCATAAGGAGCTGGTTTCAGTGGCACAGTCTGAAAGTGTGCTCTGTTGATAATCAGAAGGTTGCAAGGCTTGAGCCCAGCTCCAGCTGTCACATGGCAGTGTGTCCATGGGCAAGACCTCTTGTTATGTCACAGTCAGATGGCTGTTTTTAATGCACAAGTAAAGTAGATGTACAAAATGACTTCAGATCTCATTGTTGTCCATTTTAAGAATTTGTATACATTTTTTATTCATTATTCTCTAACACACTGTTTCATCTGGGTTGTTAATCTGCACATTTCTTTTGAACAATCTCCTAAAGCAATCCCTCAGTTTGCTGAGTTGGAGTTATTTTCTGTATTAGGTGACTGCTGGTTATTGCTTGACAAACTGTGCCTACATCACTGGCCCTAAAAGTTACAGAAGGAATACTCAAAACTTATCCCGTTTCCCACAGACTCAGTTCTTTACCTCTGAATATCCTCGACTAGGGGTAGCAGGCTGCTCGGGTTACGGATCAGTTTATCCAAGAAGGTCACAACATCGATGAACTTAGGCCGATGACTCCTCTCCTTCTGCCAGCAGTGCAGCATCAGCTGGTGCAGGGCAACAGGGCAGCCCATGGGTGCAGGTAGCCGGTAGCCTTCTTCAATAGACAGAATTACCTGGAGAGACAATTGAGTGTAGTAATGGATGAATTCTACATTTGTAAATCATGTGCTATATCAGAATAAAGGGTTAGAAACGGGCTCAGTCATAACAGGTTAAAATTTTCAAATACTGTAATAATAATAATACTTAATGGGGAACTATCAATGTACAGTGAAACTTTGATTACAGTAATTCTAATTATTATTGTCCTTGGTGGGCAAATAACTGGCAAAAAGGAAAAAGAAAAAAGAAAGCTTTAAACGCATCTTGATAAAAATAGGGAAAGAGGGAGCAGTGCTTTTTTACATCTGTAATTATTATCTTTATTTTTACTTTATGTCAAAGAAAGATCCACCAACAGTAGTATCAGCTTTAAGCCTCTCTCTAAAGCTATTTTAGATCAGGCTGTTCAGGAAGTTAATGTAGGAAGTATCTTAAAAGGTAAGCTATTGGTTTCTTTTTGATTATAAGAAATAAGTGCAGCTATATAAGTATGATTTAAGGAGAAATGAGTAAGTACAACTTCTTACAATTCCAAAATAACTTCCCCAATGCTGGCAACAAAAAGCAGTGGGAGAGCTTGAGGAGATGCTGAATTCAAATTCATTCTCATCTTCCATGATTACCCACCCTGCCTTTAAAGCTTTTTTGCACATAATCAGGTGTTAGGAAATGGGACAATGACATTCAGACTTGGTCTGCTATAGTTACCTAAGCTTATCTTTATGAGTATCACTTCTAAGAACTTCATAAAGTGCAAGCCTTCATAAAACATATCTAAGAGCCCATGAGAGCAGGAACCTTTGAAACTTTGTTGGGGACTGTGGCAAGTGGCTGACTAGAATGATATAGTGCTGGTGTACAGCTGGTTTACAGTGTAGGCAGGCCTCTGCCTCAGAAAGCATTTCTGTGCCACTCCCAAACATCACAAATCTGCCCCAAACCCCAGGACCTCATAGACGTGTGTGTAGGGCTGTCTGTGTATAGATGTGTGTGGGGTTGAAGGGATTATGGTAGAGCTTTCACACTCAGCGGAGAGAAGGATGGATCTGCCTCCTTCACTGCCCTTCCAATCTCTGACCACAGCCCTGGGATCAGTAGGTTGCTATGCCACACTGAATCCACAGCTTTAAACTCCCCATCTACCATACATAAGTCCTCAGAACCTTTGACCTTTACGGTCCCTTCCCTTTTCCTCCCACTCATCTTTTTCTTCCTTTAGGTGAATCTCCACAGTGCTTCTGTTCCTCCCCCTCTCTCCCTCAGGGGTAAGCTTTTGATGTGGGAAAACAGTCAGGGAGCAGGTTGAAGGGCAGCAACTTTAATAGATTTATTGAAAAGTACACTCAGAATTTACTCAGTAGAGCAGCACTTGAACTGGAAAGTTAATACTATTTACCCTGGTTGAGGTGTAGGGGAGGTCTATGTGAGGAAATGTAAGGAAACATCATGAATGAGAATCTCTATTTTTTCTATCGGTCACCAAGAAGGTGGTACAATTATCAGGAAACCATACAAATTTAACATATTTTTGCCTTTACAGTAAAACCCAGACAATGTTACATGCACAGAAGACAGAACATTCATATTGAATTAGTGTTTGCTGGTTCACTTTTTGTCATTCTGGGAGACATACAGGATCAAGTAGTGAAAGGACAATGGATTAGGTTGATGCTTTCTTCACCCTCTCTCCCTCTGCCAAGCTCACTACATTCACTCCAAAGTACATTCCTTAAAGATGTCAGTGTGAACTACAGTGCAGTCGGGGGAACATCCATGATGACATTACTTACATCTTGATTGGACATTTCCCAATATGGCCGCTCCCCATAGGACATCACTTCCCACATGACAATGCCGTAACTCCACGTGTCGCTCGCTGAGGAGAATTTCCTATATGAGATGGCTTCAGGAGCCGTCCATCGGATGGGGATCTTTCCACCCTGTTCACACAAAATAATGTAGAGAAAACAAACTCATGCACAAATATAAAAGTGGTTAGAAATATCTAAAGGACAGCCTTAACCAGTTGTGACTGTAAAATATTTTCTAGGTAGAGAAGATGTTTTTGTTATCAGGTTTCTGCCTGACAGGCTGTACTACAGCACACAGCACATGTTGCATTTCAGACGTACAGCAGCACAAACTATTGCGTCAATATTCACGCTTGAATTGAAGCTCCCATGTCTGTGTTTGATTGTTTACATCATGTCTTGGATGTTTATTAAGCCAGGATTTGATTTAAGATAAATACAGAAATGAAAAATGTGATCTCTGTAGAAGATCAGATGCAGCTCTTTTGCCCGTCTCCTTTGTAAATGCATGGATCTGAGGAGAAGGGGAGGTTTCAGGAGGCTATGATAATATGCGCTGCTGTTGTGAGATGATCTTGGTGAACTCAAGACAGAGTTCTCCCAGGAAATGAAACCTTGTGTTTAAGGTCACCATGCTCTCAGCCTTCACTGACCTTCTTAACAGACACAGGATGGACACGTCAAACATAGGGCTTAATACAAGACATTGACCAGGAGGACATAAGACTCACTGCCTTAACGGACGATCGTAAAAGACTGTCTCCTTTGTCTGGAATAGGTGATGACCAACGTTCACCCCCCATTAAACCCAAAGGGAGGATACCCCCCTCTTCCTGTAATGACTTTAACCAAACTGGCCAGAGGTGACCTCTCAACCTCCTTATCAGACTGGGATATTTGCATTTTTAAAGACATTCCTTCAGCCAGATTTCTACAAACCCCTCCAAAATCATCTAAGACCTTGTATACATATCTAAGCAATATGATAACCTGATGTGTTGTGAAATGTATGCTATCTGAGTCCAATCCCGATGATTCTAGCCCCAAAATAAGCCAAATGAAGATCTTTACTTCAGAACTGAAATTCCCAGTCTCCCTGCAGGAAAACTACAATGGACCAACAGTGCCACCCTGTGGAAGCACTGACAACGAACATTTGCAAAAGTAACTGAAGTTACTTAAATGTAATGAACTGTTTTTGACAATGCTTGTGTAAAGTTTGTATGTTATAAGCTTCCCGACAAATAATCAGCATCAGGGAAGTCTATGCAATATAGCTTGAATAGTCTAGTAATTAGTAGTGTTGTTACATTAGTATACATATATAAATATATAACCTTTGAATCTCCTTTTTATTTTGATAGTAAGTGTTTGGTATCAAAATATTCGGGATGAGACGATCTTGTTATTGGTTTCGGTTATATTGAGTGATTCCCAAATTATAACTCCCTATTAGTAAAAACTTAAGCTTATCAAGTTTTTGAAAGCTTAGACAGATATCCATCCCATTAGGACAAAATCCACACCCACTTTTGGGGTTTAAAAAGCTGAACGCGGAGCCTAGAGACTCTGCACTTTAAAACTTCCGTTCTTCTTCTTCCGCTCTGTTCCCGACGCTTTTCCTGTCATCCTCTTCTGTGACGTCACTTTGCTCTGCGTCTTCGCCTGCCCGCTGACAAGACTTTTTCGCTATTTCGCAAAGTCAGCAATTTTTGCCGTTTTCTAGCCTTAACTCAATTTCTCCTAAAGTGTTCCCTTCCTTTTTAATGAACACTCTGCCACCATCACTTTATTTAATTTAAGAAGTTAAGTAAAGTCAGACATCCCTGTAACGAAAGCTCTTCCCTTCAGATTTAAGGTTGATGAGAATAGAGTGTGAATTACTCACTCTAGTCCACTAAAATTAAAACTAACCTGATCAATAAATTAATCAAGGAGTAAAATTTTGCCTATTTTGTATAAATAGGATGGTGCCCCGATCGAATGTTTATTGAATAAATCAATAATTAATCTCTATAGTCATAGCAAAATAAGACCAAACAAATTATCACTACAGCTGCCCTGATTGGCTACCCACACAGTACCTGAGAGGAAGTGGAAAGAGTGTTTACAGGCCTAGGAGTGGACTTGTACAGTCATGGAGTCTGCCGGTGTTGAGCAGAAAACACACATATGTATGTGGAGGCCATGTAGCTATAACACAATAAATGTAGCTATAACACAATAAACCCCCCGAGGGTTATTTTATATGAAGAGTCATAGTGCATTTCTCTATAAACTGATAGCTTAGTTAAAGGTGTCATGTCACACAGCCCGCCAACCCCCTTCTAACAACATTAAAAGCAAAGCAAATCCATTTTGCTGGATATAGGGGGCTCTAATTTCATGGCACAGCGCAGGGGGCGCAAGCCTGGCGCACCCCGCGCAGTGCTAATTTCGTGCGGCGCACTGCCGTGCGCTGCCAATTTGACAATTTAGTAGACTGTCTACGCAGAGGTGGGTGTGACGGCGCACCAAGGAGAGGTGATGGCGCACCAGGGGGAGGTGTTGACAGATTCATGTTGGTGCAGTGACAATTTCGTGCCAAAAACAGTGCAGAAAGTGCGCTGAAAGCACGCCAGCTCCAACCTGGTCTATCTTCGGCGCAGGGCGGAGCGCACCCTCCGCAGCTGTAATTTGGTGACAAGCGCACATGTGCGCACGCCTCAGAGGCAGGTTTCCAGAGTGTCAGGCACATTTTAATGCAATAAACAATCACAGCAATCACTATTTAATGTAACCGTCTGAACCAGCATATACATTTGTATCTATATTAACTGTGTCATCACATCTGATATCGGAATAAAGCCGTTTGTCATCATGGAAACTTAACCTGACGGCAGCTGAAAGTTTGATGCACATCTTACAAGTCAACAATAAACAGCCTTAACATCTGAAACTGAGTATATATCTGGCTTCTCTCATTTCATTAAATTCAAAGAAAAGAGGGAGAAAAGACGAAGAAAAAGGAGAGAAAACAAAAGTATGTCACTCAGGATTTACCCGTGATTTCCCATATTCCTCTATTTTAGTCTTTATTTTTAACGTGAGCTAAAAAGATGGAGTACATTATTGCAAGGAGGATGAGGGGGAGACACCGGGAGAGTATACAGTATATCACTAAAGGCTCTGCTATTTGGTGATGACAAACCAGGAGTGCAGGTGGATCACAAGTATTATGAATGGATAAGCCAGCGGGTGTGAAACTGTCTCTTATTTTTTTTACTCCTATTAATGACAAAGGAACAGATTACATCCGTCCCGGGAGCTGGTCCACACGGTGACGCGCCCCGCTGTCCATTCCTGCTGAATGACAGCAGCTCTGACCGTCTCCAGCAGCGGGGATCATTCAGACCAATCAGACGCTGCGCCTCGGCCGCAGCGCCTTTAAAGGCGAGGAGAGGCGCTCATTTGATTGGTGAAGACAACGATAGGCTGTGATAATCCCACTCACGTCTATTCTCCTCCTACTCTGACATGTGCGCGTAGAGGCAGAGACGTGGGCGTGGACGCGAACCTCTGCGCCCCCTCTGCGCCATGAGTGTGCCTCTCTTGGCACTGCAGGAAACTTGCAAAGTGCACAGGTCACACCCAGTCCACGCGGCGAAGGCCGGCGCAGGCAGGTGCGCCTGCGCTTGCGCCTGGTCTACGAAATTAGAGCCCAGGATGTTTAATTTTTTTTAACTCAATTTTGTTAATTTGATGCATGACAGTTAAAGGGACTGTGAGGAGAATCTATTACCGGCAAAGTAAAAGACTCTGCTACCCATGAGCCTGCGCTGCGACTGTCTTAATGCTGCGTTCCAGTAACCGCGGTACTGGGAGTGACATCATCTCAGAGTTATCAGCGTTCCAGTTACAAAGTCGGAAAACATGCTGATCTACCAGGCTATTGTTAGCTGTTGTTAGCATGCCCGCGTTGTTGTTCACAAATATCACATGAAGAATGTGATTATCACTATGGGAGCATTTTTGTAAATATAAGTCTAACTGTGCGTTCACACCAAAAGAGGCAAAGTGGCCAAAGTGGCAAGCACGCCCGAGAAAGCAGACAGCGGCCAAACCGGCCAAATATTTCAGCCGCTTTGGCCGCTCGTCACATGACTGACGTCAACGTAAAATCTTGGTTGTCATTTAAAGGAGCCGCGCAGCGGACTTCTTCACAGCAGCAGCTGCTTGCTGTTGTTCAACTTCAGTTCAAAGCATAGCATGGACATAATGTAAAATCAAAATCTAATCAGTCACGAGCGGATTGACAGGCAGGAAGCAATTTCCAAAGGAGATAATATTGATTTATCCACGACATGACACTTTTACAGTTTTGAAATATACTTAAATCCTGTGGTGGTAAGGAGCGCGTATTTGCACAGTGTGTGTGTGTGCGTGTGTGGGTGTGTGTGTGTGTTCTACAGGAGCTGGAAAAAATAGATTGTGGCAGTAAGCCAATAAGATTAATTCCCTCCAATAATTGTATCATTTTCATGGTCTGCCATGACTATAAATATGCGGTTTGACCCTCAAAATCATATTGACTCATCATGGATCTGAATGACATCACTGTGATGTGTGCTGCCTCGTTGTGCATCCGACGAAGACGCTGTCACCGGGTTTGGGTGCATGAGGTTCTGCGGCACCGTGAGGAGCTGGGTGAGTTTCATCGGCTGGTGCTGGAGCTGCGGCTGGATAGAGAGTGGTTCCAGCGGTACTTCAGGTTGGACGTCCAGCAGTTCGACAGCTTTTCGGTATCCATGACGGAACTAGGAACTGAAGTTCCATGCGTTGTTCTTTAGGGCCCGCTAGGTCGAAGGACATCTCGACTCCGATTGGTTGCCACCGTTTGCCACTGAACTGCGTCATAGCTAATTACCATAAAGCTGACCCAGGCTCAACTTCTCATCTGGTGCCGCTTTTGACGCTTTAGCCGCTCAGGACGCTTTGGCCGCTCAGGACGCCGGGCTCTCATTGAAAATGTATTAACTTCCGGCGTCCTTGCCGCTTTTGCCTCTTTTGGTGTGAACGCACAGTAATAATACTATGTATACAGCTGATCTAGAGCGACACACCCCAGTCAGAAGTGCTAATAAATTGATTAATACAGGAGCTAAATAACTGTTCACACTGGGGGCATCCATCTTCGATTGTCAACTTGGGGGTGGCGAGGTTTCACCGAGTTCCCAGTAGGAAATTCAGACCTCGGGGGACATATCAGTTGCATTTTCCCACTCGGAACTAGGATATTCCTACTTCTGCCCACAACTTGAACGCACCATGAGCCAAATCGTGTGTTTGTGTGTTGGGATGCTAATAAAAATGCCGCTAGGACCTTACTCAGAACTCTGCATTGCTTTACAACTTCTTATTCAACAACTTACAGGATGCAAAGCGAAGAGGTAATGTATCTCTTTCTAGTTACGTAGCGGTATTTTTCATGTGTGACAACAAGCAGGTTTTGGAAAACTTATTATCGTAGTTTTGTAGCCAGCTATGTATCGCTAATTACAGCCCTGTGCTCTAAGACGTGTAATATAAATAATAAAATGATATAAATTTGCTCTAGTCGTAATTGTCTTGTTCCTGAAGTTGAGTATTCAGGCCAGTCCATCCCTGTGCGACCCGACCGGAAGGCTAAGGAATAGCATTTATAGATAACCTATTTTGATGCTATAAAACTCATCTTAAAGTGTGTATTTCGATCAGGCATATATCTAAAAGTGAGACTTTTTTGTAATTATTTAGAAACTCCTCACAGTCCCTTTAATATAGTGCTAGATGATTATATTGAGCAGGGCCTTCATATACACATGTAAAATCAAAGGTGTCAATAATACTGCATGATATTACATGAAGGGTGTGGAAGTGTTTACTAGGTAAGGTTAATAAATAAATTCATAAACAATAAATAGTAATAATAATATAATTAGATCATAGAAGTAGGTGAAATAGTATGGAAATTTAGATTAAATACATAAATTCATGAATCCATTATTTTATTAAGTACAACAAAATATCATACAAAGTAACGCAACTATCATCTTCTTGATTGACAGTAATATAGGACCAGAATGATTCACAAATTGATGCTGTAGAACATCCCTGTTGTTTACCTTATAAAGCATACAAAGCAGTCTTTATCATCAAATTTACCCATTTTTTAAACTGTGAGGTGTGAGGGTCTTTCCAATGTTTAAGAATAGTCCTAGTGGCCACTGAGACCCCTTCATAGGCCACTTTGGACGTTCGAATTTTAAATCTGATTATTATTTATTTCACCTACAATTACCCTTCCTCACTTCTCTCCCCCTAAGGTTAGCGACTTCTTTGACAGAAGACAACTTGGACTTGACTGGTTGGAGCTCTAAACACAGCAATTGTCACAAAAATAACCTCAGCATTAACCCAGGGCCCTATTCTACGAAGCAAGTTCAGCCTAGCGAGACAGCCTTGGAGCTACCTCGCTGAACTGAGCGCGGTATAGCCGGCGCTCTCGCTAAACGGTTTGACGACGCTGGTTATCAACCTCATAAGTGGATCCAGCTCTGCAATGAGTGCGTGCGCACATATAAGGCGGAGCCCGCCGCGTCTGACCAATCGTGAACATGGACCAGTCTGGAGCGTCAGAGCAGGCTGGAGAGAGAAGGACCACATACTTCACACACGAGGAGCAGGAGGCGATCATGACAAAGTATGAAGAATTAAAACATGTAATAAACGTTAAAAGCAACACTGTCGCCGCTGCAAAAGCACGGAAGGAGTGCTGGCAGAAAATTGCTGACAGTCTCAATGTATAAGTAAAGCGTGCAAAAAATCTTTGGTGCCATTATCATCCTGGAAAAGCACTGTTCAACATGTACTTTTACTGTAACATGCACCAGACATGTCTAATTCATTTCCAAGATGAATTCATTCATTTATTCATTCCTATCGTGTTTACATTTCTTGTGTGATATGTAGGCCACATGAGCCATACATGAATTCCTGTCACAATTTTAAGACGGGCAATAAAATATTGTCATGGAACAGAAGTGTTGGCATTGAAGATTTTGTTACGGCAATGAGAGTCCTCCCCCAGATTTTACTCCTGCAGAGGAGCTGGCCGAGAGAGCTCATTGGTCAGTGGGTGGGGTTTTTATAGTCCGCGAGTTCAATCTGGAACCTAACCTGCCCTGGAGCAGGTTAGCCGTTCAGCGCACGTTGCCATGGAGACTCACCTCGCTAAGAAGTGAACCCGTCTCGTAGAACAGGGAACCCGGAACCTACCCTCAAAGTTATCTCACTAGGCAGTAATCCTGCTTCGTAGAACAGGCCCCAGGAAATGGAGGTCATGGTGGGCTAAGACAGAACGTGTTTTTTTTCAGCACAACAGACTTTGTAGTTGAGCTTTTGCTGGCTCTGGGAGAAAAGGCTGGATTGCAGTACATGTATGTGGTGTTTGCATAGATAATATAAATCTAATTGAATAGAAAAATCTGTACAGCTCAAATATCAAATGCCTTTCTAAGGTCTTGAGGTATGCTTTTGAGAATAAAATGGTAAAATACAACAACATCAGGCAGGGGCGTAGCTTTCATTTCAGAAGTGAGGGGGACAGATTGTTCAGGAGCAGGATGATTTTTATTAAATTATTTATTGAACGATCCTCTCCCATTCAGTTGCATCAAACAATTGGAAACACCTGATGACGAGGGAAAGCATGAAAGTGAGTATTTTATGATAGGCGCAAGAATGAAGAGAATGTCAAATAAGTTGACCTAAAACTCTTTTCAACTCTCAAGCCTTTAAAGTTGTATAATCCTATGGCTTCTCCAGACCCATTTACATTTGATGCAGCAGGTCACCACACTTTCCCCAGTGCCTTTCACCAGGTTTAGAGATGGGTATCGGTTCTTGTTAAGAATCAATTAGGAACAGTTCAATCCATGGATATCATAATCCTTTATGCTTAGCGATTCCCCTGTCGATTTTTTATGTTACGTCAAAGCAGCCGAACCTTACTTTGATTTTTTTACCCCAGCTACCTTAGTTTAGCAGATGGTTAACAGTTTCCCAAGAAAACTCTGTTTGAAGATCAGAAACACTGTAAAACTAAACACACAAAATGTCAGTTGTCGTCAAAAGCTGTCGTTTGTTAGCCTTTCTATCTGCTGCTTGGTAATGTGAAGTAGTTCATAGTGCCTCCCAGCGTAGGATGAGTCATTGAAATTTTTAATTTGTTTCAGGAAAGAAAACAAACTCCAAAATACTATTAAAAGTCTGTGAAAAACAGCTTTTGTGCTGTTTTGGGCTTGATCTTTTCATGCAGGTAGAAGATATGAAGCAAGAAATCTGGGAAGAACACACCATAATAGCTACGTGGACTTCAGTGGGCCTATAACATTACTTTGTTCATCTAGCTCGAATCTTCCCCGTGGCATCTGGTCAGATTACCTGTCTCACTGTCCGTGCTCGCTTCTCATTGAAAGACATGCAGCGCTGTAACGTACACTCCATGGTGCGTTCATGGCAACTCGGAAATATAAGCACCATCTTGTTAAAATGAATTTAACGTTATCAAACTCGGAATTACAGGCGAAAAAAGTGCGGGGGGCAGAAGGATTTGGGACAGAAAGTGCGGGGGGCATGTCCCACGTGTACCCCCCGTCCGCTACGCCCATGACATCAGGTATTGGCAGAGATGTCACACAAAACATTTTGTTTACATATCTCCATATATGTCATGTGTCCAGCTGTAGATATGCTGTTGTATCAGATAAGATATGTTTTGGATAATAAAAAGACATCAGCAACAGAGCAGGTGGTGGGGAGTGTCTCCTAAACTCTCTGTGCATCTCGGTAATTGAGTTATTATTTACCGACTCTCCACTACTCTCTTTCAGAGCTACTGACTTCAAACTCTGCTTCTAATGAGGCTCTCTCACAAAGCAGGAGGCAGACCAACCATCTGACAGTTGCATGACTACACTGAGGAAGCACTGCATCATGTTTCTGTGCTGCTCATAACTGCAGTGAAGGTCTTATTGATGATAAAAACTTAAATAATTGTTCCTATATCAGATTTGCACTGAGCTTAGGGGAAAATATATGATTATAAGATCCCCTTAAAACCATATATTTTTGAAGTCAAGTTTTGGAGGAGCAGTTAGTGGGGACAAAGACAAATAAAAGAACACTGTTTTGGCATTAAAAAGTCTAAGAGCAGCTCCCTAATGTAAAAGGCTGACTCCTTAAGAATTTGGTACACTTTACTATTATTTTTAAATATTTTATTAATGCAAATGCTCTCCACTTTATCCATAAACCTTTAAGTATCTCAAATAAGGTCTTGGTAAAGGAGTTTGTACCAAGCCAGCTAGCCACTGGTCCTTCAAGGGTTTTCAAGGCTGAGAATGCTTCACCTGTGGGTGAAGATGGTAAGCTGCTTTTACTACAGTGGACCCTTACAATTTCATCTGTGGTTATCAATAAGAACAGACAGAGGAGGTAGACTGTTTTTACTTTTTCAGCATCCTCTTCCAATCTTACTTTCTGACAGCAGAGTTCTCAGCACTTCTCACAGTAATGAAAAACTTTAACTCCCAGAAAAAATGTGACTTATCACAGGCAATTCAAAGAGATTCCCCCCCATCAGAAGCCAAAACTTTACACAGATTAATATACATTTGATTTTCTACAGAGGAGACTCAATGAAAGTACAGCAGTAGTTATTCTGGATTCTGCTGGTCATTTGTAAAACAGCTTATCGTGGTTTGTCTTCAGGTGATTTACAAAATAATCTTGTAATCGTCTTTTGCTGTGAAGTGGGATCTACACCTACATTTAATCATTAAACAAGAACAAAAATGTGATTACACTACATGTACTAAATGTCTGATCTGTGATGATGAGAGCTGTTTTAAAATGTTGGTATTAAATATAAAATATATTTCATAATATTAAATCTTTATCTTATTTTATACTAAATAGCCCTCAATATATCTACACATTTAATATGCAGGATCCAATTTTGACAGTGTGAAGCTTGATATTTAAAGGAGTAATAACAAGAGTTTGGTCCATATCTGTGTATATTAAGACAATTTGAGGACACATAATCCCAGTGCAGAGCCAGGGAAATTGGCAAAGAGGATGAATTCTGTATCTTGATTGTAGATAGGTGTGTTAAAGCTGCCACACTGGGCATTACAGTAAATCTGTGCAGTCTAAGGGGCCCCGCCCCTGCCCTCAAATTACCTGGTGCACCCTTGCTGTATGGGCATCTATAGAGGCAGAGTAATTCTGCCTAATACAATTTCATGTAATTTACAAAAAATGCATTATTAATAAACTGGCTGGATTATGTAATTCCTCTCCTTTAACTGTGCCTGTATGCGGGACACTGAATAAAAAATGTCAGTGTTTGATTAAAGTTATGGTTCACTACAAGCATTCCCATGATGTCAGAGTCTATTTAAAGAAATGCAGTTCACACCCGCATAAGACTGTTACTTTATTAATTATTAAGAAATAAAATGACAAGAAATGTAAATGTTTTTTAATTCTCTGTTTGTCTGTTCAGAAAAAGACATGCTATAAACATCTGCTGAATCGTTTTTCTCCCTTAAGCCTTGGCTTTATTCTCTAATGGGTGCACTTAACTCACTGGGCAGTTGGCATTGATATCTGTGTGCACCACTACTGACAGCCCTTAAAATCTGGTATAATGTCAGCATATATTTAACTTCTGTGGTCTAACCTTTGATTGTGTTTTTGGTTGTGGGGGTATTCTAAATGCTGAAAAGTGCATTGAGAGGGACTTTTGTCAATTTTATAAATTCTCTGTACTGTTAAAAATGACATGATTTATGAAGAGATGCTCTGACATTTAATTGTTTACATCCTATATGTGTAACATAATCAGTGGAGTGTGCCTTGATCTTGGATGTGTATTTCTTACTTTCCAACGCCCCATTAAATAGCAGCAATACACTGTGCCAAATGATGATTTAAAATACAGTTGTTTTCTGTGTCCATATGGTAGGAACCAATCAGCTTTGCACCTGGACTCTCCACATATTAAGGTGGATGCTTCACTGGGTGTAAACAGAGGGCATGTTCTCTCGCTCTTCAAATGTAATTGCACAGTGTAAAAATGACAATTCCATCAGATATAAAGTAGCAAAGTCACTTCATGCCATAACACTTTGAGCTTTGAATACAATACGGCACATAAAGTACATCTGAAGTTTATATTATCTTATGTGCTCTGAGATGACTTTGACAGCTGCTGTACGCCTATCTCTGCTGCTGTCACAGTCAACAGAGAGCAACAAATGCCACAGTTGCAACAGCAGTTATTGTGGTCAATGAAGGCAATAGGCCTACAACGACTTGATGCAGTTTAATAAGAGAAAAATACCTGCAAGAGCATTTCTGCTGAAACAAAGCCCAAAACAATCCATGTGCAAGAGCAGAAATGTGCTACAAGTTAGAAATGAAGCAAAACTCATAGCAATCCAACCCAGATAACAACTGCAAGAACAGAAACGCATCAAAACCAAATAAACTACAGAAGTGTTCCAGGCCTACAGAGGGGTCTGGACCATCTGTAGGCCTGGGAAAGCGAAAACGCAGTGAAGTGACAGATTAGAGAGACTGTGGTTAAGCCAAATGCTTCTGTTTTTCATGGTCAAATCAGCTACTCTTAAATTTTATGTGCAGATGTTTTTTAACCTTTGTGGTATATGCTGCAACCCAACGCGTGAGAGGGGAATGACAGACTGGCTGTGCAACTGTATCATGGCCCAACTTTCCGCTAAAAATCTTCCTTAGTTAAAATGAGAAAAATGAAGAGGTCAGTGTTTATTAAACTTTAAATGGTCAAAATGAGTAATACCTTAACACACTATACACTTTTTTGAAATAAAGTGTGTCATATGTACCGTTGTGGTATATGCAGCCTCTGGGTCATCCTCTAGGACTCTCGACAGGCCGAAATCTGACACTTTACACACCAGGTTACTGTTGACCAGGATGTTCCGAGCTGCCAGATCTCTATGAATGTAGCCCATGTCTGATAGATACTTCATGCCTGAGGCAATGCCACGCAGCATGCCGACCAGCTGGATGACAGTGAAGTGACCGTCGTGTTGCTGAAAAGAGAACATACAGAGACATAAAATACACGACTGAGCAGGTGTAACATGACAGAAATGCAGACAATGATAGAGAAAATGGGGGTCATAAAGGATGGGCATGAGAACAAAGGAACAAATATCAAAACTATGGGAGTTTCTAGAGGGAAGAAAAATTATGTTGGCAGTTCACTGATGGGGCCAAAATTATCTTTTTCATTTAATGAAGCCATGCTTATGATCCATTATTGCCCTGTCTTTTCATTACTAAGACCGTTTTTCATTTTTTTTCACATAAGATGCAACAAAACAGAAAAACATGACCACTATTCATCAAATAATTCAACACTCACCCTTAGGAATGAGTCCAGTGAACCATTCTCCATATACTCCACCACAATCATGACAGGCCTGCCTGCAAATGTATGTACACAAAATTACCTCACTGTAAAATTTTTGTTATGTACTACAAACATTTGTCTTGCATCAAAAGCAGCCTACATTAATAAGTAAAGGGCAAGACGCTGGAAGCACAACACAAACTATGAAGTGTCAGTAAAGCAGTCTGATAATGCATGATTGGAAGTTTGCAAGTTTGAGCCCAGCTTTGGCTGTCACATTGGGCAAGACAGAAAGCCTCAACTTGCTCCCACTGCTGTGTCAGTGGTGTTTAAATGGGGATTAAAGTGCATGAATGTCTTAACCAATACTGATGGTCAGCATAAGAATAACCAGTGGCTTGCATGAATTGTGGGTAAATGCATCTGTTTGATGCATTAAGTCAAGAGACTAAATTCATAAACTCGTTTTGTTTCAACATGCTACACCTGCCAAGCTGGACCTGTTTGGCATTCAGTTTATACTTGGCATGAAACATTAGTAAGGAACACGTTCAAGCGTCATCATTCAGTACAGGTTTTTGTGTTTTCTGTCAGAGGATCCCAGCAGAGTAACAGATTGACTGGTTTACAGCTGGGAAGGCAGTTGTCCAAACTTGTGTGCTGCAGAGCTGCTTACATTGTGAACTGCTAGAGATGAAAAAAAATGAAAGTGTGCCTTAGGGGAATTCACACAAAGACTCTTCAGATTCAATACAGCTAGCTTTCAAATATGGTTATGTGAAAAAACAACAATTTGGAGGAAAATTCATTTTGAAGTATTTTTGAGTAAAAGCATAAACTTCTGAAAACAGTTTCCTCGTTTACAGTGCTCTAAGTATACATTGGAGAAAAATAAAGAATTATTAGGACAAATAGATATGAGCTTGCAGAGCAATTTCTAGTCACCTGATGACTCTACATTGCAGGTCGTACTTATCCATTCACGTACCATTTACATGCTGATGGTTACTTTCTAAGTGTCAAGCAAATCACATTCATCCACATACTACTCAACACTGATGCAGCAATCAGAGTAAATTGGGGATATGCATCTTGCCCAAAGACACACTGACATGTCACTATAAGTGCTAGGTTAGCAGAAGTGATGCAGGTTACATTTCAAACAACTACAAGATGGTGTGGGTGTGTGTTTGTGTGTCTATATCATAAACAACATAAAGTGATAACCAGCAGTGGACAGTAACAAAGTAGATTTACTTGAGTACTGTGCTTAAGTACGTTTTTGGGTACTTGAGTATTATAATTTTCGGAAACTTATGGCTTTTACTTATCTAAATTTGAAAGACAAATATTGTACTTTTAACTCCACTACATTTCTATGAAGGGTCTTGTTCCCCGTTTCTTTTTGAAGAATAGCTTTGAATTTCTTTTCTCTTCTAAAATGTAATCTGAGTGTGATTTGTTCAAGTGGTGATGCTGGGTCTGTACCTTGTGCATGCGCTACTCAGACTGGACAGGTAAATGTTGAGCTAACAGATAACAGCTCGTCTTGACAATAATGATGGCAACTGCAGATACAGAAGACGATCTCCCACCAGAGCACCCAAGGAATCTGAAGTCCAATCAATCATGTTTCAATAGGCATTTCTATAGGCTTCGTAGTGTACTTTACACACTTTATATTCTAAAGGTTCTATAAGCAGGTCAAGGCATTTGATGTGTTGTTTCAGTCATTAGTTTCTGTAAATTCATTGTGGTAACAATACAAAAACATGTCGATATTGAAACAAAATGTACTTTTAATACTCAAGTATTTTCAAAAGCAGGTACTCCAGTAATTTGACTTAAGTAAAAATTTGGCTGAAAAACTCTCACTTGTATATGAGTAATATTTGACCAGGTGTATCTATACTTTCACTCAAGTAATACAGTTGAGTATTTTGTCCACCACAGGTGATAACATTATTTCTAAGAGAATACAACGTGACAAAAATGCTGTTTTTGTACAAACTGCCACCTACTTTAAAACACATTTAGCTGACAAGTCCAAATGAGAGTCTTATTTAAATATATAAAAACTAAATACTAGGGCTTGTAGGGGTAAATAAAAATCTTCAAATGGGAAAAAGGAATATAAATATTGAAAATGTTGTATTGATATGCACTACGTAAATTGGTTATTTTCTCTGACTTAGGGCTGTTCCTACAGTATTAGATGACCAGGTAAGTGATCTCAGTTAGAACAAGACTAATTGGCATAATCTAGCACTGAGATTGCATTGTGAGTTTTAGGACTTTGTCGATTTTAGTGTAAAAAGCCTTCACTTCAAACACTACATGTTGTAGATGGAGGAAGAGCCAGAGCTGTGTTTATGCACCAACATCTCATCATCGCTCCTGTTTAAAGAAGACTTTAAAGGCATTTTTCCACAGCATCATTCCAAGAGGGATTGGCAGAAAATGGTTTGATCAAGCTTAGCTTTTCTGAGCCAATTAGTGAGGTCTGGGAACAATGTTATGCAGTGCAGAGCCCGAACAAAAACAAACACACCTGTTTGCAGTCTAATATGTCACCTGTTATTTCAGAGCAGGTATAGCAGTCAGTCACAGTACAATACTCACAGTAATTAGTCTCTGAAGAACAACAACAGATGTGGGGAGGGAAAGATAAAAAATGAACAGAATAGTGATGCTGAAAACTGATACATCTCCATATGACACCCCACTGCCTAAAGCACAATGACTTTTGATCATTTGACTGAAAAATAAAGACATGCATGCCTCTTTCCCTCAATATACAGCGTAACCAATATTTCTTTTATGTTGACTTATGACTTTGTTTTTTAAAAACATAAGCTAGTTCAAATTCTTAGTACAGTAAGGGACTATCAATCCATAGGTAGAGAGTGCCACTTGTTCCTCAATTGAAACATATCCTGTTAGATCTTCAGCTGTAGGACTAGCATGCCAAAGGGGGCTTAAGCAAAGAATTAAACTCCAAATTAAAATTAGATAATGACAGCAGAACTGCAATGTCAGGCTATAAGTGATGTCTGTTTTATAGACATTTCGTCTATATTCTGACCAGAATTGGGCTACATGTAATGTAATAATGTTTTCATTTTTTCATTAAAATCATTAGAAAAATGATAATTTGGTTTTGGTTGAAATCCTACCTACTGAAAGATGTGATACCTTCACTCTCTATTTTTCAAACAAATTCATTTCAAGTTAAGTACACTGTAAAAGTGGAAGTTTTAGATATCCTTACCAGAGCAGGGTGTGATGAATGTGCTTGTATACATAACTAGATTTTATTTATCCAATCACTATTTTTAATGTTGGGCAAATGACACTTAATGAGCTATTTCTATTGCAGATCCAGATTCAAGGCAGTGTGAGATTATGACATGTCAAAAAAGATGGATTACAAGAAACCTAGGCTTTTGCAAGCAGATGGATTTGCCAGATCACATGTCTGTTGTTCAAGCTTCAATCTAAAGTGATTAGTCAGATCATGACCACCCTGCGCCCTTAAAAAGATAAAGTGACAATAAGTATGGGCTGACAGAACTACAAGTTAGATGTTACTGAAAGCCTCTGCCTGGCCTGTATGAGTGTCAGACAAAAATATATTTTTTTCACCCTCAATTCTTTGGTTGATTAATTCAGCCCTTTACAGTCACTTTTTCTGGGATATTGCCTATTATCCACATGAAAGTGAAATACTCATAGATAGGTGACAAATGTAACGATTATCTGCTTTATTTGTCATAATGCCATTTTGGTTTCTAGTTCCTGTTGTATTTTGCTAATTCCTGTCACCCTGTCTTTCAATTCCAAGGTCCGTTTAAATAGTGTTTTTTTGGTCAGGCACCTTCCTTAATAAAGACATTACCCAGAAGCATCTCAATGTCAGCCATGATACGGGGTGTTCTATGGGTGCATCCGAATAGTCCTTCTTTGATAAGGAACCTTCCTTACTGAAGAAATGACCCGGAAGCATTTAAGCGTCGGCCATGATAAGTGCTGTTCTAATTCTCCAAAAGTTAAGTAAAGGGAGGCCACTGCTTCCTTTAGTGTAAGAAACACTGGATCATCTTTTACAAAATGAAAGGAGAATAGAGCGTCACATAATGCCTTGCGGCATCTGACATATATAAAAACGGCACCAGCTGAACTCTTACGGAAACTTACGAAGGAGAAAAGAGTTTTGTGGGATTATGAAGATTTGTTTAATAATACTGTGTAAATGTTTTTGACAGGTAGGGAAAGAGAAATAAGAGAAACTAGTGCTTTCAAAAATAAACCTTTAGTTCTTTTCTTTTTTAATCCTTTTTAAATTTGTGGACAGATAAACAATTACATGTTATAATTTATAAAGGACTTAATTCAAAGCATTTATTTTTTTCCATAACCTCCAATGTTGATGAATATTAAACATACAATTGTGGTCCTTGTTTGCGAAATTAATATCATATATATATAATTTCCACATTTACATCTGTCTTAATGTATGCAGGAAATCATGCCAACAATAAGACAGAAAAATGGGGTCTCTAAAAACATTTATTAAAAAAACAGTAAAAGACAGACCAATGAGACATTTTCATTACTTCCAATAAAATGGCAAATTTAACGCCTACAATAATATATGTGAATAAAACAGAGAGAATAATGCAGCTGAATCATTCTGCATGTATTATCAGACTTCAGGTTTGAAGTGCCCTGTCACAGATGTCAACATATATTGATTCTCCCACCGCACAGCAGTGAGCGGAAAACACACAGTGCATGACCAGGGAAGGACAAAACACCTGTCACAGGTGTTAAAGTTCATAGGTCAAGCCCACATTAAACAATGCTGAGGTAAAGGAGATGACAAAGACGCCTCTTGAAGGTCATTTTCATAACATTGTAGTCATTGTGGCTTACCTACTTCTCAAGAAATCATTGTTGAATAAATAAAACACCAAAGTGAAAATGCAGTTGAATTTCTCTTTTACCCAAAATTCTTCTGTCCTTTCCCCTTCCCCTCTCCTTTCCTTGACCCTGGGACATTTTTCATTGGGGTTGACGTAAAGTGGATATGAAAGGAAGGACTTTTTGAATGCACTCATGGTTTTGTCTCCCTCAGATTACCTGAACACTTCCTAAAGCAAGAGCCTAGGTTTGATTTTGACATTGGGTGACACTGCTGGGGACATAAAAGTGCTCCAAGGCTGCACCCCCAAAAGTTGATGTGATTTGCATTTATGACTGCTATTTCACATCATGTAGAGCTAACCAAACAAACAAGCAAACTTTCATATTCAGATTTTTTTTCTATATACTATATCTCCTATGCAGAATTTCATTTTGACATTTTAAAATGATAAAAAAAAACACAATAAGTGACTGATGATTCCTCGCTGTCCCTGTGATGCGCGTTTATCTGCATCTTTACGCACACAGAGAGAGCAATTCAGGAGTTACTTCGACCAAATGTTCACGTACATCGGCTGCACTGCAAAATGAGATAAGTGACAGACAACAATGGTAACAGCCACAAATATCAGGCCCGTAGTCCACTGAGCAGATCGTGACTGCATCAGACAGTCGCAAAATGGGACCCTATGATCCATGGGGGCCCCATGTTGCGCATGTTTTGCGTTTAGGGGGGGGCGGCGCTGTATACTTTGCTTATGTTTTATGTTAGGGACAATGTGGTAGTGGCATAATATTGATAGAGACATGTCCCTAGCATCCCGACCCAACTCTACGCCCCTGCCCTAAAGTGTTTCATCTGTATCTGGTCACCTGCATGTTTACTCAAAAGCTGCCGGATCGACTCACTTCCCTGTAGATTTCCAGCTCTATGGTGCAGCTTCCAGTGATTTTTTTTAATATATTTTTTGCCTTTATTGATAGGAGGGAGACAGTGGATAGGCTTGTGAAAGGAGTTGACAGAGTAGGGAAAGACACTGCAAACTGGTCACAGGCGGGATTCGAACCCAGACTGGCAGAAATATGTAAATGGGACGTGCACGGTTGCTAATCACTTCCCCACGCCAGCACCTCACTTTCCAGTGATTTTTGACCAGTTAATGATTCTCGTTTTTTGACTCCTTAAAGGTACAGCTGCCTCTGTACCTTTGCGTGATTATCTGCTTCCTGGAAACAAACTGTTTCTGAATAAAGACATTTTTGGACCTCAATTACTCTCCCAATGAGAGTCCTTTTCTGTCTGTGCCATGGTACAACAGTCCACATTTGCATTGAACATGAATAGTCAATGCAAAGTACCTCTTGAATGCTTTTTCACCTCCTGCCTGCAGTTTGCTCCAACACAGTTGTGCGTCAGAGGGGGTGGCATCACACCTTAGATGCTACAGTCTGTGAGAAGCTGTGTGTCAGGATGTCAGGTGTTGACCCAGGACACCGTGCCACTAAACTTGTCAAACCACGTTTGGGGATTAAATAATTTCTACACTGATTGTATGCACAGTTCAGTCAGTCAACTCATGTTAAATTGTTTTATTGTAGCTGCAAATACATGTTACAGGTTTGGCTTCCAGGCTCCAGTCTCATCACTCCTTGCAGAAAGGTTTACATGAAGGCATGGAGGAGTGATGAGCAAAACATATGAGAACACCCCTGGAGCCTGCAGGTGGATGCTGGGTTGGAGGTGGGGGTGAAAGAACATGCAGCAAATCAGTGTCTGGCAGCATAGACGTTTGCTGGGCAGAGGGAGAGATGGGTAAATTCCCAGTTTAAATACACTGCCAAATTGAGAGGTGGAGAGTGTGATTGGAGGATGGATGAGAGGAGTGTGACGTGTGACATGTGCATAGCAGCGCAGCTCGAGTTGTCTGCCTGAACTAGCTTGCAGGCTTTGCTTCATTTTTTTCATTTTCACTTGGAGCTCTTACAGCAAAGTGAGTGAAGACTGTCATTTGAGTTGATTACATTTGGGAAGCTGGACTTTGCTACAAATTGCTTTTTAAAGTTGCCCAGTTTACCCACAGTTTAAGGAACTCTTATATATTGACTTGTCATGTATAAAATGTCATCCAACAAGGCTGGCATTATTGTGCTGAGGGATGGTTGCTATATCCCAGACCTTATATAGAATTTAACTGTATTATATCATACCCAAAAGGAGCTTTAATCATATCAGACACATGCATGTCGACTAATTCCAAGAAGGAGCCAGCTACCAGAAACCCCAGAGTGATTTACGCATTGTTTCAGTCGAATGTTTTTTTCTAACACTGGGACCAGTTCAGCTCATTGATCCAAGAGCACTGCTCTGAGGAATATAAATTGGCTTATTAGCCAGTCATCATTATGGACCAGGAAATCTTCATGGTCCCTAAAAACTCTCTCTATCCTGATCCAAAATCTGTATGATCTTCATAATCATCATCAGCGCACCCATTGTGCAGCGTTACGCATGAGCATCACTGCACTTTTTATATGCTTACTCAACAATTAGACTGTAACACTGCTTGAATGTATGTAAGTGATATGTGAAGACATTACATGCCTGAAATTAATCAAACTTCAATTCACCACCTTACTGTCCGTGCTGCCAGTAATTTCCGTCTCCAAAATGTTTAAACGCTAGCATCAAAGTTGACGTACCGGTGCGCACATTCTCCTGCCAAGTTTATTTTTATAAATCACAACCTTTGAGTGGGAAGTGATTTATGTCACTTTCAAGTGCCATTTTGTGGGTAAAGAAGCTTTATAAATAAGGCCCCTGATCATCTCTTTATTACAGCCAGTCCATGTGTTGAGTATTTAATGAGAGGAAAAGTCCTTAGTCACATCAGCATCAGAAAATGTTCTTAAATATCACAATCATATTTTTTTTTTTTTACTGAGAATTTGCCTCATTGTTGTGTTGGAGGATTTTTCACTTGATTGCCTCAGAATTGGCAGACCATAAGACTATGGTAAATCTGTCAGTGCAAAAACATCAGCAATCAGCATCTTTAATTAAATAGTGGTAGTATTTGCTTTTAAAGACCCTTATCAGCCGAGTCCTTGTCAGTGGGGTCAGAGCTGAGAGGAGTGTCCTCTATTTATGTAAAGGGAGGGGTAGGGAGTCTTCAGGGGACACATTTATATTCACAGCCATGTCTTAGTTTATACACCCCCTGTAAAAACAACCATATGTTGCAGTGGGTGAGCCCTGTAAAACAGAGCTCGTTAACAAGTCTACACACAGACACATACACACCTACACAAACTCTCACTTTTGCAGATAAAGCATATTCCTGCACAAAAACAGGGACGTTGAATTTACATGTTCACGCATGCTGGCCACTACACACAGCGTGAGAAGTAGTTATAATCACTTATTATTACATACCCTAAAATATGTGAATTTATACGTGTAACAAGGAGTAAGTGTGACACAATGTAAAAAATCAAATGCTTCAAAATAGTTGTTCCATATACCAATGAAATTATCATCATTATCATTGTTGCATTTATGCCACAAAAGAACATATATTTACAAAAAAAAACCAAAAAAAACATATAAAATAACATTATGGAAGGTGCTTTGAGTGCAACTACTTTTGTACAATACCAGTGCAGTTTTTTGCACAGCATGAATGTATTGAATGATTGAATGTAACATTTGAACATTTATTGCATGGATCTATGAAGAAATCACCAACCAAGTTTTTAAACAACTGTGTCTAAAGGTTTAAAAATTAGTTCAGTCATCAGTGATATAAAATTAATCGAAATACATTAGATTACACAGTTTACATTCACACTTACTTTTTGTTACCACACCCTCAAGCCTGATGATGTTTGGGTGGTCAAACTGGCCCATGATTGATGCCTCACGTAGGAAGTCTCGCCTCTGATGTTCCACATAGCCTCCTTTTAGAGTCTTTATTGCCACAGCTATCTCCTTCTTCCCCGGGGTTCTCAGGCGTCCGCTGCACACCTCACCAAACTCCCCTGAAGCACACACATAAACACACACAAACAAACAGTGAGGAGTCTTATCAATTGACTTCATCAGCAGGAACCAGCAATGTGTACCACATGGGGGCAGTGTTGCAGTTCCAACGTGAGCTGAAGCATTATTGCCTCTTTTCTGTATACTTAAACTTCATCAAAGTCTCCCTCTCACCTCCTAAAAAAGTGTTAAGTCTATTATGATAATTTCCATTGTTCTCAAGACTTGTTAAGGCGTTAATATTCCTAAAGTCTGTGTTGAAAAGATGATACTGAGATGTAAGATTTGGAGTAAGGCCTCATCTTATGTGCACACAATGGAGTAAAAGAAGCTTCATGGCAATTACAGTTGGTGTGAAATAAAAATAGATCATCTCCTATAATACTACAAAGCCATTTCTGCTCCACACATTGTGAAAAGGGCACAAGTCTGAGAGACATGAGTGTAACAATGGGTGTGCGGCTTGCATGAGAGTTTTTACCTGCTCCTATCACCCTCTCAATACGGATCCTGGAAGGGTCAATCTCTTTGGTAAACTCATGGACAGCCTGCGTAGGGTCTTCATATGTATCAGGGTCCACGTAAGTCTTTATACCTGGGAAGGGGACTAGGTAGATAGAGGAAACAAAGACTGTTGATGAGCATAGATGCAGTATTTATTTATAGTTTCGGTGATAAATCTGACAGAAAGCAACTGTCATTCTCAAGACTACATCAAAACAGTCTTGGACAGAATTGGAACAGATAACTGGTCAAAAATACACATACACATGATACATTTAACTTCGGGGAAAAAAAGTGGTGCAGGATGACACATTTTTGTAGGGCAACCCTGAGGCTAGCATTTTGCTATTTGCCTAAACAAAAGAGCTACTGGATTCACAGATGTAGAGAAAATTGTTGGTACCCTTCCATTAAAGAAAGAAAAACCCATATGGTCACTGAAATAACTTGAAACTGATGAAAGTAATAACAAATAAAGATGTAATGAATTAACAAATGAAAATCACAAATTGGTTTTGAATTGTGGTTCAATAAAACAATTTTAAAAAACAAAATTATGAAACTGGCCACGACAAAAATGAGGGTACCCCAAGAAAAGATTGAAAATGATTTGACTATAGGGACACATTAAACTAAGGTGTGTCCTGTAATAAGCATCACAGGTGTCTTCAAGCTTGTTATCAGTCAGTCTGCCTATTTAAAGGGTTAAAGTAGTAGTCATGGTGTTTACCACATGAAACATGGACCACAGAAAGCTAAGGAGAGAATTGTCTAAGGAGATTAGAAAGAATATTACAGACAAACAGGTTGAAGGTAAAGGCTAGACCATCTCCAAGCAGCTTGATATTCCTGTGTCTACAGTTGCATATGTTATTCAGAATTTTAAGGTCCACGGGACTGTACCTAACCTCCCTGGACATGGCTGCAAGAGGAAAATTGATGTCAAATTGTAGAGACAGATAATACAATTGGTGGCCAAAGAGCCCAGAGCAACTTCTAAGATTAGGGTGAGCTCCACCGTCAAGGTACATCACAATCAACCATCTGGTGCTGTTTGTACCAAAGTGGACTAAATAGAAGTCACCACTGCTGAAAGCAAATTGTAACAAAGTGTGAATGGAATTTGCCAAAATGCATATTGACAAGCCACAAAGCTTCTGGGAGAATGTCCTTTGGACAGATGAGACAAAACTGGAGCTTTTTGGCAAGACACATCAGCTCTATGTTCATGGACCCAAAAATAAAGCATACAAAGAAACGAACACTGTACCTACAGTGTAACATGGAGGAGGCTCAGTTATGTTCTGGGGCTGCTTTGCTGCATCTGACACAAAGTGTCTTGAATCTGTGGTGGGTACAATGAAATATCAAGACAACCAAGGTATTCTGGAGGGAAATGTGCTGCCCAGTGTCAAGAAAGCTTGGTCTCAGTCGCAGGTCATGGGTCCTCCAACAGTACAATGACTAAAAATATGCAGCTAAAAACACCCAAGAATGGCTAAGAATAAAACATTGGACTGTTCTGAAGTGGCCTTCTATGATCCCTGATCTAAATCCTGTTGAACATTCATGAAAGGAGCTGAAACATGCAGTCTGGAAAAGACACCTTTCAAACCTGAAACAGCTGAAGCAGTTTGCTCATGAGGAATGGGCAAAAATACCTGTGGACAGGTGCAGAAGTCTCACTGAGAGTTACAGACATCACCTTGTTGTATTGATTGCCTCAAAAGGTTGTGTTTTCAAAAGGTATGCTATTTTGAGATATCAATGAAAGCCTCAAAATAATGTTAATGAAAGGGGCTCAGGCTTTTTGAGATAGGCTGGTCATTTTGAAAGGGACTGTATAAAGTACATTCCAAAGGCAAATACATACACTGGTTGGGTATAAACTCTACCCCTGTAAGGACAGCCTTGACAGGAAAACAAGGCTTAGTTGTTTAGTGAGGTTATCTGAATCTGAATTACAATTAGAAATACTTCATTAATCTCTGAGGGAAAATTTGGTTGTGAAGTTGCATTACACGCAGTGCAGAAGCAAAAAAAAATCAAGATAGGAGCATTAAAAGAAAATTCAGAATAAATTTGAAAGCAAAAATGTAGGTTGAAAGGCATTGTCCCAAAAGTCCTGCTGGTCAGACAGCATCCACCTCTGACACTCCTGCCAGGGAGTCCAGCTGAATCCCTACAAAATCACTGACCTTGTGGATCTGTTTATTAAGTCAGCTGGAGTTCACTACCTTGGGATCTGCAGTATAATTTGATAATTAGCAACATTAACAGCATCTGGCTGATTTACATACTAGACACATATTACTTCACTCTTGCACTGATAAATTCTAATGTAAAAATATAGCTTTAATAAAAGTCATAAACAACTCAACAAAATTACACAGACTGAACTTTGAGACACCATCCATAGAATCACACTATGGTGCAATTCTGTAACACTCTTCTTTATTTTTATTTTTATTTTTTCACTCAATGCATTTTGTTTAAGTTTTACCGACTTTATGTTCTGAAGCTTTTACTTTAGTTTAATCTGGTTTGACTAAATAATTCAACAGCACATGTCAAGGTTTACATACCAAATAAATGAGGAACCGATTTTAAAGAAAAAAAATCTTTTGGTTTTTCAGTGCTCTTTTGTCACCAATATTTAACTATCAAATGCTTAGGCTATCTAAAAACACACCGCTGACTTGCAACAAACAGTTTCCACCAAAAATTAAAACAAGTATATACACAACATGGATTTTGTCATTGACTACATGCTCTACTTGGCAAAGCACAACAGCTAAAGTGCTACGTTTCTTTGAGCTTGCACTACATGTACACGGAAAGCTTGTTGAGTATGCTGCAGGCAGCCACAGTGAGATAGTCTTTAAACCAGGTCAAGGTTTTAGCCATGTTTAAAAAGCAAGCACCCACCCTCTTGAAGTGTCCTTGAGCAAGTTGATGAAAATTTAACAGGACGCTGCTGTTCAGGCTTTAAACCCTGACCTGCCAGTGGTCAGGAAGCCAGACAAAAGCAGCGTTTCTCCTTTAAAGATCAATACAGTCTCTCAAAAACACAATAAAACATCAGTTTGACACAAATGGCGAAATTTATTCACTAACATGCTTTCTGCTTTGGAAGCTTGGTAGAACCCCATAATCAGGGGATGAGATGTGAAATGAAATGTTGGAGAAACAAAGTTCTGAACACTGCTGCTCAATGAGAAAACTCTTAGAGCCTGATCTACTGAAGGCTTGTGTGTATAAAAACATGTGCAAACTTGTTAGCTTATGCAAAGGTGATCTACCAACCAGGTGCACTGAGGATTGCGTCTTTTAAATGAGCAAAATAGTAGAAGCCGTACATTTAGTGTGCTTGCTCTTGTGAATATGCAAAATACTGGGAGGAGAGGATGCAAATTCAATCATCAACTGAGTGTCAACTCAGTTGATGATTGAAGTATCAACTGAGTGCGCACTTTGTTTTAGTGTCTAAAATTGAGTACATTTGAAAAGCAGGTGCAAAAAGGCACATTACAGAGGGCGGCACTCGCATTAACTGAATATTTTCCAAAACTGACTGAATATTTTGATCAAAAACAAAGGTGTTGAGGCTGTCTGTCATTATGATGGACTGGAACAAGAGGGACAACTTAGTGTGCTATTGCAGTCATGCAGAGACACACGTAAAGTAAACCCCCTCTGTTTTGCGCTCTTAATACATCATGGAGGAGGCCATTTACCCTGTGACAAAAAACCCCCCTCATAGCCTTAATCACTTTCTCACTCAGAGCTGACTTCATCACACTCTCTATACACTTACAGCGAGTTTAGAAACTCAGTGCACGTAGGGTGTTACACGATCAGTGCGTAAAAGGCAAGATCGCCTCAGTCTGTGTGAGTATAACTGTAAGACTGCTCCTCACATGAGGTTACTGATAATGAAGCTGTGCAACTATGTGCATGTTGCCATTTAGATTATGTTCAATTGCAATCAGAAAAGGAAAATTTAAAATGATGTATACAAATATGGCATGAGGGAAAAGCAACTCCTACAGACACTCTCTGTGAGGAGTAGGCAGCTCACTTCAGGGGTAAGACTGACACTATCAGGAGTGACATTTTATCCAGTCAAACTACTGCTTTTAATCAATCTGTGTGTCTGTCTGCACCTGAGGAAACACTTGACAGTTTTGTACTGGGAAATGGTGAGATGCTTTATGAAGTATTCTCCTCAGTGAAGTCCACCACATGTCTTTTAGATCCAATTCCAATCACATTTTTTAAGTCACTTAGTGGATCTTTTAGAGATGAGTTTTTAAGCGTGATGATTTGCTCACTTCAGAAGGGGGTCTTTCTGGCTGCGTTTAAGGTGGCAGTGGTGAGGCCCCTGTTGAAGAAGAGCAATTTTGCCATTTTTAAGTAAAGTTTTTGAGAAACTAGTTTTTAACCAGCTCAATTCTTTTTAAAAAATCACATGATATTCATGAGGAATGTCAGTCTGGCTTTAGGGTAAACCACAGTACAGGACTGCCTTAACAAAAATTATAAATGATTTTAGATTGAATTACAATTCACAAAAGGTGACAGTGTTAGTTCTGCTGGATCTAAGCGCCGCCTTTGATACAGTAGATCACACTATTCTATTAAACAGACTCACACACATGGTTGGCCTCTCTGGTACTGTACACAAATGGTTTACTTCCTACCTCACAGACAAAACATTCATGGTAAGTGTAGACACATGCTCCTTTCTTGTCCATAAAATTACATGTGGTGTGCCCCAGGGTTCTGTCCTAGGTCCTGTACATTTTAACCTGTACATGCTCCCTCTTGGCGGCATCATCAGGAGACATGGAATCAACTTTCACAGTTATGCTGATGATACACAGCTTTACATCTCCATGTCTCCTGATGACACCAGGCCAGTGGATGCTCTTTTTTTACTGCATTTTTGAAAATAAATCATGGATGCCAGAAAACTTTCTCCAGCTTAACCAGGACAAAACTGAGGTTTTATTCAACAGTCCTGAGGCCCAGAGAGAGAAGCTCTTACCCTAACTACAAGCACTGTCTTTTAATCCTTCATTACAAGTAAGAAACCTGGGCGTAATATTTGACTCAGAGCCGACTTTTATTCCTCACATTAAGAATATAACAAAAATTTGTTTTTATCATCTAAAGAACATCGCCAGAGTCCACCCCATTCTTTCTCAACACGGAGACGCTAATGCATGCTTTTATCACCAGTCGTATTGACTACTGCAGTGCCCTGCTCTCTGGTCTTAACAAAAAGAACACTTCAGCTCTACAATTACTTCAAAATTCAGCAGCACGTGTCCTGACTAAGACCAGAGGGCAGGCCCACATTACTCCACTTTTAGAATCACTGCACTGGCTCCCCGTGTGTTTCAAGATTGACTTTAAAGTTCTTTTATTGGTTTTTAAATGTCTTAATGGTCTTGGGCCTTCTCATCTTTCAAAACCGCTTTTACCTTACAAACCCTCGCAGACCCTGCGCTCCTCTGGCAGTGGGCCCCTAGTCATCCAAAAGTCAGGACACACACACATGGCGAGGCGTCTTTCCAGTTTTACGGCCCTCGACTATGGAACAGCCTGCCGGAGGACCTCAGAGAACGTTCATGTTTTTAGAAAACAGGCTCAAGACACTACTTTTCAATTAGGATTTTATTTACTACTTTTATTTATATTAGACTTTCACATTGTTTTTGTTTCTGGATTTTACTATTTTTTTATCTTAATGTTTAAGTTGTAATATTTTATGGTCTGGTTTTTAGTTTTTATTGATATCTTAGATTTTAGTTATTTGATTCATTTATTGTTAGGATCTCCAGTGTTTCTTCTGTAGGAGCCCTCTACACCAGGAGCTGTGGTTGACTATGGCTGCAGGGCTCTGTCTCATAGGTTCCTGGAAGAGTTTTGAGGTCCTTATCTCTTCCTCTGGGTTCTGTGTCGGTGTCCTGTGGCTGTGGTTGACTCTCTGCTCCTGGTGCAGACGGCTCCTCTGATGACGCTTTCTCACGTGGTTCATCTGTACTCAACCTTTTGTGTTTGTTCTTGTTCTTAGACTTCTTGTCTGTGTGTGTATGTGTATGTGTATGAGTGTGTGTCTGTTAGTGCGTGCGTGCATGTGTGAAGCCTAATGTCCATGTGTGTGGGTAGTTTATGTAAAATAGGGGTAGGTAGGTGGATTTGAGTGAATGTTCTTCATTTTTTTCCCCATGTAAAACACTTTGAGTTATATTCATTGTATGAAAAGCACTTTATAAATAAAGTTTGATTGATTGATTGAACCAAAATGACAAACAACCCAAAAAAATTGCTGCAGGTGTGTTTATTTACCTCCAATTCCATTGCTTCAAACTTTATTTCTCATTTATGGCCACTCTGCTCTCCCAAACTCTTCATGGTGACAGCCGATAGCACATGCATAATCCAGTTTTAAAGAGGGCGGTCCACACCACTTTTGCGGCTGTTATCAATTTCTTACGCAGTGATAGTAGATCCCCCGCAACGCGCCAGCTAATAGCACATGCAATGTAGCACCTGTTATTTTGGATCTAAGTAGATCAGGCCCAAAGTGTTTTGATTCAAGAAATAAGAGACCTGTGCGGCAGTTTCTAGCTGATTTAAAAAACAGATACAGATTCCTTTTGTAATGTGTTAATTTAATATACAGTTTGTCCCCATAAAAAACACTAATTTCATTTTCTTCTCTTTACTTTGTGACCTTTGTTGTTTTATTCGTTCTATCTGTTCCTTCCCCATTATATTGTTCCTCGTCTGAGCCTGGTCCCAGTAGTTTTCTGCTTACTTTCAGACATCTTTCTGTTCCTTTCACCTTACAGCTCTCATTTCAATTTGTTGTTCTCCTGCCTGGAATAAAAAAGTTGCATATAAAAACACAAACAACCACCAGAAGACATTGAAAAGTACAGAAGTGCAGACACAAGAAGTCAAGGCATACAGCTATGTAACGAGATTAACCAGAAAAAAAAAAAAGGAAAAAAAAGAAAACTTGTGTAGTACATCAAATGAAATCTGAGGGAAGGTGAGGAGCAGAGCAAGAGAGGGAGAGGAGGGGAAAGGCAGAAAGATGAAGGAGCCTGCTGCTTTAAAGCTTTTTGCTCTGTTGATGCGTTTGACGTCTTCATCCTGAAAACTATCACAAAAATACCCAATGCCACTTCTTTTGTTGCACCTATAACAACAGGAAGTCAGTCATGTTTTTGTATTTTGTGAGATTTAAGGCTGAGGTTGTTACTCCCCTGCAAAATTCAAATGTGCATTTGCAGAGAAACCCATGGGAAATGATCCATACAGTAGTGCACTGTGTGTGTTGAATGCTAAGAGAAGAGCAGGTGGTTAGGCTGTTAGCTGCTAACTGTTGCTCACACTATCTTACTTCCTTTTTTACCTCCTAACGCAACCTGTTACAAGTTCATTGAAATAGAAAAATAAAAATAATGAAAAGTCTTTTCTTTCATCTTAATAACTGTGCTAGACTGAATTAACAGTAAAATAAAACGTGTAAAAAGTTGCAAGACAATAAAAAGCCATTACTGATTTACCATGTCCGTTCTGATAACTGGTCCTCCTTTTTTCCTTTGAGGTCATCTTGGCCTTAAAGTACCACTGACACCTGGAAAACAAAATGGATCAAGGGTGTAAGTTATATAAATGTAAATACATAAAAACAAATGCAAAAGAAATCAAAGAACTCCCTTTACACATGCAACCAACCTGCACATGAGGGGATTAACCAGAATCAAGGAGTTTAATCATCTTTTTGCTTATGTTAGGTACAAAAAACACTGTAATTGGACTGATTGTAACTGTAATTGGGAAATACATTGTATCTTGTAGCTTCAAGACATTTTCATGACTTTACAAGTACATGTCACAGCACATGTCACATTTCTGATATAACAACATGAACAGATTGCCCACAAAGTCATTTCCAAAAAGAAAGGGCATCAAAAGTTGACCCTGAAGAATTCACAATTACATCCTGTTTATCTGCAAAGTGCTTGGTGTGCGAAGGTTATTAAAGACAGCTGCTTGATTTAAGGATCCACAAACACGATGAAGTCACTTTAAGGTGTTGTTAAAGTAAACAAGAAATTTAGCAGATTGTTGTTGGGATTTATTTCATGTCTGCATTGATTGTAATAAAAATGTTACATATCATACTGTATTGATGGGTAATAGTCTTATTTTCTTACACACCAGACAAACTTTTTTATATACGTTTAGAGCTATGTGCTCTAAAAACACATGTCCCTGCATAAGCCTTTTCTTCAATTTTTCCCAAAATAAATCACTTTTATTGTAACTACCTCTGTCTCCCAAGAGGACACTGATTGGAAAGGGCAGTCTCTGACTGAAAGCAAGTGTGCCAGATTTAGGATTTGGATCTGCCTGATAAAATCTGAGAACCCTCAGACAAAGAGACATGAAAAATCAATGACAATACAACAGGACTGATAATAATACTCTTGACACCTAAATTAAAAATGTTCTTTGAAATGATCCATATACTCTAATCATCTTAAGCTTTTCACATCCCCTGGCCACCTCTGTCCAATAGCATCACTTCCTGACTTCCTTATTTCGTCTGTCCTATTGCTGCCATATTTTGTAAAAACACAGTATGTCAGTCTTAGCTCATTCACAAAGTTGTTCTGCATGAGCCTTCACCTCCCCATCACCATCAAATCTTTGCATTTTCATATCCTTTTTGAACTCACCAGAAGAAAATCAAAACATCCTCAATCTATCTATCTGTCTATCCCAGCCCCACAGTGTTATCACTCTTTTTTATCCCATTAGCCAACACAAGTGTCTGTACTCCATAGGGGATAGGTGTTACTGCACAGGGCAGACACCCTGATCACCAGGAGGAACCTACATGCTGAAGACACTCAGACAATAAGACAATATTACATTAATTAATTTAAATTTATTAACTTCCTCCTGACAGAAATGTATGTCTATTTACACTTTAAATGTTAAGTAATCAGCAGTGACAAGATGACAAATGACTCACTGTCAAAGGTCTATTCCATTGATGATTTTGGAGTGGATTCTGGTGAAGGTTGTGAAAAGTTTGATAAAACCTCAGACTTATTACAAATTTGGACTCTGGAAATCTTCTCACAATGACTGTGGTTGGTATGGAGTCTGTGAAAAATCACTGGTCATATATCAGTGGCTATTGCTCAAATTAGAGCTCTGTCTATTTAACCGAACAGCTTAGTAAAAAAAAGACTCAACAAGTGTGTCTTCTCAGACAAATTTAATGCTTGGATTTTCTCAGAAAGAGAGAGAGAGAGAGAGAGAATGTTGAAAAGGGAAGAGAAACATTTAGAAATTGAAGACAAGGCTGGAATCTTTTGTACTGTAATTCATCTGCAACTTTTACAGAGGTATGAAAGGTTTCAGATTCAGCCCTTACCAAAAAATATTGCTCTATCAGATACCCTATCTGCAAAAAGAGAGAGACTTAATCCTCAAAAACAACTTCAACACAACTACCCTCTGGAATATCAATGCTTATATTGTGGTTAGCAACAGTGACACAAACTAGGACTGCCAGCAGCACTGAGCAGGCCCTTGTACCCATGCGGACCTCAGGATTGGGCAGCATCAGGGCCAATGCATGCAGGCATGTGGCACAACAAGAAAAATGCATGCTCCTCAGATCATCTATCATTCTACCAAGTTAAATGGCTGAAAAGACTTTTATAAGCCTTGATTTTATTGAACAATTAATTGTCTACCGCTTTTGAGACAATTTGATACAAAAAAATGGCAGCTTCCTGTTCGTGTTAGAATATGTTTATGAAATTCTTTGAAGGTCCTGCCATGATACACATGCCAACTAAAATTCAATATAATAGGCAAATCCTTCTGCAGGGGCTGAATTTTTGAATCTTTGTAGAGGTTGCCATTGAGCCATTTTGAAACACCTACAAAACTGAAAATGAAACTGCTCAATACTGTATGAGGCTGATGTCTACCATTATATATATCCGTAGATATATACATAGAATCTTTACAGCACAACTTCAATTTGTTCAATATTATGTTGGCATAGCAACCCCTGAAGTCACAGACCCTTCAACTTAAAGTTTTATATTGTAGACAATGCAGAACATTGCCAATGCATTTTTAGACATCTGGGCAACTGGTGTATTTTTGGGGATTTTTTTTTGTCTGATCCAAATGTGCAAGATCTGGATATCTAAATTTGAGGATTTGTTGTTTTGACTTTTGTCAAAACCTTCAATAACTTCTGAGGACAAAGGTCTCTTTTCACTTTGCTGCAAAGCTGGAGCAAAGTGGATGAAAACCCAGTGAAGAGTTGGACAAAATGACAACCAAGTGTTTTGGTTTTGTGATTTTTTTTTAGAAGATTCAAAAGGGTGAATTCCTGTTGGGTTTAGGATATGGGCTCAAAGGCTTTTTTGTTAGGTTTTGGTGGGTTACATTACCCATCCAACTTTCAAAGTCCTATGATAAATGCACAGCAGGCCCCTTTTTTTGTCACTAAAGGGGGCTACTGGGCCTTTTGGCAATGTCCATCAACAAATTCATAATTACTTTGGATATTTTCTGAACATTCCAGGCAAGTTTCATGCCTGTAAGAAATATTTTGTCACTAAACAAACAGTTTATTTTTCAGTGGTGAATGAAAATTGACCACTGACCAATGACAAAGCATTTTGCTTAGTTGCACAGTGCTGTAGATCTGTCTTTGTCAACTTGTTTCAGACCTAACTTAGGATTTCTAAGTGAGGTTTGACAAAACACTTGGATTTATGGGCCAATTTGCAAAACTATCTATTGGCAGTTGCCAGTAGGTGGTGCAAGATATTATATATTCTTTTCACAATTGTCAAGGATAATCCCATCCATGTGTAACAGAAAATGGTCAATATTCTGGAAACAAATCACCTATTTATGATCAAATATTCATGTTGGAGAGGGCCTAAATTGATTACTAGAACAGATATTGAAGATATAGATTTTTTTATTTTAATTTTATTATTTTTTTTAATTGTAGAACCACACATGGACCTTTTAAGATTGCAAATTAGAAATTGTTACATTACTTCATCTAGATTCTAGAAGAACACCTGGAAGAGGCCCACAGTTTACCCAAATCTACATTTTTTTCAGGAAACCAATAAAATATCAAGTTTTTGAACAGACTTAATTATCCTACAAAATTAAACTGACCTTTTGAGCACTGTTAGAATCTGAAAGATCCATGCAAAGTTATATAAAAACTGCAAAATATATCTCCCTGTAGAAGAACAACTAGGCCCATGCAGCCAGGAGTGTTCTTGCAGTGAAATATTTGGTCTGAGTTTCAGGCCAATCAAGATAATGAAAAATAGTTTAAATTATCTAATTATTTGAATTCTGCTTAAGTGACAGCACTGCAAAAATAGACTTAAAACTTATGCTACGAGTATTCGGTACTTGGTGTGTGAAAGGTGGAGGTAGTTAAGACTAAGAGGAGCAGTGAGATGAAAATTAATCACATAAAGGAGAGGCAGTCCTCTCACGGGACGAATCACTGATACGAATTTTACATTTTTTGCAGTGGAGGGCTTAATTAATGACCTTGTGCATCAGGGACACACTCTTCTTTCTCATGAGTGGATTTTTTTTCTTGTATTTGCTCCTTTTTGAGACACAATTGTATCAAAGCTGTCTTTTTTATAATTACTCAAGGATACTTGGAAATATAAATACTTGGATTAAAAGTTATTTCTTATTCTTCTCAAAGAACTAAGAGTTTCACATAAACTTACACACTAATGGATCCATCCCCCAGTGGAAAGAAAAGCTTAATGCTATACTGCAGCCTTAATTGCTAAGTGCAGATTTTACTGTCTTGAAAAAAGATGCTTCCAAAAGGATGTTTCACAGTTGTAGAAGATTACATTACATAGTAGCGCCAAACAAACCTCCTTATTCCTCCATAAAATATTGTTTTAACTTGATCTAACCAGGGAAATCTTACTGTCCAATAACACTGTCTAAATACTGCTGTAGCGCTCCGGATATTACCAGATCTTAATATCGTATTTCACAATGCCAATGCCTGGACAGCAGAATTATTGATAACATTTTGATCCTGCTTTTATGTGTTAAGAATTATTCGCTTCTTTTAGGGGATGTCCTGGTAGACTCTGCTGTTTATGGATATTTTTATATGTCCTAAAATGTCACAGATAACGGGCAATGGGAAATGCACTTGAGCTAACAACAATTTCCCAGTCTCTTTGACAACTTACATCAGCTTTACATTTCCTAATCTAAGACGTCTACATCTGTTCTTATCCGTTTACATGCAGCCATGAGAGCAAGTTGGGGTAAACTGTCTTCCCCTATAACACATCAACTTGTGACAACTAGAGCTAGACTCAAACCTGCAACCTTCCAACAGAGTACACTATCAGATCACTATCAGGCAGTGTCGCTGACACCAACACTTACTGATAGAATCAATTTCTCTGTTTTTCTGTGCTGGTCATAGGGTTTACACATTAGTTGTTGTGGAGACTTTGAAAAAAAGTTTTCTTTTGTATGAAAACATCCCTTAGTGCAACATTTTGATCTTTAGCACTTTACCCCATTTTTCAAGGAATCATAGATACTTTTTTTAATAGTCAAATTTATTTCCTTCAGCTAAATTATGATTCTTAGAGTGTCTGGAAATTCATGAAAGATTTTTTCTTACTCTGCTGTTTGCTCTTACTGTGTGAGATACCTGAGGATCTATGCAGCAAAGACTCACATCATACTTTTTTTAGTTTTCAAACAATTATGTTCACTTAAAGCAGCGCCACCCTGTTGATACATATTGGTGTTACAAATGCTACTCAGAGAGGTGGAAAAGGAAGAGCAGACACAGATGGGCTTTCAGAGTTTTAAACACAGTGTTTTGGCGGTAAACAGTCAACTAAATTTTACAATGCCAAACAAAGGGTTAAACTCCCAACATAGAGGGCGCCTACTTGCCCAATTCACATTGCTGTTTCAAGGCATAATATTTACCCCTCTGTGACCTTTCCACTCCACTGTGAATGTCCTGTAGAGACAGAATGGGGGGAATGAGTTGACCCTTCCTTTGTTCCGTCTCCAGAAGTAGTAACAGAGGCGTGAAATTGGAGACGGGGGAAACGTGGACTCAGCGGGAGACAGGAGTGGAGTGCGTGGGTGTTTTTATCTTTGTGTGTTTGTGGGGGCACAAGCCGTGTGCTCTGTGAGTAAACACAGATTTTGTGGAATTAAATGTGAATGTCTGGCTGTAAATGCAGTGAAACCTCATTGTGATGCTTCTGTGCGAAAGCACTGTGAATTGAGCAACTACTTCAGAGGGGATTTCTCTTCTGTCACTCCAGACATGTACACCTCCCCTTCAGCCCTGCACCTCAACACCCCTCTGGTCCATATGAGAGATGCTATCTCCCCCCTGGAGATGGATCTGGCAGAGCTGAGTGACAGAAGGCTAGGGTTGGCCTTAATCCCACAGGAAAAGATAGATGGACATGTTTTACATTTGGTTTAGGGCAGTCGTTGCTAAAAAAAAAACCATAATTTGATACCTAACATATTTTTTTTTTTACATTTAAATGCAATGAATACAATTATTCCCCCTTCCCCCTGGCTATCAGACTGCTGAATGCCACATAACCCACCCACATCTACCCTGGATAACCTTTGGACCTTGTATGTGCAATATTTTTATTTTATCTTATCATGGGACAATTCATACTGCCTCTTCTGTGTGGTTTAGTGCAATATTTCTTTCTTCTATTTTATATAAATGACTGATTTTTCTAATCTCTAACAGTGCAATAGACTTTATTGCGTGTAGATATTTTGTCAATAGTCAAAGGTCACTTTTAAACGACAGTGTTAATTTCTCTTGCATAGCCCTTGTATTCATTTTTATTTTTATACTATTTATTCTGGCACTAAAGTATTTCATATATTTATACACTTATTTATCGACAATATCACTGTGTGTTGTTATAATCCAGGAAGCCAATGCAACGAAATTTCATTCCAAGTGCACTGCTGTGTAATTTGCGTAATGACAATAAAAGGAAGTCTAAGTCTATTCCCAAACATCACATTCACATTAAGCTGTAACTTAATATTTTTCTGTTTGTACTTCTATTGTGATCCGTGGGGGCTCTTTTATAGACGAAATTTCCAGATAAGTTGGTGTGAATTAAAATGTCTACATACAAAAATAATAGAAAGACAGGACAATTTCCAAAAATTTAACCCAGGGGCTATTTTAGAAATTTAGAAAAAAGTGGTTAATTCAAGTAATCAGGAAAACTTTGAAACGTAAATGACCAGTATAGCAATGATTCTTCCACCTGATGAAAACATTTTTTTTCAACATTTATGATACCAACTCAACTCAAATCTATGACACAGTTACTAAACTAAATTTACATTAAACATAGCTATATTCACAGTTTGCTCCACTAATAACCAAGAACAGGGCTGGGCGTATCGGGCAATGGCCGGTGGGCAGACGCACATTTTGAATCAAATCATAAATCATTTTTGTTGACCACAACGGCCCATTGGTTGATATTCCTTAAGGACACGGGGCTAATAATGACATCTCTCAGCCCTTCTCGGCGTGTAAACATGAAGAAGAGATCTTCATCCTCGTCATATCTAAAGTAATGCAGCCACCATCTGCTCTGTGAATTACAGGCCTTATATTCATAATTTAAAGCGTCGCTGTTACTGCTTTTGTCTGTCAGTTATGCCTTTTTGCACATGTGCACGTGAACATTTCATCTAAATTTGTGTGAAGTGTGAGCGTAAAGATGCATAAAGACGTGCAGCGCAGGAATCGTGAATCACTTCATGTTATTTCTGGTATTTAAACATTGTCTCGATGGCTAATGTGCGCGGTCTAAATGAACATCACGGACGTAAAGAATTACGAGTCAGCCAAAACTCAACACTTTCAAGCAATCCTGCACTGACTTTGTTTCACTCACTCACTTTTTCTAAATGAGAAATTCATTTTGTGGTATCCTGCATCACTTATACTCCATGATATAAGAACAATCTGTAAAAGACCAAGCTCCAAATGCAGTCTACCAGTGCAGCGGTTCTCAACCTGTGGGTTGAGGCTCAGAGAAGGTCTCAAAGTTGTTTTCTGTGGACCTGTACAAATAAGGTAAAAATGTGGCAAAAATGTCTTCAGTGTATGGAGGCTTGAAGCAAACAGACATCCATCTGATTTATGTTATTCTGTTTTCCTAGTAACAAGTACAGATTAGTAGCTCTCTGGGGATGTTGACATTTACTGTTACATTATGATAAAAAATTATGTTTTTCTGTAATAAACATTGACTTGAGATATCTAGAAAGCATTGAAATTTTTTGACAGAAAACATATTGAGTAAAATTTAAAGATGTGTTTTCCCAGGGCTTGTGTTATTTTTCAATATTTGTAACATATTTTTGCCCCATCCCTTTGCTCAAAAATATGTTTTCTTTCACCAGAGGTTCAAACGGCAACATTAGCGAAGGGTCAATTAAGTTTGGCCTTGGACGGACGGAATTTTTCAAGTCACTTTTTGGCAGGCAGAAGATGATCAGAGGTTACAATATAAAGATGACTTATAAACAATTGCTGCCCTTGCGTACCACCACCCCTTGAATTGAAATGGATACATGCACCAAATGTGTTCTGCTATTAAACAATACAACAACTGTTAAAGAAGGTCAGTGTGGGATAGGGGATCAGTAAGAAATCTAGCAGGTGCATTGTGCTAAACAATTATGCTTATTATGATCTCGCCAGTTAGAAAGTCACCTATATGTTACTGGACCTCTGCTTGACTCAACACATCTACTCTACTTTTACTAATACTTTAAACATGCCTTTCCAGAAATCTTAGAGGAACCAATAACAAAACCGGAACCAGAGACTGAAGAAACTTTGCATGAACACAAGAATGTTTGAATTCAGCCCAGTTTGCAGAAATAACCATCTCAAACCAGATGTAAGGCAATAATACTGCTTTAGCAGCTCCTCCAATCAATGACAAACTTTCTTAGGGTTAGAGAGAACTCTATGGCGAATTTGAGTTTTTAAATGATGCAGTTATGTAGGCTATTTAGGAGAAAAAATATCTGATCTGTTGGAGAAGAAAGTGAAAAGCTTATGCCAGAAGTCTATGGCTGAAGGTGTGTGATTTTGTGAGATCACATGTGAGCCCTTTCCTCTTTGAAGACTCAACATAATCCAGGTTGCCAGATTAGAACCGGTGTCGGAGGGTCACGAGCTGCAGGTTGCCAGATTGGGCTTGAGCTACACAAAGTCTGTGGGATCTTGGACACTGATAGACAGGGCAAATAACAGGGATGGGTAACACACTGGCAGAGAGGACAAGCAGGGGATTTGGAAAGCTATTGTTGACCTCTGGTGATGGGGTCAAGCTGTTCATTAAAAAATGGTGGCATGTGCCTTTATCAGTCTTTTGCAGTCCTATCCTCTGATCCTCTTTATCCGCCTATCCTTCTGTCTCAGAGGCTTTTATGTTGAAAAGCGGACTCACACACATACACACAAAGACACTTATCACACACAAAGACCTTGGCTTCTTCCGCTGCTCTGTGGCCTGTTAAGCATTGTTACAGTGCATATTCACAAGCTCTTCGCACAGCAACACATGCACAGACTCTCCAGTAAAACAACCTTGCCCACAGCCCTAATCAAAGCATCAGTGTAATTCAAACCACTCCTCTCCTGGCCTAACACCCTCTCACTCTTCTCACAGAGGGCACAGAGGAATGGGAGGATTAAAGGACGTATGAAGATAAAGATGAAACTGTTAAAAAAAGACTAACTATTAAAGGAAACAACAAAGCTTTTCATTACTAGGCTGTGAGTGTGAACTCATGACAGCTTAGCTATGGTTGAATTTTCCTCCTAAACAGATTCTGCATTGAAATATGCAAACATAGATGTATTTGGCTCTGAGGATGACCAGGTGTTAAAACTTTGTGTACAGCTGGTCCTCTTATATCTTCACTTGAGTTTTAAAACCTCATATCTATGAGATTTGAGTTACTGAATCATCTCTCTCTGGCAGCTCAAGTACATTTGGGGCTTTTATGAAACTGAAAGAGACAGAGGGTTCCTCCTACACAGACCAGAGGGATCGCAGACTTGACAAATCACGTTGAAGTCAAAAAACCCTTCAACCACCACTGTGGCTGCTTTTAGCTGGATGCAGGTAAAAAAAAGTCTTTCTAAAACTGTAATGCAAAAAGCCCAAATGGTTAACTTTAGCTTCAGTACCAAGCATGATTTTGATAAATTAACCAGAGACGTAGTTCCTCCTACCCACACTGCCATGTCCTCATCACAAAAAGAAAAATACTGTTACATTCCACTCTGACTCTTTGCCTTGCCTAAGATTGAAATAATTAAGACTCTTTTCGTATTGGCAACAAAAGACTGACTTGTGTGTTACTTCTTGCTGTTACTAGTAAAATTAAATTAACAATCTTGGCCACCTCTGGTAAACAAAATACTTAAAGGGACTGTGAGGAGAATCTATTACCGGCAACGTAAAGACTCTACTATCCATGAGCATGCGCGGCGACTGTCTTAATGCTGCATTCCAGTAACCTCGGAAACAGGAGTGACATCATCTCCAACTTATCGGCGTTCCAGTCGGAATAAAAACATGCCGATCTACCAGGCTATTGTTAGCTGTTGTTAGCACGCCTGCGTTGTTGTTCACAAATATCACATGAAGAATGTGATTATCACTCTGGCAGCATTTTTGTAAATATAAGTCTAACAATACTATGTATACAGCTGATCTAGAGCGACACACCCCAGTCAGAAGTGCTAATAAATGGATTATTACAGGAGCTAAATAACTGTTCACACTGGGGGCATCCATTTTCGATTGTCAACTCGGGGGTGGCGAGGTTTCACCGAGTTCCCAGTAGGAAATTCCGACTTCGGGGGACGTTCCAGTTGCAGTTTCCTACTCGAAACTCAAAATTCCTACTTCTGACTACAACTGGAACGCACCAAAAGACGTGTGCAATCCAAAGCGTGTGTTTGTTGTTATGCAGACCTCTACATTGCTTTACAACTTCTTTCTTCAACAATTTACAGGATGCAAAGTGGCGAGGTAATGTATCTCTTTCTAGTTACGTAGCGGTAGTTTTTGATGTGTGACAACAAGCAATTTTTGGAATACTTAGTAGTATGCTATAAAACTCATCTTAAAGTGTGTATTTCGATCAGGCATATATCTAAAAGTGAGACTTTTATGTAATTACTTAGAAACTGCTCACAGTCCCTTGAAACAACTGAGCGCTTACAATGAAGTTTTTCTGAAATACATTACAGTTCCAATGTTCCAAAGTATAGCAGTTGGAGACCCGCTTAGACACTTACAGGTTTTGCCACTCAAAATGGACAAAGTTTAAAGTCTGGTCATAGTTTGGATTTTACAAGGATGTCAAGGGGGAACTGCTTGACGACAGTCACTCTGTCTAAAAAGCCAAGCTGCAGCCAAAACAAAAATGCGTGTGATTAAAACTACTCTAACTCTTTGAGTAAATGAGACTGAGAGGAATCAGTGAGTCATACCTGAGTGAATTTGAGTTGGTTCATCAGTATTTTCTGTGTAAATTATGTATAAAGATGATAAATAACAGCGTAAGTATCATTCTGGAGTATACCTTGCCGTTCTTTTGCCGTTTATTTGCTGTGTTTAGCTGTATTTGTAGTAGAGCATCTTTTCCCTCATAGCTCGTGTTTTATGGATTTCATCAATCGTAATTTGGCAAAAAAGTCGACGTGGAGGAGATGTGCCAAGGAAAGGAACCAGAGGAAAGTCATGTGGGGGGCTAACTGCTCCAGGGACTATCATTAATAAAACAACAAATAATAATAATTAAAAAAGCCAGGACATGGTCTAATATAAAGAGCTGTAACATGGACAATGCTGTCCTAATGCTGTAGGCAAACAAAAATGTGTGAGTGTTTGTAACACGGGTTAAGTTTATTTTGGCAATCTCAAAACTTTGAACATGTTCACTTACATTTTTTTTATGAAGAGAAACCTGCTTAAAGTTCAAATACGTCTTTTCTTTTCTTGTAATTACACACTGTTTAAGCATTTATAACAGAATAACGACAAATCCTTGCCAGAATTGTTTCATTTTATTTCTCACGAAAAAGTTTAAACAAATATACTTATTTACATTTCCTGACACAGTTATTGACAAAAAAGACAAAGGAACTGTTAAAATTATAATATGAAAGGACTACATGATTTCAAAACTGTGTAAAAGTACTTTTGAACATTTTGAGCAAACTGCAACATTACCGCGACATTGGTAACCGTGATGCTTTTTGTCACAATAACCGTGATATGAAATTTTCATACTGTTACATCCCTAGTGTGCACTGTATATCCATTGTAGTTTTTAAAATTAAATAATAGTTAATATTAAAAAATTTGCCCTAGGCCTCACCTAAATCTCGCCCCCCCCTCTAAAAAAAAGAGAAGAAATCCCTCTGTTTCTTGCCGTGCTCTCACAGTCTGTTTTAAATATTTCCTCTAATGATGTCATCAGTGGACATGGCACCTCGGCCAATAGGACACTCCCTGTCCTAGGAGTTTGTTTAGTCCACAGGCAATTCTCATGGAGAGGAAATGTCTAACAACAATCAGCAAACATTAGAGCACAGCACAGGAAAACTAAAGCCATCCAAATGTCTGGAGCAGATCAACATCATTAATGCTTAGACAGTATTTTCTGAGCAGGGCTGAAAAACAGGCTTTTAAAAGCATAACAAAATCTGTCATCTGAGTATGTTAAGTATGTGACATGCTTTGCAAAAAATACAGCATATAGTTACAGTGACTGCTCCCTGAAAATCCTTAAATTAAGCATTATTAATTGTAAGAGAAAACTGTTAATATTTTGAACAATTATCCGAAACTCTGTTCATTACATTAGTGACGTACCTAATCCTAACTATGTTCAGCTCATGAATGGAGCATTGCTTTTAAGATTTAGGTTTAAAAATGTGAGTTTACCCTAAAAAAAAAAACCCTTACATCATTAGGGAAAAATTGACCATCTGTATCAGACAACTTGTATCACATATGGCCCTCTTACAGTGGGCCACATGGTAGGCCAGACTGTTAATCTCTTTGATAAATTTTTCTCAGAACTCTGAAAACAAGAGGAACACCTGTCACATACAAATACTAATTCAATGAAATATGAGGGATTCATTTTTGAAAGAAAAAAGCTTTAAAGCATACATGTGAACAATGCAGTGTTATAAATGTGATGACAAAAGACAAATTAAGCAAATACATGAGAATTCACAACTTCACATTTTCAGACAAAAAACTTTAAACCAGTAATTTTGAAATTATATTCTACTGAGCCTCCTTAGAAAAAACATTTTCGATGCCAACTTTAACATTACTTAAGAGGCCAAGTTAAGATTTTTAGAAGTGCAGTTATAATAGTTTAATTTGGGTTATACAAACGCACAATATTATGGGACTAAGACCGAAAGGGTTCTCTTGATAAAATACCATTTTTCTCTATAATAGATGATGGACTCATAGCTGGGAACAGGGTTAAGTACCAAACAACAAAACACATCTTTCACAACAACTAAAAGCAAAAAGTAAACCTATAAACCAGAACACACTATGCTAACTTAAATAGCACATCAGTGCTAAAAACTGAGCATCTGTATCTATATATTGTATTTTTATAAAGTTTTTACTATTCTTATATTTCTCATTGTACAATTTCATCTATGTTTCTTACATTGAGACTTTATGAAAAGATAAAAGCGTAAATAAAATGTTTCCTTTAGGTCAGCTGCAAACGCAGAGGGCCACAGCCTCTTTTAGATGAATATTTTAGGTCAGTCACCTCAGGCTGTGTACATGTAGAGTCAGCTGCCTGATAACACTGGGCATGGCCTGTCTCTGAGATCATGGTCTTGGATGATACCAAATCTCTTTACTGCTTTAACTTTCTCTTTGACATGCACCAATGTGGCCTCCAGCCTCACACAAGACTCTGGTAAACCTTGGAAGGAAAGTTGCTTATATAAGATAAAAAAAAAAAATTAATCCCTATACAGGTTAAAAAGAACAATGGCTTAATTTGGACAACTCGTGAGACCAACATGTCAACAACAGAATTATACCTTGTCTGCATGGAGACTTCCACAGTTTAGTATACACACACACACACACACACACATATATCTATCTATCTATCTATCTATCTATCTATCTATCTATCTATCTATCTATCTATCTATCTATCTATCTATCTATATATATGTATATACATTAGATCCGACATAGTTTTATGGCTCATTTTTACCTGAAACACATATATTTTTATATATATATATATATATGTATATATATATATCTATATATATATATATATATATCTATATATATATATAGATATATATATAACTTATTTAGCACATTTGTAGTCTTTTGCCTTTTCAAAGCAGGTTTACACTGCACATCTACTAACTTACACTCGTTCGGTCTCATATTCACTCACTAACAGTGTTGGGGAAGTTACTTTTAAAAAATAGTGTTTGCTAGTTACTCGTTACTTCTGAAAAGAATAACTCATTACTTTACCTAGTTACCCTCTTTGACAAGTAACTTTTTAAATTACTCGTTACTTTTCTGTTACTTTTACATTGCTTGATCATGGACAGAACCCCATATCTGTTCCTAAATATGAAGGCCTACAACAAGTTCTACTACAGAGAACATAACAGTTTTCGTGCTCTCTATTTTACAAAATGTCACATACTCTGTGGAATGAGAGCTCCTGCCCAGTGTTTCCACATTATAACTAACCTAAATCCAATATAAATAACCCATTGACAAGACAAAATAACCCAGCTTTTTTCAGCGTCCAACAGTTGTAGGTTTATTCGATCCAATAGTTGCCAATAGTTTTCTCTATGAAATGTTACATTCTGTCCTTAACGCCAGAGCAGAAGTGCCCACCCACCACCTTATCTGATATAATGATGTATTGCAATAATTTTGTTAGAAAGATTGTCCAATCAGCTGTTGAATCAGCTTTCGTAAAGGTTCTGCCTAATCCCAAACACTTTTGGCTTTTTTCCAGATGGACCAGTGAAAATAGAGAAGAAAAAAAAGTGCTCTCTTTTTTTTCTTTCAAGTCAACATTAGATCCGACATAGTTTTATGGCTCATTTTTACCTGAAACACACAATTACACAAAGTAACTGCAACCCAAAAAGTAGTCTTACAGGTAGTCTCAGCTCCTTCACCTTGAAGGCATGGCACTGCTGGGAGGCCTTTTACTGACTGTTGTCAAGTATCTGAAACAACCCAACTTCAAAAACACTGATATATCCCTTTGAGAATTAGACTACCCGTATTGTTGCTATATGCAAATTGCATGTAAAAGAATAGGTCTTGGTCTATGTCAGCACCACCTTACTAGTTAAAACTATCCATAAACACATAACTAATCAGCCTCTACTGTTTCTTTTTCTAGAGATCAATTTAAATGTCAGTATTTACCATGACTACCTACATCAATTAGTCAAGGAAACTATGAATGAGCAGCATATTACCCCAAGGGCCTGATCTACTAAGATCTCAAATAACAAGCACTAACTTGCGTGTGCAAACTACGAACATGCACGAACAATTAGTGGGCATATTGCGGGACATCTACTATGATTGTGTTGCAATTCATAATAGGCACAGAAGTGACACTGACCACCCTGTTTAAATGACGACTTTGTGTGTGCTACCAGCTGTGAACATGGAGAGTTTGGAAGAGCAGAGTGGGCGTGAATGAAAAATGAAGTTTGACGCCATGGAGTTGGAGTAGGTCTTGGTGGAGGAGGCAAATAAACACACTGGTGAACTCCAGCACAGACATCTCAGCCCTACCAGAAGAAAAGCTATTTGGAAGGCAATCTATGAAGAGGTGAATTCTGTGAGCAAAACCAGAAGCTATGCCAATGAAATAAAAAAGAAGAAGAAGAAGAAGAAACTTTCCCATAGTCAAACCTCTGCAAATAAAACAGGTGGAGGACCAGCTAGAGTTGGTCCGATAGGGATACCAGTATCGGAAACTGCTTTGATACTGCCAAAAATGCTGGTATCGGTATCGGTGAGTACTGGAGTCCAGGCACCATTTGATACCACCATTTATGAAATTAGTAATCTATTTACTGTTTAGCACCCTTAAACTCTGGCACAGTTCTTCTTCACCGCTCTTGAAACAGTAGTGCTGTGCTGCAACCTGCAAAGGACACACTTGTGTCAGAGCCAGGTGATGCGAGGCTTGGAGCTAAGGCACCTAGCACAATCATGCTGCACCACTGCTGTATTTATTCATGTTTCACAAAGATCATACTACTCCTGCATATCACAGTTATGCAGGCGCAGTATGATTTTTCTTATTTTTTATATCACAAAAAGTGAAAGTAATAGAAAAGGTTGGACACCTGAAGCGGCTGCTGCTGCTGCCATTGTCTATGATGAGGTAAAATTGTCACTGTGCTGCACCTGCAGCGCATTCAAAGGCAAGAAGGGGCTGTCATTTGAGATGATGATTTAGGATGATTCTCGGCTGTGTTAAACCCACTCACGCCTTCTCTCCTCCCTCTGCCACCTGTGCCAGGGGGAGGGACAGAGGCGTGGGTGCATGCCTGGCTGTGCTGTACTGCGCCGTGCACAAAAATTGCAAAGTGCCCTGGACACCCTGTTGGCGCCCCGTAGGCACAGCCCAGGGCAGGTGTGCTGCACATGGGCTACGAAATTAGAGCCCTTTATCTCTTTTTTTCTGAAAAAGAGAATCTTCATAAGATGTCCAGCAATCATGCGTCATGAATATGGGACAGATGATCTGTCTGTAATATTTTTATTTTTGACAGTCCAAATATGTTGACATGCAGACAGAAGATTATTCCTTGCTATTGTCTGTCATTGCACCTATACCTCCTTCTCACCCCAATGAACGCTTCCATTTGTGTATAACGCTGTGCCAGTTTGCATCTGCCTTTCAAACACGTTAAATATAGATGTAAAACCCTGACCTCAATCAGTTCAAGTTTGATAAATCAAACTGTTGTTGCTAAAAGATTATATTTGCATCTCTCTAAGTATTTTGAGTGTTCTGAGTATCTGAATGAATTCTGCATATTCGCGAAGGCAAGTAATCAAAATGGACTGCGGGTACTTTTCTGAATATTTGACGGACACAATCATGGCTTCACCCATTAGTACATCAGCTTTGCATGCTCTATCAAGTTTGCATGATTTTATACACGCAAACCTTAGTAGTGAGGAGCACTTACCTTCCAGTGATCAGGAGAAAGAGGGTAAGGATGACAAGGAGGGTAAATCCACCAACAGCTGCTGTGACAATAACCAGCACCTGGCCCTGATCTGATGCAATGTCTGATGCTGATGGAGAGGGAAGATGGTAATGGCAAAGATCAGGTGAAAGGGAGGGTGAAGAATAAGAGGGACGAAGGATGATCAGAAAGATACAGGAGGGTAAGGGAGTTGATTAGATATATAATGTAAAAGAAGAAAAGGATGATAAGAGAGGTAAGGAGATAGAAACAAAAAATAGATGTTCGTCAAGATAATTCACATCAAATCCATCTTCAGTCACTCCCCCCACACTCACACAGTTCTGCACCATACATATAGCATGCACAAACTCATTACAAGCGCATAATAAGAGATTTTTTACCCACTCTTTATAATGTAAAAGATCTTGGTCAGCCTCTTCACTGGAATGATTCATATGCCAGCTGCTGTTTAATTAATGTTATTCATTCATGAAATTGTGATTTTGTCCATGATCATTTGGTTAAATTGGGCCCATTTGATATTCATGATTTTCTCTTTTCTGTATCTTGTCAGAAGGCTAACAAATCTGAGATAATTGAAAGATGATTGCTATTACCAAACTTATTTCTATAATATTTCACACTTAATGAATATGAATTAGAGATCATAGTGCATGGTGGCTAGCCAAATGAGTGAGGCTTACACAGTATTTGGGAGAGGATGTTAAGTCAAGAGCATGTGTGTGTGTGCAGGGTGTCAAATCTGTGTGCGTACTTGAGTGTGTGTTGTATAGTCTGTGTTGAGTGAGTGTGTGTGTAGCTGGATAAAAGTAATTACAGACCACTCAGAGGGAGGGGGGTAAAAGTGTTGGTGGCCAGATCACACAAGACAATTCTCCCAGCCGTCGGCTTCACACAGTCTTCACATCACTAACTAAGCAGACATGTTGGACTGACGCTGTTGTAATGAGCTGTGGGCTTGTGCGTGTGTGTGTATGGGTGTGTGTGCATGTGTGTGTGTGTGTGTTATGTGGAAAGAGAGAGAGGGGCAGCAGAGGACAGAATTAAGAACACAAAGAAGGCAGATGAGGAAACAGATGACAGGCCAGGGATAAAGACAAATAGTGGAAAGTGAAAGGAACAGAAGTGGCAGACAAACAGACAGATGAAAAGAAAAAGTGCATGAGACGGTGAGTGACAAGCAGACAGGCAGATTGACAGGGAGGGAAAGAGTGACAGAGGCCAAATCTGCTTCCTCTTTCAGATAAAAGGCCAGCAGTACAAAGGATTAACCAAGCAGCATCTGATCCACAGATAAAGCAAAGCTCTGCAGCTTTAGAGAGGAGAGGGCGACTGTGAAGCCAAATCAGCCTTCAACAATACCTGACCCAACATAAAAGGGCAGCTGGAGCTTTGTGTTTTATACGACGTAGACATTATGAGTGATAAAACAAAAAACACATTGATTTGCAGTTCACTGAACATGTAGGCTGTGATGTTGCACTGTTAATTGTGTCAAATTTGTGGCTGTCGATGCAACCACAAATGAGGAACTTGTTGAGATTATAATTTTTGAATCACACTTGACTTAATATAAGAACTGTAGGATGGCCAAAAGTTTTTAGGCAATCTACTCACTATTTGAATTTCATAATTACTGACATCATCAGCTTTTGAAAAAAAATTTTGAACACAAATATTGAGCAGTAGTGTTTACGTTTGAAAGAAAAATTAAAAATAATTAGGGGATAACACAAATAGTTCAATTTTATTTTTTTTGTTAAAGACATAAAGATAATGATTTGAGAATATATGACTTTCATTACTGTTATTTTTCATTAGCCAAAACGAATTCAACTCTCTATAATTAAATTTAGCTCAGCTCAACCCAAACAACTTGACTAAATTCAGCTCAGCTCAACATTACATAGCTCAGTTCAGCTTTGAACTATACTGAACTGATCTCAACTTAACCAACTGAACAGAACTAAACCAAACACAACTGATATCAACTCAACACAACTGATCTCAAATCAGCTCAACTCTATGCTACTTATACTCAGCTTAACTCAATCCAGCTTTATTTTCAAGTCAGCACAAACTCCACTTAATTAAACTCAGATTTATGTGAACTAACCCCAAACTGGCTTACTTAACTGAGCTAAGCCTAACCCTATTATTTGAACTAAACCCAACCAGCCTAGATAAATTTCAGAGAAACTCAACTCTAACCCATCCTCTTCAATTGCAATATTTGATCAATCAAAATCAACATTAATTTGTTGTAGTGTCAGATCACAGTCTAACATTTTCCAGGCCTTAAATCAAATACACAAACAAACAAATAAAAACTGTTGTCCAGACTGAAACCAAAGTCAATGAGAGTTTTTTTGTTTTAACTCATTCAGAGCACTGTGACACAAAGATCTGCATGAATAACTACAACATTATGACAGTTTGTAAACAAAATAATCTGCTTAATATATCAATATTTACTATTACGCTGCCTTACAAACCTACGGAGCTTGATGAAGAATCATGGAACTTTGGACCATGTCAGACAAAGTCCATTACTAAGACTGCCATGTGATTGTTATAATTGTATTTTCTTGAACTTTTTGTGACTGCATTCGTACTAATTTTATTCGAAAGTAAAATTTTCTGCAGCTAAGCCATGGTTTCCGAATGTTTACTGTGTTCTGGATGCTTCTGTTAGGTGTCTTATATCCAGGCTTTTCATCTCCCGTTGTGCCCTTAGGGAAGGCTGCCCTGAGTGTGCTTCAGGCTACGTAAACCTCAGCTGACCCTGGACTGCTGCTTGTTCCTCAAATCTTCTGCCCATAACAATACTTTCTTAAAGATGAACATAAACACAAAACTCACAGCTTACATTTTGAGATTATTTCCATGTTTAAGTTAGCCATATGTTGATATTTTTGAAAAGAGATGTCTCATTGCTTTTGCAGCCTATATAATAACCAATAACATCACACACAAATTAAACCCTCCTCCATGACTGACAAACATGTATACTAGGAGTTCCCCAACTTTTTTAGCTGAGGGACAAAGTGAATAGTTTGCTCTGTCCTCAGGACCCAAACTTACAAAACTACAATATATTATTTAAATGTAAGACATAATCATCATTGAATTCATAAATGTTTTTTGGCTTCAAAAATATACAAGGACCTAGATTTTGCAAGGAAATATAGAGATTTTTAACATAAGCCAAAAATGACAGAACATTTTGCTTCTTGTGATGCTGCTCTGAAATCACAATCATCAGCAAAAGTAGGATGCAAACACACAAATACAAACACTGATGTATACCTCAACAGAAATAGGTATTGTAGATGGTGTTAGGTACTTACAGTCCCCTGTGGTTTCATATTCATATTTCAGGGAGTAGGAGCTGTATCCAGCTGGCGTGCGGGTGCGAACACTGAAGACATACCAGGTTGCCGGTTTTAAACCTGAGATGATTACACTGGGAGCCCTGGTGCGTGTCGACGAGTAGCTCAGCTGCTCATGTTCCTGTGGGGAAGAAAGGAGGATTATTCAAATCAGGCTTTTAAAGAAAGATCCTCCAACAGTGATCTTGTTGTATTGATAGGCAACGACTCAAAATTAAAGCCTTACTCAAAATCTCAGGCAAAATTAGTACCCTTTAACTATACACAGGAACTATATTGTTGCCACATTCTACAGTGATAGAAAAGTAAAAACAAACTTCAGTGAACAAAAAAAGGGAAATGAAAGCCTAAATGGAAAAACAACCTTTAAACAAACATTTGTGAGCACAGATATTGTAGTCAAATATGCACCAATTATGCAAAGAGAACAGGGATGCCTTTTGAGCTGAACATAGTTCTCAGATAGACTGCATCTTTGCCATTAATTGTCCCATTTCTGTCTTTTTTGACTGATTGGATAAACACTCTGTCTCTAGCTGCATGTGTCTGTCCAAACAATTCAAACAGCTGTGCTGCACTTGAACTGGGCTTATTCTAAAATTGAAAGCTCAAGGGGCCCTTACTCCAAATAAAATGTTTGTGCTTAGTCAGTTTTGATCTTAACAAAGCTTTATTGCCTCAATGTGTTTGCACATCAGTGAAAAATGTGTGCATGACAAATCTCCTCTGATATTAAAGACCAAGAGCTAATTTTTTATGCTTCAGTTCTCTTTATTTTGAGAGGGTTCTGGATAAAATCTCTTGGATTTTTTTTTCTTGTTTTGGATTTAGTTCTGTTTTTTTTTTGTTTTAGACATAAAACCTTGAAATATGAGGCCCTTCTCAAACAAATCCACAAAATAAATAATAAATAAATTAAGTACACATTTTATACACTTCCACATATGTATTAATTTAGGCCTTTTTACTTCTAGTACAGAAGTCTTAAACAAGGTTAGCTAAAAAAATGGGTAGTGGTGCTACTTTATGTTATCGATAAAAGGAGAACCAGGGATACCTTCTCATAGTATTTGATCTCATAGTCCAGGAAGGGTAGCGTTGATTGTTCTGGTTGCTGCCAGGACAGCGCAATACTGTTTGGAGAGGCCCAGTCCTTCTTCAAAGCCCCAACTAGAGATGGACCTGTTCAAACCCAAAAACATAAAGACAAAGCCTCAATGTGTTTCCTTGAGAAAAAAACAAAACAATGATCAAGTCTCCAAGCTCTCTACTTTTTATGCTTTGACGAGGAGACACCGTGGCAGAAATAATTAATTTAGTCTACCAGCGTGGTCTTTTCTTTTCTGTCTGTAAAGACCAAGTATCTCTCCTAGAGCTTCTTAATTGATAAGCGCAAAATTATGCCAGTTTTCTATAAACACAGCCTATTTTTGTGTTGTAACATCAAAATTGCAAACCATATATAAATACATATAATAATATAAATAATCTAAAATATAAAAAAGTTCTTGAAGGAGAGAAAACATCCTTACAAACCATAGAGTCACTTGGAAAGATAAATATCAAGACATTAACATCTGATTGCTTGATGTAAAAAGTTAAGATGAGAATAAAAGAGAACCAAGCATGTAGAAACAAAGGCAAACTGGCAAGTTAAAACATTTATTTCCATATAAGTTTGTGATTTTGATTCACTGTCTGTGCATAGACCCTTCTCGTGTCTGTAAAAGATGCAATATTTTTATTTGACCAAGCTTATGCAGATGCAAAACAATCCTCTGTTTCAGTTTGTTCTCATCAATTGAGGAAGCAAACAACAAACAACAACATGAAAATGTTGACACTGGTAAGTAGGAAAAAAGGCAAAATTTCAGCTTTTATCATATTTTCTAGATCCTGTTCACATGTATTAACATCCCTTTTAAACATTAAGAATTAAGAAAAACCTTTGCAGTCTTAGAACGCATTGCCAATACCTCTTGGGAACTGTTTTATTTTTATTGCAGTCCATTGAAGTTTCACTTTTTCAACGTCCTACTTCAAATGAGGTGAAATTCATTTGCACAAAGGCACTAAGAGGCTGTTAGTACTCTCTTGTAGCCTTTCCCCCCCATTCTGTCGCCACACACACTTTAATCAACAGTGAAAAAATATTATTTATTTTTGGGTGCTGGTTTGATTTAAAGGTCACATATTATGCAAAAACAAGTTTTTAAGGCATTTGAACACATTTTTGGGTCTTTGGCCTTCCTCCCAGCCAACAAAATGTGATATTAGAAAACAAAACCTGTATTTAGCAATCTGTGTAAATGTAAATTCATGACCTTCAACAAGCTGTTGAGTCTGTGGATATACTGTTGCTTAACTGTACATCTTTGATTTGCATACCTGACCTGATTGATCCACCTGAGCAGACCCCCTCCCACCTGCTGGAGATATTTTTTTTTTATGAAGAACCGCCATGTTGTTTTTGCTCTTAGTAAGAGACCTGTGTTCAGCATGTCTAAGCTCAGAAGCTGTCTCTTCTCTGTTGTTGGCTGTGAACAGCCACATATATCTTTACATATAGTCTACCAGCCTCAGTGGACCAAAGGGCCCAGAGGATTAAGTTTATTTTTGAGGTGAATGAGCAGCTACAGTCAGGTAAAACCTGTATGTCTGTGCCAGTCACTTCATGGCCGACTGCTTCTTTAACTAGAGTTCAGCAGAGGACTGGACACCAAACTTTTCCTGAATCCAGGCTCAGCACCAACTGTCTGCCACCAAACCTCCGACCATGGAAATCTGAGTATTCTAATGCTGTGTGGTGTTTAGTTTACTTATTGCTACAAGCTAATGCTAACAGCAGAGGGAAGTGGAGCAGATGTAAGAGCTCAAGATTTTCATCAGTGTGAAAGATACCCTGAAAGTCTGCAGTGTGAACTCAGTGGTGTGAATGTTCCCACATTAGTCAAGAGGAGTTTAACAGCTGGAGGATTATAATTATTCCTCATACAGCCCTCCTCTCCCTGCGTTAGCTTTAGGAGTCAAAGTTTAGCAGGGAGTTAGCCTGTTGTTTTAGCCTGTAATGTTACGATAAACGAGCTTCGCTGTTTTCTAAACATGAGGACTTTCGTGTTTTTTCAGGACTGTAAAGTGTGTGTTAATGGGCTGGCTGCTGTTAAATGTATAGAGATCTGAGTACGAGGCAAACTGCTCTGCACTCATTGGAGCAATGTAATCAGTTAATTATCTCAGATGGTATCAAAACTCATTTTGTGTCAAAAAGGGAAACAGTGAAGGCTGTGTTTCGTTGTGGTTTGCAGCAGATAATGTAAGCATCAATACTAACAACAGAAGAAACTATATAGCATGTAACGCTAATGCCGGCTCTGATCAGTGTACATGTATCTGCAGATATGATCGGCATCACCAAACTACTTTAATTAGATTTGTATAAGTTTAAACACTTATAAATGCCCCCAGGATGCTGTCATACGAGCTGTGTGATTGGGTGGAGTGTAGCTGTGAAGAAAAGTTATCACTAACACTACAGCACTTCAGTGATTTAGGAGGTACTGAGGGAGGCAATCAAATAAGACCCGTGAGATGATTATCATCCTAATTTATTTACTAACAACATATACCACAGAGATTTTGTTATGTATCACATAATGTGACATGTGTAGGTGAAAAAACATTAATCCCTGAAAGTCTGTTGTATCCTATTTGATACAGACTTTTATGATACCTCTGTCTGATCAATATGATCAACAAATATCTAAAAAAAAATGAATACAGTCAGATGAATGATAATGGTCCTCAAATGAATTATCAGTTGCTAGAAACACCTAATGTATCTAATGAGATACAAAAACTACATGTTACATTTCATGGAATTTTTTACTTATTTTTTTGGATTTCAGTACAAAGTGAAATAAACATTTCAGCTCCAATAAAGGGTAAAAATTTATGGCTTAAATTTGTGTTTTCATGCGTTAACAAAATAAACATTTTTCTTTCTTGTGTCTATGCTGGTCGACCTCAGGCAACATCTTCTGATGGTGAATTGCTGGTTAAAGTCAGCTTCCCAAAATCCAAGCTCAGAGAATGCACAGCAAAGCCAGTGAGAGCAGAGCCAGCTTTCTGTAAGTTAAACAAGCCTTTATTAAAAATTCACAAATTTAAAAACATTGGCAAGTAGGCATAAGGTAAGGTACAAAATTGTTATTTTACACTTGTTTTTTAAAAATACCTTTGGTATCTCCTTGCAACAGACATTTTCAGGCTTGAGGCATTTTTGCACAATTGCCACAGGAGCAACTATGTAGAAGAAGAGTAAAACCAGGACGTTCAGTCGGATTTTTATATCAAGGAAATGTGCTAGTTAAGCAATCATGATGTCTTGTTTTTGTTAAAGACAATGTAATGCTAATTTACACAGGGCTGTGTCATAATAATATACAACATTGAAAGTAAAGAGGTGTTTAAGATAGCTACTGTGTGGCATGTAGAAAAGATAAGGTTCACAGAAAACGGCTGGCTGCTTAGAATTACAAACATTTGCTCAGTATCGGCACGTTACTGCCATGCACTATATGGCTCTACTAAATGTTGTATTCTGATGGGTCAGGCACATTACTAATGTTATTTCTGTAAATCAGACTGTTGCTCTGATCGGCCCTGAAGAACCCAGACATTATTTACATTTCACAACAACAAAAAAAGTCCTCTTCCCCCTGTCTTATTTCTCTATCAGTCGCAACGGCCCATTTAGTGTTACTTAGAAGTGAAAGTTAATTCACGTCGGGGTTTTAGCTATTCCTGTCAGGGTTTATGTCTCTGTAGTAACCTGCTCACTCTGCATTATCCCTTACTAAACTCTATTTGATGCCAGCCTAAAAATTGGTAAGCACTGCATGTCTATGAAGAGCTACATGCTTCACATCAACAACAACAACAAATGGAGGGGGGAAGTGGGAAACGACTTTAATTCGTCTATATGATAGCATTGAAGTAACAAACTTTATATACAGACCACTGAGAAAAATCCTGGTTTAACCTTGGTCCTCTACTCTCTCCTGGTTTCTCTTCATATTCGGGGTCTGACTCGGTCTCAAACGTGAAGGGCTGCAGCCATTTTCTCTCAGGGCTCAGTCGTCATGGTTACGCGACACTGTCCTTGCCTCGCGGAAGAGCTGACGGTATCAGCAGTGGCTCATTAACATATTAAGGTCACACCCACTAAATCAGACCTTTCTGAACAGAGGGGCTATGTGAGCCTGGAAATAATGATGCAGTGCTTGAATTATTACTTACGTTTCATGTAGACATCAAGGATTTATATTAGACTGCAGGAAAGGGGCATAATATAAGACCTATAAATAATTTGATTAAAGTCGAATGAGTGATAAGGGAGTAGCATGTGTGTGTGTGAACAAGTAGCTTCTGACAGCATTCATATGAACACAGGAAGTAGCATACGTTTCAGGGATGGTTTCCTATTTTTTCTTCTCTGGTCATCAATTTGTAAACATTTAAAAAAAATTAAGTGCAATTTGAAAGCTGAAAGTTGTTTCTTTTAGCTCTGGTCAAAGCCACTAAAACTGCTGCAATCCCCACAATCATGCAAGTCTTTGCTTTGTGTTAGACTACCCAAAAATGAGAGAAACTGATGTTGCTATGTTTAATGTATGTTTATATATCATAAACATAGTTAGACTCCTGTGTTGCCTGCTGACCTGTGGTGACAATTCATAATAGACTTCAATTTGGCAATGTTTTTCCTCTAGCTGATGCTGCTTCAAAACAGTGACACAAGTCTGAGAAAACCCTATTACTTTTGATTCATATACTGTATGATTTGTTTTCCTATTTACCTTGAGAAAAGTTTCGGTAAAGTGACATTTAAATGGGCTTATACACATACATCATATGGAAACAAAAATCAACATTGCATGCTAAATATCAACACAACTAACTCACAAATGGAAACCATATGCATTTTTAATTTCACCATTTAGCCATCATTGAGCTTAAAGTTCAGCCTCACAAAGCTTCTAATGTGGCAGAGTAGACTCTTGGGATGAAGAGAGAACCAATTGACTTCAGCAAGCAGTCAGATTGAGAAGAATGTGAACTGAGTACAGAATAAGAAGCTTTAGCAGCCTCAGTATGAGACTGTATAGATCAAAGATATTTATGGTAGAAAGAGATACTTACACAGAGGCAAAACCTCTCTCCATTCTTTCAGTAATAATGATGAAACATCCAAGCTCACACTCAGTCATTCTGTTTTATATGTCTAACTTTTGGCAATGTGGCAAAGGGACAGATAAATCAAAAACTTTCATATTACAATTACCCTCTTCCATCTTGTTTTAATTGAAAATAGAGCTGGGCAAAAAATCGATTGAATCGATTAATTCAAATTATTTTCGTAGAAGATTTTAAAAATTAAAATTTGAGATTTTTTTTCTTGCCTTAGTCCAATTGTCAGTAGTTGCAGTTGTTTTTTAAATACAATTTTCCTGATGGTTGGCCTTGTAGGGTTTGCACAAGCACTTTTATAGGCTTGTATTTATTATTTAAGGTGATTAAATATTGATCAGAGAGTGTCATGCTAATACCGTAAAAATACCTCAGCCTTGTGGTGTTTTTGTAGACACTGTTTTTATACTACATAATTAACCTTTTATGACCTAGACTTTGACTTTAAGAGAGAAACATTTAGACAACATAAAGGCAAAACTTGATTTGTTTCACTTTCATGTCACTGGGAGTTTTGTTTCTTTTAGGGAGGGAAAAATCGATTAAAATCGTAAATCGAATGTTGTGGAAAAAAATCGAGGACTGTATTTCTAGGCCATATCGCCCAGCCCTACTTGAAAATAATCATCATCTGTCATCCTTTTTTTAAAGGTTGCATCTTATCAGCCGTGCTCCATGATTTTTAGCTGGTAAATAATTGCACGAGAGGTCAGCAAATGCACCTGCTCCGAGGGGCATTATTATGTATTAAATCATCTAATAATACACAGGTTACTCATTATGGGGAAATACAATGCAGGCATTCTTTTCTTATTTGTATTCAAAGTAAAATTATGACACTGACATTATATATTCTATGGTAGTGCAGCATCAGACTGCAGTGTTTCTGCTGATCGACTCTGGGTTTGAGGAGAGGAAAAGAGGTCAAGGGTTGGGGGGGACATTCTTTTGGTTGGGATCAAAGACCTGAAAGAGTTGTGAACTGTGAGTTTAGACTTGTTAGCCAAAGACCTCCTGCTACTAAATAAGACAGAATGAGCCAAAAATGAACTCTGCTGTTCCCTTCATTCCTCTCTTATTTACTTTATTCTTTTTCCCCCGGACCATCTGCCTTGCATGTCTTCAGCTCCCCATCTGTTGTTGACTTTATAACCTAATACCCACACACATATCTTTAACACTCCTGCCTTCCAACATATCCTTAAATCCCCTTTCTCACCTGGAGTTGGAAGAAGATAATTATCTGTATATGTTGAAGCAGGAAATTTAAGAATTGCTCTGAAACAGTCTTTAATAATGAAAGCTTTGAACTTTGGAGATAAAAGTTTGGCTATAAGAACAGCAAAGTGACCGTTCATACTGCTGATTACTGTTCAGACAATTCTAATAATAAAGCTGCGTACACCAAAGTGATGGTTGGCAAGGGCAAGTATAAAAATGTTCAAAAGAGGTTATGTTTACATTCATGAAATATATATATATATTAGGCATGCAAGGAAATTTCGTGCCACGAAATTTTGGGAAATAAAAAACGACGAAATAAAATTCAAAGACACACAAATAAAAGCAAATAATAAAAAACTGCGAAGGTGATTTTTTACCCTTCTCGCCTACCGTAGCAAAACACTTGCTTCAGAATGGAGGAAGACGAGGTCGGGGAATTAGCTGACGCTCCTTTGTCAAATAAATCGGTTGTGTGGACCTATTTTGGCTTCCCATGTAAAAGACGAGATAATGTTGAGAACATTGCGGACAAAACAACAACCGTGTGCAAAATATGCTGCTACAGATCGCAGCGAGTACAACTACCAACTACTTTGAACTAGAAACAGGCAACAACTGAATGTTTGTGTAAAGGTGCGTTCACACCGGACGCTACCTGTACTACCTCGGCGATCACTCTCCATTCAAAGTCAATGTGCAGCCGCAATGGGGCGGGGCTAACCCTCCCGCGATGCGACAGCCGGTGACAAGACGACCGCTTCACTCGTCCTGCGATGTCAAAGTTAAAAAAAAAAGTTGATCTATTCAGGCGATGTCGTGTGTGACTGTGTGGCATCAGCCAATCAGCGGTGTGTGTACGTGTGACGGTGCAGTTATTCATCCAGACTACAGAGCGGATGACTTCCTTCTAGGCGGAACTAATCTCAGTGAGGACATTTGCAGACGGACCGCAGTAAACTCACAGATAATGCTGCTGCATCATCAGCTGCAGAGTTTTGTGTTTGATAAGTGAGTGAAAAGGACAGCTGGAATAATGTCCGCTTATACATCCTATTATGTGATATTGATATGATCGCGGTAAAACTCGAGCGGACGTGACGTCACCGACCGACGGCCGACGCCAACGGCGACCAAACAGGTATTTATGGACGCGCGACGCTACATCTGTGGGCGACACGACTTTGGTAGCTGGGTCGCTTGCGGTGTGAACGCGCCTCAAGTCTGCATAAAAAAACAATAATTGATTTTTGCATCTACCGTTGAGTTGACAGAATTTGATCATACTTGAAGATCAGAAGTATATGCACTGTTATAGGCTAAATATAATAGTTCACAGTTCAGACATTTATAGGTCTAAACTGAAGCTCTGAGGACTGCTATTTGTTTTTCTTTTCATTGAGGAATTTACTTATCCTGATTGTTACAACAACAGAGCACTTTTTATTGAGATTGTATGTTTGTATTTGCACTGTAGTCTAATTGAGAAAAACTACAATATGTTTTTTTTCAAAGAGCATTTATTTTGTTTTGATGCAGCAATATTTTTGTATGTCTGCATGAAGAAGAAAATAAAGAAAATGAGATTTTTACACAACCTCCTACTGTTGGGGATTTTCTATAATCTTTATTTTGTATCCTGAGTATTTCGTATGGTGAGCCCTGTTTCGTATTTTGTATCATTTAAATTGAGTTGACCATTTAGATTTACACCCTAATATATATATGTATATATATATATATATATATATATATATATATATATATATATATATATATATATATATATATATATATATATATATATATATATATATATATATATATATATATATATATATATATATATATATATATATATATATATATATATATATATATATATATACATATATATATATATACATAAATATATATATATATATATATATATATATATATATATATATATATATATATATATATATATATATATATATATATATATATATATATATATATATATATACACATAAATACTGTATATATATATATATATATATGTGTGTGTGTGTGTGTGTGTGCATATATGCATGTATATCATGACTTTATTGACTTAAAGCAAGTGCTATTCAACACTTAGGATACATTATGTACAATTTTCTTTCAGGAAAAAGGAATACTTCAAAAACTTATCCTATTTCTTTTTTTTGTTCAAGTCTTTTTCTTGCAAACATCAAGTAACTTCCATAAGAAACACAGTATATTTATCATATCCAAAAAAAAATAATAAATGGATGTGACTTCAAGGACTGCCAAACAGGGAAATGGGGCCCGAAAAACAACTTATCCTTCTGTTTCTGTTTCTCATTGATTCTTCATTTGCTTTTATGTAATGGACCATAAATAGGGACTCATTGTCATCTTAGGACTTCTTATTTCAATTAAACCTGCATTAAACATGATAAATTTACTGTGGAACTAATGCTAAGCTAAATGGTCATGTTCTGTGGATGTATTTCATACAGGTTTTGAAATGGTGATATGAGCGTCTAAGCAATCCAAGATTGATTTGCAAGAAATCAACTTCCAGAAAGTTCCCTTCAAATAGCTTCACACCCTTCTGCTAAATTCATCCCGTATAAATTTGAAAAACATTTTTGAGCAAAATGTACTCTTTGTAGAGTAGTTTTTGTCTTAGTCCCAAGCTCAAAACAGACAGATGTAATGTGTTGAATTATGTCAGTAAAAGTCTGCAGATAATTCAGCTCTTATGCTTTCTGAAGCTTGTTGGCAATTTTAAAACAATCACAGAGCCATTCATTGTTCTGATTATTTCTTGACCTCACACCTTTGCAATTTCAATATCTTGGGTTACAAATTCTACAGTGATATTCCAAAGACCAAAATGTAGAGTATGCATGCCTGATTGTGTGCGCTTATCCTTATTTGTGTTCAAGTGTGCTTAAAAAGCCTGCACAAGGACCTGTATTCACTACCTTCAAACACAGCCAGATTTTTGACTATCTATCACTGCAATTGTTTTTAGCTATTGCAAGTTGTTTGGACTTTGAGTTATTTTGCAGTCTGTTTTTTCTGACTATTACCTACAGGGCAATTGCAGCATGATACCCTTTTCTGTAATTGTAAAGAAATAAAGAATAAGCCCTTTAATTACAGTGTCATTTTATGCAACTTCTTTGTAAGCAAATACATTTATTATGTTATCAAAATCCTCAGACTCCAGTCATGATCACTGCTAATACATATGATGAAAACATGAATTAAATCAGTCTTCCATAAACTCAAGTGGGTAATTCCAAGTTGATTAACACATGGTGACCAATGAAATAAGGCTTGAGGGTTTGAATGTGTTGTGCAGGTTTTAATATTGAGGAGCAGTCATTTAACTTAAATGGATTTTAATGCTTGGATTCTCCTTAACAACAAACAAGTTAATAGCCATTTAAAATTTGGTGGATTGCCTTTAAATGTTGGCATAAACAGAACAACATAATATCATGCATGAGCGCAAACAACCAATTACAGGGTTAGCATAATCAGCAAGCTCAAAGGGCACTGACTGTATAGATATATGTATAAATGTTGGGCTGTGTTGGTGAATATGTGCATGGGTTTTTATCTCAACATGGGGGTAAAGAGCTGAGTGGAGAAAAAACCCTTGTTCTTCCAGTAACACAATAACTTGACATCTTATTATGTGTTATTATTACATACAACCTCTCGTACGGCCATTCTACTCAGTGTCTTCATATCCCCTGCTGCTGTCTGTCCTCTGTGGCAGAGAAAATTCATCTCAGGGGGATTTTATCTGATCTAACTCTGTCTAATGAAACACTCTGTTGAAGCTGAGACGTTGCAGGGTTCCTCCCCTGCTTATGCCAGCTGCACAGCTTTGTGCTCTGCGGCTAGAGTTACACAGAAGAAGCATCAAACTAAGACACAGCAAGATGGTTGGCATCTGCTGTTAGTATATTGGCCCCTGATAGGGAACAATAAACACAGCCTAAATACAATCTTCCCCTGACTCGCAGATTCAAATCAGTCTTCCACTGCAAGGCAATGTAAAATGAACACCCACACAAGTTGGGAGAGCAAACAGGGGAACACAGTTTGTATGGATAACGTGTGCATGAACAAACAGCCAAGAGCTGACGTGTAAATACAATATGTTTGCTTTAGTAGCAGGACCACTGTCTGGCAGGAAATAATAGCCCGTATGAATGTGGCAGCTCTACACTCACACCAAGACAGAGCTCAGAAATCATGTCCCACTGAAAACAAAACAGCTCTTATTGCAATGATTTAATGACAGATCCAAAAATAAACCTGCAATCTGCATGTTTTTCTTCTCTTTTTAGTCGAAGCAGTATACTCAGTTACAGCAATAAGACAATTGTCCTCTGTGAGCCACAGGTATTGAACTAAAATAAATCAAGTTATCTTTATTCAGTAAAGGGCCAGCTTTTGTACTTTTGGGTCCTGATCTACTAAGATCCAAACAACGGATGCGAAACTGCGTGTGCAAACTATAAAATTGCGCATGCTTTCAGTGGGTGTGTTGCAGGTCATACTATCACTATCACACTCTAAAAAAGGATTTTGTGTATGCTATCAGCTGTCACCATGGAGAATTTGGGAGAGCAGAGTGGCCCAAGCCATGGAGTTTAAGGCAAACAAACACACGCGTGGCAGCTTTTTGCCGCATCTCACTCTGACGGACACGATTGTCACTTTCCCTCATGCCTTTTTTTCTATGCTACATTTTTTATTTTCCTTTTCTGATTGTAAATAAACATAGTCTAAATGACAGGATTCACATAGTTGCACAGTTTCATCATCAATAATCTCTCATGTGAAAAGCAGTCTCACAGTAATGCACACAGACTGAACGAAGACTCTTGCCTTTTAAGCACTGACTGCTTCACACTTTCCCCGCACTGACACCAACTCTCTGTCAGTGCAGAGAGTGTGCGATGAAGTCAGCTCTAAGTGAGAAACAGAGTGATTGGCTATGAAGGTTTTTTACACAGGTTAAATGCCCTCCACCATGATGTATTAAGAGTGCAAAACAGAGAGGGTTTCTTTTACACATGAGTGTAATGGCACACTGAATTGTCTCTCTTGTTCCAGTCCATCATAATGACAGACAGCCTCAAGATCTTTTTTGCTTTTCATCAAAAAATTCATTCAGTTATGGAAAATAATTAGTCAATACAACTGCTGTTTACTACAATGACCACAGCCCTCCGTTCGTAACACTGTGCCTTTTTTGCACCTGCTTTTCAAACATACTAAAACACTGTGCGCAGTCAGTTGCAAGTTTGATAAATCACATTGGGGGTGCTAAAGGATTATATTTGCATCTCCTCCTCCCAGTATTTTGCACTGTTCGATGATCTGTATATTCATGAGGGCAAACACGCTAAATGGATTGTGTGTGCTATTTTGCTCATCTGACAGATGCAATCCTCAGTGCACCCTGTTAGTAAATCAGCTTTGCGCATGCTATCAGGTTTGCACATGTTTTTATACACGCAAGCCTTTAGTAGATCAGGCCCTTGAAGTTGATGTTATGGATTTTTATATTATTTCATATAGTGCAGTCTACATGAAATGTTGCACATCAAGTGGGAAGAATACAATTTGTCCTTCTAGACTTTGAGTATCGCAAAAAACATCCATGTTTAATTTAGTGTATCAAATGTGTTAACCTCTTCAGGGCTGACCTCTTAGACCTTTTACATTTTGAGTCAGGGATGATCAAATGTAAGCTTAACTTCCCCCTTCTGTTAGCTTCAGTTACTATCTCTTATGTTAACACGTTGGTTTTGATTTTTGTCTTAAGTCAGCCATAAAATACCCTCAGAACTATTATAATCATTCAATTTATTTCTCAATTTTTAGTTATCTTGTTTGGCGTTCCTTATTCATGAAAAGATTGCTTTTAATATTTTTGGGTTGGCCTCTTGGGCCTTCCTTTTGCCAGCTTATTACTCGATTTCAACTTTAAAAATAGTAAAATGAACCTAATAACATTATTAATTCAACTAGAAAAGCACTGTGTGTGCAGACCTCTGCCAAGCAGCTCAGTTCAATCCATAAATTGTGATTTCCACCCAGCATTATAGTCCTATATTTTATAAGCGCATTGTGGAATGAAAAATATAAATCTGCAACAAGTGTGATTATCGTTGACATAAATATCATCTAATAGAATTAATTAGTGAGTAGTGGATCTTGTAACTTGTTGACTGAACCAATTTTCTGCTGCTTGTAGAGATGTTGATTGTGTATGCGTCACAGTGGGCAATGTCGCCAATCTGTCAGTACTTACAATACTATTCGTTGTCATTTCAAACATTATAATAAATTATATTATAGCTTTACAATAATTACTAGCAGGTTCTCATTGAGGTGACTTTACTATTTCTCATTAAAATTACTGTTTTTTTTCTCTGTCATTGTTGCCCCTCTAGGACAAATGAGAAATGCAAGATTTTATTTCAAAGCTTTAAAAAAAAAAAACATGAAACAACTTATTGAAAGAGAGAGCAATGGCCATGTACTTATTAAATGCCATGGGAGAGCCTTGGAAAGCAGGCAGCAGTTTTACAAAAACACTGAATAAGAATCCTTCAGAAAACATAAGATATGCCAAAAGATATTCTTTGGAGATTTCAAGTTGTTCAGCCAACTGTCGAGCTTTGAACATCGGCTTCTCTTATACTGCTTTTACACTAAAATTAGCGGTTAAATGCAGGTTTTTCTGAACGTGGCTAAACCGGCTAACAATCGGCAAGTGACTCTTTTTCCACTGCAAGCAGACCTGGGTCTAATTGGGAGCAGCTGCGTGGTTGCTGTTTATTCCTCTGGCGCATCAAGCTGATGTCATCACTTTGGTGACCATCAGCAAGACAAAGCCCCTCCATGTTAACAATGGAAAGGAGCATAGAGGCCATGGACTTTACTTTGAACTTTTGTTCCTCAATGAAAATATACAAACTCGGTGCTGATGATACAAAAGGCAGATGGAATCTGTTGCTGAGACGGAAAAGAGTCATGTAAGTTACAGACGGAGGGGACGGGTGTGATATTATTCTATGGGGATGTTACGACAACGTCACCTGTAAATTAGCGGGTCGACCCAGGTGTGATGTTCTCACTGAAGCCGGTTGGAGGCAAGCCAATTAAAACCTGTGTCACTTGCAGGGTCAAACAACCTGAGGTGAGATGCCAATTAAACTTTTTCATACTCTCAGCAGGAGCTGATAGTTACCGGGTTTAAGTGGGTTTTTTGGCCAGTCTGAAAGTGGTGTTAGCAAAGACAGTACAGCTCCCAATAGTCAGCATCTCTGCTGCGAGACAGCAAATCGGGGGGCTGGAAAAATCAAACAGGCTATACTTTCAGGCTCTTGTGAGGTTTTTCAGAAGCGGCCACACTGAGTTGAAATCAGGTGTTTCTGCACAAGTTTTAATTGTATAAGCATTACATCCAAATGGATGCAGTGTTTCTGGTCCCTGAAAACAGAAATTTTTAAAAATAGGTCCCAACGTGGATAAATCTTGAAATGCCAGCTCACGACACTGACAATGAATATGGACAGTTTTAGAAACAATGATGCCATAGACCCACCTCTCCCTTATTCCACATGACATTCCAATGACAACAGAAACAATGGCAGTCATGTTTGTGCTAAAAAACCTTCTGAGCTTGTCATGACTTTAACAACAAAATCTTCTTCTCTGCAACCACCATGAGCAACAAGGGGACAAGGAGAACAGCATACACCAGTTGTTTGTTGACATTTCTCATGATGCATGGGTGTGCTCCATGTCTTCTTCCTTGGCTTGGTAACTGTCTGTTACTATAAGTGCTATGGTGTTTTAAATGTTTTCATGTAGAACATGGAATGTTTTCAATATGAAGAGGTTATCTGAGAAATTGTGTTTTAATGCACCTGACTATTGGCATTGTGTGACACATTATTTAGTGATACAACCATCCAATAAATTGAGTTATTTTTGACTTGGAGCATGGAATACCAAATATCTTATTAACAGTGAGGAGGATTTAAAGATGTGTCCAATGTCTGATAACATCCTCAGCACAGTCCACCAAACAAACAATAAGGCCTTGTAATTCTTGCTGGTGTCAACATCTATTGTAAGTATGGCAATTGCAAACTCAGGGTGAAAGTCTCCAGGAAAGAATGAATTACTTAGCTGCAACATCCAGAACACACTTCTGGGAAGCTGTTAAGTTGGTCTGTGCTGTCTGGCCCTGCTATGGTCTGCTGACGAGACAGTGACTAACATACAGTCTATTTACAGGTTTCTATACTTTCGGGTTTTAGGTTTGAAAGTACCCCAAACAACAGTTTGAATTGTATGGGTTTTTGTCAAAACTCAGATCAGATAACTTTTACAACAAAATCCACCACACTTACACAATGTTAAAGAGACAAACAGAACACACCACACTGCGATGGGATGGCCTCTGCACACAGAGTGTGTGCATATTGTTTGTCTCCAACAATCAGTGTCTCCAGGCAAAGGCAAGATATTTGAGGACACAGGACACTCTGCCACCGTCTTTAATGATTCTGTTTGTGGGTTGTTAGACCTGCAGCATGAAATCTGCCAGAGGAACTCTGTCTCTTTCTGTGAGATGCAGCAGCATTGGAAAGCCATTAGAAACACCAGTCAATTACAGTGCCCAATAGATGGATTTTCCAGTCAAGCGTGGTTAGGCTCAACATAAACTAATGGGGAGTCTTTAAATGAGCTTGACCTGCATATGATTTTAATTAGCTTTCCTGCCCTAAAGGCTTCCATTAACTGTTTGAAAAAAATCAATAGAACCAGTATTGATGCTGTGCGAGAGCTTAAACGATGTCCTAACACTCCGCTGATTCAGTGGTGATAGAGACAGAGGAGGAGAAAAACACATAGACAATTTAGGTACTCTTGTTTACTGCTGTCATATTGATATGTGTTTCGCTGTCTTTGTATCTGGTTGAGTTTTTCTCATGGCTACATTTAACTTGACTTTCAACATGAATCTCCGTGAGTGAATGGCATTAAGAGAGTCACTGAATTCTACAATCAAATCTCAAAACTGCTTTGATTGTACAAACAAAATCTGTGATTTTCCTAAAAGATAATTTTGTTATCTGTCAGCTTTGCACAGCAGTTGGATATGCCTGAATCCATGTCTGTTATCAGGCAAACTCCAATTTACAACGACTGTGAGCATCTCAAAGCACAATCAGAGTCCTTTAGAGCTGGAGAAGGAATGAGCTACAAGCGAGACAGCAGTGATTAGCATAGATGCTAACAGCTGCAGCAGCAGTTTTATTATATAAATAGATAACATAGAATATTTTCACTCCACTTCTGACAAGTTTTGATGAGAGTTTCTTTTACCAAGTGATTGTGTTCTGCAGCACAGTGGCTCTCACCTACGACGTTGATTAAGTGTTGACTGATGGAATGATCGTCCAATCATGTGGCTTGATATGCTCCTGAAAGGATCTGCCCTCCCCCAACACTTTCTACAAGCTCCTTTCCAGATGGACTAGTGAAATATATTTAAAGTTCCATTTGGTGTGCCAGGTTGGTTATTTTTTACAGACTGACAAAATTCTTAATACTACATGTCCATTACAAGTCTGTTCAAGCAATTAAATCAACTACAGCCCTTTTCCCCATGTATTTATGCAAAGGCACTTCAGGGGGATACAGCTTTTTGGGAGCATGAGAGAGGGTGCTTCAGAACATTCTTTTCCTTGTGTAAGCATGTAGATATTCCCAATGGATTTGCATGCTACAGTCTAAGTAACGTGATGCCTCTGATACTGTGCCTGGAGACAGAATTAATGAGAGCGTCAACTTGTCCCCCCAAATCAGTCTCTGCAACATTCGCAGTTTAAGTAAAATGTCTCGGAATACATTTTACAACTTGAAATGGCGGTTTGAATGGGCTTGAGTGAAAAAATAATGTTTTAATTCTAGAGAAGTATTTGTCACTTTTTGGCATCTCAAAGTTTACACACACAAAGTTTACTAAACTTTTAGGGGCAAATCCCCTCTCAATTATTAGAGTGGCTGTGACTTAATTAAAGGTTCTTTGTAGCTAATTATACGTCCAAGTGTATGGTGTTAGTTTATTTTTCCTGATGTTTGAGTTGGTCCCTCCAGCATCTACAACTGTTTATGTCTCACATGCTCAGGCTCCTGCTTAGGCTGCCTCTGGAACACTTTAGTCAATAAGAACCAGCAGACAAGGACATGTTTGTAACAGTTTACAAACATGAAGACGTTGAGTATGTCCCCCCAGCCAGGATATCATCCCTTTTCTTTTTTGTGCTGTTTGCATTTGTTACAAAACAACATACACAACAGCTGACAACCATCCTCCATATTTACTTTTTACAGTCACATTTTATTGATTTAATTATTATCAGTCGACACTGTCCAGGTGTCCATGGTCTTTTTTACACAGGTTAAATGCCCTCCACCATGATGTATTAAGAGCGCAAAGTTAGGTTTTTACAATGACTTGGAAAATGAAGGTCCTCTGTTGCCAGCAGTCCTCTTGATGTGTAGTTGTGCTTTTGTGTGAGCAACTTTTTCTCACAGCCAGAAAGAAAACTGAGGTGACATGGGGTCTGCTTGGGTGACTACTTTCATTATACCTCAGTAAAACTCGCAGTCATCGCAGTTACACAGGCGGTCATCTGTTCCCTGACATGAACATAAACACAGGGACAACACCACAGACACATGACCACTCTCACATTAACTAGTCTGGGTGTAATTATGGGGAGGTTATATTTGTCTCATATGAATGGCTGATCTGCTTCCCTAATAGGTAGCGCTATAATAAGTGGTTTTTGCCTCAGTAGCACAGATCTTAGCAAAATAATTATATAATACAAAAATATCTCACTTCCATTTTCTTTTGATCCAGCCTTCTGCTGGTTCATCTGATCATTTCATGTGCAATGGATAAAATACAGGGGAAAAAGTTCCAATATCATGAGTGGTCCTGGGACCAGTCCCCACAAAGTTACAGGGCCTGCCCAGTACATTCTGAGTGCATGAATCATATGTATATGTCTGTACTCTCTCAGACTAAAGCTCTTTTGTTAAACCTCCTCAGACGCCAGATTTTTGTTGTTCATCCAGCTGAGAGCAGTAGATTGTGGAATTCTTGACTTTGATAACAAGCCTGCAGATGATTAACTTATTTATTTTTTTCCTGAATTACAGTAACAAGATTTACTCTTAAGATTGAAATGTCTGGTGGTTTTCTTTTAAAGAAAGACACAGTTGTCTAATTATTCTTCATTATGTCAGTGTTAAAAACTAAATAATAAATGAATAATTTAATAATAAATGGCTAAGAATATGTAAAATGGGTAAATAAATACATAAATAAACAAGCAAATAACATCTATCAATTCATCCATTCTCCAAACCGTTTACCCCTGTTGTGGATGTAGTAGTCTGTCATCTATCCTACCTGGCACTGGGTAAGATTTTGCCATTGAATCGCAGGGCTGACATAGAGACACAGACAAGTGCATACTTGCACCTAAGGGCCATGTCTATTCAAACTGACTTTACAAGCACGTTTTTGATGTGTGGTTGGAAACTGGAGTTTCAAGAGAAAATCCATAGGAAGAACACACAAACTCACCACAGAAAGGTCTGCCTGGACCAGGGAACTGAATCAGCAACCTCCTTGCTGTTAGGCAAGAGTATCTGCAGCTCTTCATAACAATTAATTGAAAACATATTCAAGTATTGAGCCCATGAGTAACACAAAACCAAACTGAAGGAACCACTGCTCTGCTGTTGTGAGCACAAACCAAAGACGTTTAAACCTCTCCATAGCCATTTTTTTGGGAGTTCTTACAACAGTGTCTTTCCCAATGATATAATTCAACTCTGCAAAATAAATGTATGGGATGTGGCATCATATACTTCCATTTCTGAAATAAAGCAATATTCTGTGAGCTGTATTATAGTTTTTAAAAAACTTTTTCCCACAGAGTATGATACCATTGTTGAATAAATAATCACACCCTGACAGAAAGAAAGAGCAAGGGAAAGGGAAACACCCTGACTGAACGTAACCTAACATTTAATACATTACCAATCAATCAAATGTTTTTGAAGCTCAAGTGTTGCCTACAACCCAGTTATAACTCTTTGGTTATTATTTTGCAATGCTATGAACAATGGGCCATCTCTGCAATCAGCTTTAAACAGAATTACAAAACAGAGGATAAAAAGCTGTGATATTGTTGCATATATATAAAGTTTTGGAACATTCAAGAAACTGTGAATCCCTGTTTGGAAAGTCTCGTGAGTGAGATGTTGAAAAGAAGGAGCAAAGAAACATGTTTCCTTTATGAACTGTGATTTGTGTTTGTGTCTCACTGTTGGGGAGCTTTACAGTAAACTGTTATTGGGCACTGTTGGACCCTTTTCAATAAAAAAACAATAACAACATTGGTGACCATATACTCAATAAGCCCTATTCACTTTTGTTTTTGCTGGAACTAGGGCGCTGCCATGTTACATCATTTTGTCATCTATCGTTCTAGAGCAGAAGTTCTGTTTTGGGTATCGTCGCACATTCAGTAGCTTGCTTTGTATGTGCTTTCAGCAACTTGTGGAGGAGAAAAGTTTATATACAGTGTTTGAACAACATCCTGAAACTTTGCCTTGCTGCTTAAAGGATAAGTTCAGTTTCTGCAGCTTTCACATTGTTTATAGAATGAAGGAGAACATCATACTCACCCAGAAGGCTTTCCTGATACAAACAGTGCTTCAGGAGATATTTAGATCCAAAATCGAGCGGCAGACATCCGTATAATGGTAGCATATAGGGCATACAGCGCCCCTCCTAGAACTGCATTAATCGTACAAAAACTCATTAGTTTCCCCAATATTCCATCATGGTCCACTCACGCTACTCCTCCACGACAGTCTGTGTTGCCCCAGACATGATTTTTGTAACTGTGCCGACCTCTGAATTGAAGAAGCAGAATGTATGCCTCCACGCCTGCGCAGTACTCTCTGAAGCGCTGCCTCCGCGCCCTCCTTTCGATGACCTCCTCATCTGTAAACTCTGTCTCTCCTTCATTCTATAAACAGTGTGAAAGCTGCAGAAACCAAACTTATCCTTTAATGTGGTAGAGTTCACTAGTTTACTTGTACGTCTAATCACAAAGCAGGATTTTTTGCTCAGTGTTGATCGGTGATGTGTAGCTAACCGGCTAGCTATGTCTAGTGTTATCTGTCCTGGGAGGGGATGCTGAAACAACTGGATCAAGAGGAGAGAGCAGTTAAAACAGCATTGTTATGAGCCTCAGACACCACTTTTAACCCACCTACAATGCAGTCCTTAGATCCCTGTCCAGGAGATGCAGCCATCCTTCACACCTTCACTCAGGTGACGAGAATGATACCCCTCCAAGAGGGCGAACATAAGGCGAATGACTCTCATCAGGGCTGTACATTGTGAAATATATTTTTTTCTGGCCTTAGGACCACCCAATTTGCCATTATAAAACTGCTGTCATTACTTTTTGTGTGCTGTGAATAAGTGAAAAATATTTTTTTTCTTCCAGGGAAGAAAAAAAGAAAACAGTGTCTCATTTTTTTTCCTCTTTTAATTTCCACTTTTGACTGTTGAATTGATAGATTATATGTGTTCAAACAGAAGCCACAGGAAATATAAAAAAAACTGCACTTGTTCTGTGATTTGCCCATGGGCTAGACCTTGGACATGTCTGCATCACTTGTTTGAAAATATGACTAAATATTACCAGCTTGTAAATATTACAGCTTATCGCCTCTTTGTAAATATGACCAGATGTCACCTATTTCTTAAAAACATAAAACTGAGACATGGACTAACTTTTCCAGTTTAAGCAATAAACTTTGGATCTGAAGACACTGATATGGATGATGAAACTCGTGATTTTAAGAATACACAACAAACTTGTAAGGATTTCATCTTTATTTATTTTAAATAATGTGCATTGGATGTTGAGAAATTACCTTATTTTGGATTTTAAATTACACGCATTTTCAATTTACAAGTGAACAAATACACAATGATGGATTAGGCAGTATCTCTGCACTTCGGTGATGCTTGTGCCATATCCAATGTTGTAGCCTTATGGTCAGAGCTGCAGTGAGAAAATGCTTACATATTGGTTAAAAAATGCACTACAATACCAAAAATGGCTGAGGATGGACTGGATGCAAAAGAAATGTTAGTCAGTAGACACTGGTCCCAGACATCTCTTCCGAGCTACGAGGCATCCTCTCTGGATAGCAGAAAACAGTGAAGCAACCTGCTGTGCGTCAGCCAGGAACACACAAGCACTTTGGAACTCGGCCTCTGTGATCAGCTTTTCAATACCACCTGATGAATGGCAGAGGTCCCACATGGACTTGATGACCAGCAAAGGCTTGCCACTTAAAATCTGGTAGTCATTATATCTTTGAGGAAAAAAAGAAAATCAATGCACTTAATGATCATGAAAATGTACACATGGGGTGATTCATGAAAAAATGATAATAAAAATAATAATAAAAAAATATTGTAAATTAAAGCAAGAATGCACCATGGTCCTGACCGCGTCACTGTTGTGACCTTAAAGCACACTCTTATGTCATATTGTATATCACCCTAATGCATTTAAATAGTCAAGTGAACATTGGAGCCATTCAGTGTTCAGTGTTCCTAGTTGTATATTCCTACCATACATAACCTTTTTGTTATTTTTTTGCGTATTAACACTGCTCCTGGTGATTGAAGATTTCAGTCAGAAGTCGCTGACCCTCAGTCCACTAAGACTCTTCCAGCTGAGCTGACAGCCCGATTGCATACACAGACACTTGCTCCTACTTGCCAACCTTGAGACCTCAGAATTAGGGAGATTTTCAAAGGGGGGGGGGAGGGGGTCATATACAAACAAAACAAGAACAATTTCACAGAGTTCATTTATTGGACAAAGAAAATAACAGTCCACAGTAACAAAGTAAAGTCACATAGCAAATTTAATAGCTGTCCACAGTACCCATGCAAAAGATGGTAAACAAAAAAAATGTCTTAATTAAATAAATAAATAAAACAAAAAAAAAGGCATTCATTGCATAGATTGGTGGTTAATCTATGCAATGTATGCTCAATAAATAAAAATACAAACAAAAAAGGCATACATTGTACATACAAAATGTGCACATAGCATATCCCGTCCCCTTCGCGCTGTCCCGGCTAAACGGGAATTCTCTTTTCCACTCATTCTGGAATTTACACGAGTACTTTCTCTTCTTACTCATTTCTTCTTCTGCTTCTTCTTCTTCTTCTTCTTCTTCTTCTTCTTCTTCTTCTGTTCTTGACTTCGAGCCGAAGTGTAACCGTTATTAATGTCCGGCCGGGAACGGCGCCCAGTCGGAAGAGAAGGATGGTGTAGCAATATTATTGTCCGGGTGGAAAATCGGGAGAAATTTGTGAGAATTGTGGGCCCGGGAGATTTTTGGGAGGGGCACTGAAATTCGGGACTCTCCCAGGAAAATCGGGAGGGTTGGCAACCTTGCACTTGCTCCATGGCACCATGGGAGATTTGACCACTTAAGCGAAAGTCGAAAGACAAATTGCGGAAGTAGCAGAATACTCAAATGTGAATATCCATCTTGCAAAAAATATGAAATTACAATACTTCTATAACAAGTGCCTCTCAAGAACCCTGGTGAGCTTCAGAACATTGTATTCTAGCCTGATACTGACCATTGAACAGTTGTATAAGTACATAATACCTACTTCTTCATTTTACTAGTTATCTACACTTGTTTCACATGTCTTTCTTCTTCCTCTGCACAACAATTTACAATATACAAAATGCTGCCATTTTGCTGGCCAATCATCTACAGCAATCTCTCCTCCCCAGTAGTGGTGATATGGACTTCTTCCTGTGGAGGCATATTGTTGCAGCCTGCAGTTTCAGTGTGCAAAATGGATGTGACCCTTATGACACTAAATAGCTGTCAACAGCATATAAACTGGGACAGTTTCTTGTTCCCTCTGCACACCTGTACTGACACTGTAGAAAAAGCCTTTAAGAACTCGTTGCCCCATCCAGATGGTGGCTACAACAGTCATCTGGATCATTTATCATGTGTATCTGCTGAGCACAGGGAGTTAACAGGCAATTAAAATCATCAGTCACACAACAAAAGCAGAGATTGGAAAGGTAGAGAAGAGGAAAGGAAAGATACCTCTCTGCTGGTTTCCAAGCTACTTCCACTCTCTTTTAGTGTATTTAAGTTGTGTAAAAAAATAAAAGTAACAAAAAGATAAACAGAGGAAAATCGAAGAAATTGAGTAGCAGACTCTGGCTGTGAATAGTCTTTGACTTTGAAATGGCATAAAACATTTGAACCTTTTATTTCTTATTGATTGTCTTTACTAAGGCAATAGAAGAGCGATTTAAAGAGAGACAGATACAAAGCAGAAGATGTGTTGTGCTGTCTCATAGGAGAGGTTTTGTGCTAGCTAGCCTGTCTGACACTCAGAGATCCCCTCTTTAATAGGGTCCCAGCTTCCCACTGATCTCTCTTGTTCCCACTTAATGGGGATGTGGAGAAGCAATGACGTGTGGGAAAGGCCAGTGAAACCAGCCCTTTACTTGCCCACCACAATCAATACTCATTTGGCCAGCACCTCTTTCCCCCCAAAAAGTAATTAATGAGAAGAAGGGAGCAATGTGGCCGCTGACAGCTGATTTCCCTGCCGGTCCCTGTCCTCAGCACCCTGTCCACTTCTCATACCGCTACTTAAACGGTCATTATGCTTGAAATCAAGTACTCAGGAATAGGAAATGACTAAAATGTGGCCAGACACAGGAACAAAGCACCACTATTTCAATAAACAGCACTTCTTCGCACTTTAAAAAAAGGCAAAAAAAATGTTTTGCTCTTGTAATGTGATATTTTGCTTCACACGCACACTTACAGTCTTGCTCATTTAGAGTAAATGAGTTCTGTAGCACCTCAGCTCCAAAATGATCACCATTCGGTCTTTCAGGCTGTTGGATACAGAGGTGAAACTCCGAAGCTTTTTTGTCCAGTGCAATCTATGCATTTAGTAACACTGCTTCATATTCACTCCTGTGTGCTATAGTGTTCCTCTCAACTCTTTAGTCAGAGCCACTGATACACTTCTAACATGATTCACTGAAGTTAGGGTATAACTTTTTTGTCTGCTATAATATTATGATCATTGACTTCACTGCTCATATTTGATATTATTTGCACCCATTTTGCTGACAATAATAATAATAGCAAAGACATTGTGGATAGAGAAAGCAGGAAAAGACGCATAATAAACAGGCTGTGGGTAGGAGATGAACCTGGGCAAACTGAGGCAAGAGGAAATATGTGGACAAAACCCACAAGGCTATTTGCACCTCTTACTTAGTTGATCAGTGAGTCAGCCATAAGAACAGAAAAAAGTATCAACTATGTAAACCATGTGAAACAGAGAGTGTTAAGAAATACCTTTACAACAAATTATTTGCTGAGTACACTGTAGTTGAGAACTTTTACATTTACATATCCTTTTTGCCATAGTCAAATTTGCTTGAACTGTGCCAGGAACCACTTTGACGAATGGACAAGGTATTAGGTCGAAGTATGGTACATTTGATCAAGGTGATTTGTATGCACAACAGTGACCAACCAGTTTTTCTGCAAACATTTTCATCACAGGAAGCCAAAACTTCCCAGTGGAAACAGACTTGACCAACCAGACACACTGCTGTTGCACTCTAGGACTGTAGGTGGTGTGTGCCATTTCCCTTCAACTGAAAAAATACATTTAAATTCAGTAGAAGCAGGTAAAAGAAAAGGTAGCCGAATAAAAATCACTGGTTTGTACATATTATTTGTTGCACAAGGTTAGAATGACCCATGTATCTCAAAACAAAACAAAACAAAACTGATAAAACTTGAAATTGCAATAATCACAAGAGCTCCAGCAACACTTGTTGTTTAGGAAACAACTTCATTAGACTTCACCTCTGCAGTTCATAATAAGTCTACACAGTAAATTTTGACACATGGCTAACAAACAAACACGAAGATGTGTTAAAAAGTTGTGTGTTTTAAAAAAGAAATGCTTTGACTTGTTCCAAATAAAGTCATCACTGTCACATCAGAACAGAATAAAAACTTTCAGAGCATCAAAGTCTCCTCTTGTCTCGTCTCTGTGAACAGGAGTGCAGAGGGAGAGAAGAGGAGTGCTGCTGCAGTGGAGGGACAATATAAATAGCAGTCGACCCTCCTATAGCACCCAGAGCAGACTTACTGCAGCAGAACACACAGCAGGCAGCATGGCATTGCACTCTTTCACACTGAGTACATTTCAAGCTGAGACATCCATACACAACCCTGCTGTCAGAGTCAGCCAGCCCAGAGAAATAACCGACAACTACACTAATACTTATATGGGTCATGAAGGATTGTTTGGGTACAGAAGACAGCCTGCACTTTTGAAGCGCTCATAATGCACAAGGGGACAGCAAGTGATTAAATAAAAATATAGGCTGAAGGGACAATACTTTACCGCATTTGGGAAGTAAAGGTCATAGTTACTGTTTTCTGAATAAATAAAAAGGTTATTTTGGAGACACATCTTTTCCTGTAAACTTCTTTTGTCACACTAGACTAGTACACAAACAGGTTTTCGACTTGCTCGCACTTCAATGTATTACAACGCAATAGTCGGTCAAAAACTTTTACTGAAGGGAAGGAAATGGTCTGAGTAATCAAGTTTAACAAGCTATTGCCCAAGAGGACAGATTACATTGCTTGATATAACTCCCATCTCATGAGAATAAACTGACATGAGAAAACAAATAGATGAGAGATGAGTTACATGAAGATGACTGCACAATGTTGTTTATGAAAAGAGGCAGAAAAGCTTGGCAAAAGCAGGCTTGTCAAGTGTTTGATGTCTCACTCTGAGCATATTTTAAGACACTGTGGAAAGAAGACCTTAAACTGACCGAGTCTTCAGTGGTTGTAAAAATGTATAAAGGTCTACAGAGATTTAAGGTAGCTCCGCTGTCATTATGAATGGTTTGATGGAGTGCGGCTAATGCAATTTCATTCAAATGAACTCAAGCGACAAAAGGCATTGGCAACTGATTTATCGAACTTTCAGAAGACAATGGGGCAGCATTCTTGGGAGGAAATTGAACCTGAAAGATTGAAGAGAGGATTGAGGTGGGAGTTGAGAAAGAGAAAACTTCAGAGAACATCCATCAGGATTGGGGAACAATGAATTCAATCAGTCTGTATTAATGAGCCGACGCTTAAAATAGTTCCTGTTGTGAGGTGAAGTCAGGGGAAATGATCTTTGCAGGGGGGAAGAAGCTTCCTGATAAAAGTCTGGGCATAAATCATTTTGTAGAGTAGAAATAGCTAATCTCTTTCCTTCAAACTCCCCACCTGCTCTGAGCACTGCTGAATAGTGATCCTGGGGAATAGCTATTCTTAACTCTGACTGTGAATGGGTGACTTCCAGTGTGTCTGGCGGGCTCTCACAAGCTGGCTGAAGATATATGGCCACACACATTTCTTGTAAGTTCACGTTTGCCTCTCAAAGTGTGTTAGTTTTACACAACCCTGTTAGTAGTTTCATATTAATGATTATATATTCACAGATAAGAGTTACAGTGGGCATCTTTTCTGATGGGCTTAATGGGTCACATTTTGCTTTTTCATGTTTTATAAACCCTTTTATGTTTTAAATCTCTCTTTCACATGATGGAGTACGCCTATAAGGCAAACATCAAAGTCAGGACTTCTTCCTCTCGTCCTGTGAACAGTGCCAAAGGCTACCTGAAATAGTTGATTCCCCACCCCACAAATAGACCTGCCAGTGTGAAGTCCTACCAAAGTTAACTCAGCAGATCAAGTCCATTGGTTTCATTTGGCAAGCCAAGTGTAGAGCATAGATTGTAAGACCGCAGAGCAGCTAGAAATGGTGCTGAACAGTGCTGCTGACTGAGTGCTACAGAGTAGACTAATCAACCAATCAGAGTTGACTGGGCCCACATGGGAAAGGGAGCATCTCAGGCAGACTTAACATACAGTAGAAATGGATCACTTAGTATGTGAAAACTGAAAGGTATTCTGAACACACGTGATTGTGAATCATAATCTAAATTAAATTAACTTGAGTTAAGACAAAACATGACTGCCATTATGATTCTTTATAGGCTTAAACATTTAATCAAACTAAAGGAGAAGTTCACAAAAACAATACAAGTAAAATGTTCAAATTAAAATGTTATTTATATTTACTTCACAAAGTCTAATAAAATGCACAGCAGTCTAGTAGTAACCATCAGCCAATCACATGACCGCTACTCCCTACTAATGCTGGTACTGCATGGCATGCCAAAGGACATTTATTTCTATACAGGTCTTTTTCCTTTTTTGACCTGGTAACTTAGGGGGGAACAGCCTAAATGACTCCACGCTGGGCTGTCGTGCTTCATGTCCATAAATTATGAGGCTTGAATACTTTTTTTCCCTCAGTGAATTGCTGATTTGGACAAAGAAGCAATGTTGCTAATTGTTTATAGTTTACTTGCTATCTACAAACTGACACATTTCAGAACGATCGCTTATTCAACTGCTTTTTTTCTGTTTAAATTTACTCTAAGTCTAAAAATACAGGAAAAATGTCAATACAATGAGACAAATATAGGATTATTTATGCCTTAAGATTATGCCATACATGCTGGCTTTTGTCTGTCAGTATAATTTTGGGATGAGGTCCATTTTCTGCAGTCTATTGTATTTTAGAGGGATTTTTGACTGTTTGGAGCATTGACTGTGATGAAAGCAGCCCTCTGTATCTCTTGCTCACCCTGAAACCTCCTTTTAAATGCCATACAGTGCTCATTCTTTGAACATCAGCCATGAAACATGATAGAAAAAGACAAAATATGTTCTTTCAGATATATACAACACGGCACACTAAATCTCAAAACACATTCTCTCCCTCTTTAATGAGTTCCTTATGACGAGGTACAAAGTGGTGCATAACGACTGAACTTTTACAGTTCAGTGTGACGAGTAGCTGGACTGAGACATAGCTGTTGCTTGACAGTTCAGTATACTGTATTTTGTCTCATCTCAAGAATTTCTGCTGTGTGTAGAAAAGAAAACTCTACGAGCAGGGTTGTGTCTTTGACGTTTTTATCCAGTTATGTAAACAAAACACCCCCTCCCCCCCAAAAAAAAACAAAACCAAAAAAAAACAAACAAAAAAAAACAAAGTAAAAAGCAACCCCCCCCCCCCCCCCCCCCCCAAAAAAAAAATAAAATCCAAAAAGATTGAATCATTGTGTGTAGATCTTGAGTCTGACTTCTGACTGTCACCTCATGATTAATCAGGTTTTTTGTTTACTCTATAATTTGTACTGGCTTAAACTGAAGGTATTTTACTTCCTGATTGGAAAAAAACCTGCTTTTATTTTGAAGAAACAATAATGGATATTTTCATGCAGCAAAGAGAAAATTGCATTTGACTTGTCCACTGCACCGTCTGCAAGTTTTTCACACTGAAATAAGACATTGAAAGACGCCGAACTGTCATTATCTTATATGATGGTGGGAGAAAGGCATGTCCATGGTAAAGGTCAAAATTATACAATGTTTGCATATGAACTGTGCACAGAAAAACTCAATACAAACTGTACATTAACACTGAAAGCACAAATTGCCACAAGTTTTAAAAATGAATCATTTAAAATACTGAAAAAAATGTGGTTGTCAAAACATCATCACGAACAATACAAACATTAAAAACCAGAGACCTTCCCAATTTCGCATTATAATGTGAGCATGCTAGACATAGATAAAGCTTAATTTTGGCTCAAATCTTTTGAAAGTCACCGCAGCTTCTCACTGTTAGTGACAGTACATCCAGCAGCTCTGTGTTCAAATGAATAAATGTTATCTGATTGTTTAATAAAATCCTCAAACAAATATATTTCTTCCCCAAACAATTAAAGTATTCTTATCACAGGCACTAGATCCTGCTATGTGATAAAAATGTAAGCCATGGGGCCTTTTTCTCAATTAAACTAAAGCATATCAATTACTTGAGCATTTCGTCTGATCTCTCAGGTAATTGAGATTAATCTGTTATGTGTGTCCCTAAAGTTTGTGTTAACTGTATGACTTTGTCCCTGGCTCACTCTACCTGCTGTTACCCATTTTAATCAGGTCTGTATTTGTATGCGATAAACTGAATACAAATAAACAGACACCAGGCCAACTTTGGAGCAGATCTCCCCACTGGGCCCAGCTGTGCTAATATGGCCCTTTTCACCTCATTTTCACTCCTCTAGCCCTGATCACCTCTAGCTCCCTCAGTGTCCTCAATAAAAATAATCCAAAAATCAAACTCTCACAGGCTGATTTAACATATAAACCTAAGCTGCTTCACAGTCAGACATGCCAAAGACTTGACATCATGTATTCAAGGTACTCCTGCTATACTCAGTTTGACTTCACATCTGTTGTTTTCCCCCCAAAAAAATTCAATCTAAACCATTCTCTGCTTAATTAAGTAGTTTAACATGTTTGTGTCTTTCTTTATATGTGATTATGTGTGGTAGCAGAAGGCCACTGGCACAGATAGAAAGAATGCTGAGGGGCAAAAAATGGGAAAAGGGCAACAGATGCCCTAGGTCACTTCATGCCCCCTGGGAAGCAAGTTAGAAAAACCTGCCAACAAACACCTGTGAACTTCAGATCTCAGATGTGTTTCACAATTTTTACACACAAAGATACACACACATTACGACTGCTGTATGTAGGTTGGACAAATTTTATTGTGTCTGAGTGTGCTGCTGCAGAGCCTGATTGTTTTCATCTTTAATACACATAGGGCCCAATCTAATAAAGATAAAGGTTTGGGTGTATTAAAACGGGCAAACTTGATAGCGTGTGCAAATCTGATCTACTAACAGGGTGCACTAAGGATTGTGTCTGTCAGATGAGCAGAATATCGAGCACAGTCCATTTAGCGTGTTTGCCCTCTATACAGAGTACATGCAGATCGTCAGAACGTGCAAAATACTGGGAGAAGGAGATGCAGATGTAATCATTTAGCACCCGCAATGTGATTTATCAAACCCGCAAGTGATTGTGTGCAGTGTTTTTGCATCTGAATTTAGTACATTTGAAAAGCAGATCCAAAAAAGGGCACAGTGTTACAAACGGAAGGCTGTGATCATGAGCGTAGACCTCTTGCACCACAGTCCTCACCTATATAGTAATTTTAACTATAAATATTAGTCCTACCTTTATTTCATCTGAATATATAATTTCCTTGACCATGAAAACATACTGATAGCATGAATTTTAAGTTAAGTCATTTCTATTCATGTATCATTTACTCGTGTATCAATCAATTTAGTCATGGACCAATTCATGTAACATCTAGGATTATTTTGTCCATGTATGTTTATGTAAGCAAGGAGACTGTACCTCTGGCAGCTTGCCAGAAACAGAAAGCATGAATTGAGAAGTCTCACAGCTGACCATGTTTGGAATGCAAGTTTACATAGACATGACATTGTTGTCTTCATGTTTTGTTACCATATTTATTATTATTATTATTATTATTATTATTATATACCATACCAATTTTGTTCATAATAATATCTATTTTAGTTCAGTAGTTATTCACGAAAGTCGCATTTTTCGTCATGGTGGATCCACATGGTGAATCGGATCACTTCCAAAATTGAATCATTTGTTCCTTGTCCCAACCCGAAATTTCCTGAAAATGCCATCAAAATCCGTCCATAACTTTATGAGTTATGTTGCTAACAGAAAAACAAACTAACCAACTAACTATCAAAGACACAGGCAATAACATAACCTCCTGGCAGAGGTAACAATTAACAATCAGTTTTTCGAGCAAATACACGCAAACCTTTAGTACATTGAGCCCCAAGAGTAAAGTAATGCAAAATACATCATGCTGAAAAAAGCCTGGGTTTTTCCGAGAATCAGAAATTTTACTTGGGTGAATAGCCTTTAATATGGAACACTGCCCTTAAATAAATAATTGTCATGTAAGAATAATAAAAATTACCACTGTGTAATTTTAAATACCACTAAGCTCTCAGAGTAGTACAAGCTGGACTTACTCATTTATTCAGCTGGAGTTCCCGGAGAGACCCTCATATGCAAGGGACGAACATGCAAACTTCACACAGAAAGGCCCCTGTCCGACCCAGGAATCGAACCGGGAACCTTCTTGCTGTGAGGAACGTGCACTACCTGTGCCACAGAGGTCAGATTAGTGACTTGAAGAGCTGAGTCTAATCAGAAATACTGAAGACCTTAAGTATCATCTCCAACTTGTACAGGGTTTCTCGTTCACTCTTCACCAAGCTTCTTCTTATGACTCTCTTTATTTATCTCATTTTTTTTTTGCTCTCCCTCTGTCTCATTCTTCTCTTCTCCAAACTCTTTCTCTTTGCAGAGCTGAAGGCATCGGCTGGCCTGTGATCCAATCACAGGCTGGCTGCAGCAATCACCGTCTGCTGATTGGTTTTATAATCCTCACTCAGGATCTCAGATGGAAGAGAATCAGCTGGCTGAGAAGTGCTGCTCTGAAAGCTGTCATACTGATGCACACACTCGTACTCACACATATACATACCTGCATGCACACAAAACAACACACAGACTCTCCTTTCTCTCACAGTTCTTGAGACTGCATCATTGCTTTTATTCTTCGTACCAACGTTTCTCTATAACTGTGTGTGGTGGGAAAGCAATGACTGGAAGACAAATAGAAAAGGAGAGCGTTCACATGGCTCAGGTTGTGAAATAAGTGTTATTCATCTTAGGTGTGTGTTTGTATTCTTATTGTCTTTGCTTCATATATGTGGGTCCATCCCATCTACAATAATAACACATTCGTCATTAGGTTTTAGAATATGATGCAACCCAGCATCATGTTGCTGCAACACTGCACCAGGGTACAAGACGACCTGCTGAAAATATGCAATGATTCAGCAACCAGACGCACTCCAACCCAAACTCCCAGATCAGTTAATGTTAACTCTCATATTTAATAATCCAGAGAAGAAAAGCTAATCTTCAAGGCATCATACTGCAATAAATTTCCCAAATCCTCTCAAGTAACAGTGGAGGTCTGATTTGCCTTCCAGCGTTAATAACTACAAGAAAAAAGGAAATTAATTAATCAACACACGCAGGTGCTGTTTATTAAGAGCCAATAACTCATGCATAAACACGCAAGCATAGACACATACACACTCACACAGGCACACGGCTTTGGAAGACTCTGAATCCTACTCTGTATGTGTATGTAATTGCTTAGCAGTTGATTTCCCTGTTCCAACAGCACATTAAATCTGTTTTTAAATTTATTTTACATCCAGTTAATGCAGCTGCTGTCAAGGCCTATTGAGACTCTATGCTGTGTTATAGTCTGTCTTTTAGAGTTCACCTTGAAGCGTAAATGTTGCATCCTGCTTTGGATCACTGTTGCACTGTTCAGCTACTTAAATCCTGTTACCTTTTTCCTTGTCCGACATGTTTTAAGTAGTACAAGGACAAACATGATTGCCACCAGTAATATGCAGTTGTCTCTTGGTGCTATATCAGTCTTAAACATTCAGATGTTGTTCAGCAAATTTCAAAGCAATATTTAAACATTTTCTCACACAGCTGAGAATTATTTCCTGGTTAAAGTACAAAAATAAAAGGTTCAGATCTAAAGGTTAGATTGTGCTAAGGCTAGAAGCAGATAATATTGTAAGCTATACAATTGTGTGAAGGAAAAGATGATTTTGACAGCCAAATAATAGTTTTCACGGCCTGCTTCAACAAACGCCCCTGCTCTCATGTCTATTATATTTAATGGTTCTCAATTAACATGGGGGAAATATTTTTTTATGATTATATCTTTTCAAGCGTCATTGAAGATTTCCAGTTTTGTAGAGTATGATGGCATGATTGACATATCTACAAGCCCATGCAGGGTTAACAAGTGGTCAGACAGCTTGAGGTCCCAGCCAAGCTCAGACCACTCAGTCTGTCAGTAGGTTCATCCAAAGTAAGGTTGTGATGATGTATACAGTATGACCGCTGGCTCCTGTAGAAAAGCTTACGTCACATGCCTTTGAAGGTTTTGGTCTTTTCGAAGAGGTCCAACAAGGCGTTGTGTTTAAAAACTTCATGATTTTAAAATGTAAGTACATGTTTGCAGTGGTGTTTTATAAAGTATGTAGTGTGGCTATATGTGATATGATGGATGAAAAGCCTGACCTGCACTACCAGTTTCATTGATATGAATTCTCAAACGATTTTCATAAAATTCACCACGGAGAAAGAGATAACTGACATTGTGTTTAAAACCAAACCTAAAAGATCAACAGACTGGAATGAATTTGATATGCTTTTGATTAAAAAAATTATTAGTTGTATTGTTACACCGTTAACCTTTGTTTTTAATCGATCTCTCATGGCTGGGAAATTCCCTAAAGGCATGAAAATAGCCAAAGTCATTCCAATTTACAAGTCCGGTGATAAACACTTGTTCTCCAATTACAGACCCATCTCTCTGTTATCACAATTCTCAAAAATTCTAGAAAAAGTATTTGCCAAAAGGCTCAATGACTTCATCTCAAAACATAACATACTTTGAGAACAACAATATGGATTCAGGACCAACAGAACCACCTCACATGCACTCATTGATTTTATAGAACAAATTACAAATGCTACTGAAAGAAATGAATACACAGTTGGAATATTTCTCGATTTACAGAAAGCATTTGACACCATTGATCACAAAATATTACTATCCAAACTACAGAAATATGGTATTCGTGGACTGGCTCATGATTGGCTGACCAGCTACCTGGAGGACAGATATCAATTTGTCCACATTAACAACCAAAACTCAACTCTGTTAAAAGTTACATGTGGGGTGCCCCAGGGTTCAGTCCTGGGACCATTGTTGTTCATTTTGTATATCAATGATTTATGTTTGGTTTCCCGCTCACTTAAGTGTATTAATTGCTGATGACACAACTATCTTTTGTAGTGGAAAAAAACTCAAACAGCTTCTGGATACAGTGGAGAGTGAACTTCAGACACTCAAAAAATGGTTTGATGTCAACAAATTATCACTTCACCTTGGAAAAACTAAATGCATGATTTTTGGAAATAGGGCAATAGATCATAATCAAAATATTAAAATAAATGATGTTGAAATTGTAACTGTGTGTGAAAACAAATATTTAGGTGTTATAATTGATAACAAACTGAATTGGAAATCTCACATAAATCATGTCTCAGCTAAAATTTCCAGATCCATCTCAATCCTGTATAAAGCTCAAGATATGCTAAACCAGAAGTCTTTGTACATGCTGTATTATTCACTCATTGTCCCATACATGACATACTATGTAGAGGTCTGGGGAAATACTTATAAAACAATTACACACACTATTTTTCTGCTACAAAAAAAAAGCCATACGTATCATAAGTAAAAAACCATATCGTGAACCAACCAGTCCCCTTTTTTTGCAATTTAGTATACTAAAATTTATAGACCTAGTTGATTATATCACAATACAAACAATGTTCAAAGCAAAAACTGGTCAATTGCTTAAGCTTCAACCTACACCCTTTTGGGTTCTCTTGGAAATTTCGAAATTTTGAAACCATGTTTTGATTTTGTAAATTGTTTCATGTTTTGCAAGAGAACCAAAATAAATTTCATTCATTCATTCATGAAGGCAGTAATAGCTTTTGCACAAATTAATCCAAAACTCATGTTTAAAAGGATGGAACATGATGACTTCTGGGTAAAGTTGATGAGATATCTGGAGTTTAGAATAGTTAAAAGCATGACTGAAAGGGCCTGAATATGTTGGTTGATACTGATGGAGTAATACATACAGACTCCAATCCATCAGTGAGTGAATGGGAGGGTGAATGGCTGTGAATGGATGAATGTGACTTGAAGTGTAAAGCAGCTTTGAGTAGTCACATACCTCTTTCAGACTGACCAAAAAACAGTTTTAACCCAGTAACAATCAGCTCCTGATGGCAGTTTGAAAGGGTTTAATCAGCATTTCAACTCAGGTCTGCTGATCCTGCAAATGACACGGTTTGTAGCTGTTTGCCTCCGATCAGCTTCACACACGGGTCAACCCGCTAATTTACATTATGACATCAGTGTAATGTGCCCATGGCACAAAATGTTTCCCTCCCTCTGCAACCAATCTCTGCCATTTCAGCAACACATTCCGTCTGCCTTGGTATCATCAGTACTTGAATGCCGTTCACTCTGCGCCGAGTTTGTACATTTTTAAAGAGTGACAAAAGTACAAAGTACAGAAAACTGCTGACTAACATGTCCATGGCTTCTATGCTCCTTTCCATTGTTTACATGGGCGTGTTTTGGTGCACTGATGATGTCATCAGCATGCAGATATCTGCTTGACACACCAGAGGAAAAAAACAGCTAAGCAGCTTGTCTGCTGGTAGTGGGAAAGGAGTCACTTGCCAATTGTTAGCGGGTTAGTCTGTGTTTAAAAACCCATTAATTTGGTGTGACAATGGTAAAAGACTGGAGAGCACTATATAAAATTAAGTCCATTACCATAAAGCACCTCTGGACACAGAACAACAATTCTGCAGCACTGAAGCCCACAACAGAGCGCAGTTGTTCGAATGAAAGCACAGTTGTTGCCAACATGACACTGAGCAGCATTGAAATGACTAATAACCATACAGTTGACCTTTAAACAAATCAGAATTGACTAGGTTCACATGATAAGGGAGATTTAAAAGGGAAGGACCTCTGACAGAGCAACTCAGGGTGTACTCACCGTAGAGCCATGGATCTGTGCCATGCTCAAGCTCAAGTGTCATTCACATTTTAAACATGATCCAGTCCTCCAGGATTAAAAACCACAAACATCCACTTAAAAAATGATCAGGGGTCCACTGACAAGCTTTCACTGTGAAGAGCAGTCTTGCCTGTGCATGTGCTCATACATTTGCAAGCAAGGGCATGCTGTGGCCAGGGAGGTGGACTGCGATTTAGCTTATCACAGGTCACTCACACTTGTAAACAATGCAGACTTTTTTGGGTGCAGAATGACTAGTGTGAGTGCACCATAATAAAGCTGATAATAATGCAGTACAAGCGGTACTCTGTATGTATAAAGTACAATTTTTCAACATCAGTGATCCAGAACTTACCCAAACAGTCAACAAACAATAAAGTATGAACTTAAGGTTCACATGATGTGCCACATCCCTGTGTAAGAGACATTAATAAGACCTTATTAAGAGCAACACTTGGTTTCAACAGCAACAACCCTGAAGAGGTTTGATTAAACTTACAGAAAAAGTTTTCACAGGGAGACAGATCCTCCCTCTTCCTGTCTACCAGGATTGGTGATTATCTGACAAAGGCTGTTCACTTACAAAAGCACTAAACCAATCTGACTGTTCTACATCCTTTTACCACCAATCACCCCTCTACTGTCACATTTTAAATCCAGAGTATTCCCACCAATATTATGAAATTTCCCTTGGGATCAATAAAGTATTCATCTATCAGTCAAAACATCTCAAAGTTTGATCTCCACAATCCTCCTCTACCCGAGACATCAATGTCAAATCAGCATCCAGATCCAGCTCAGTGGTCTACCCTCAGTTAAGCCTGTATCCCTCATCACAGCAAGTGTCGGAGGAAGGAAGTATCCTGACCTGCAGTTGGTCTCACTTTCTATTTTATTACCTGGCAGTGTAGTCCAAACATCATTGCATGCTAATCACATAAGACATCATACAGAGTTGTTTATCACATGATAAATAAAAAGGCCTTTTGGAAGTTCAAATGCATTTATGTAGGGGAACCTTTGCTACCTTTCAGTACCCTGAGAAGAAACAGCATAAATGATAAGATAATAAAAAGTTGCATTAATAAGCTTTGTTCACAAGACCCTCTGAGGCCTCTTTACAGTGTCCTTTGAAGTCTTAATATTTACACCTATTAGACACTTTGCCTCCCCTGCAAATGCTGGGCAAAAGGAATTGGTGTGATGAGTCAATCACCAATTTGTTCCACCTGTAGAGATAATACCTGAGGTTACATATTGGTCAGAGGAGAGCATACAGCAATGGGGGGATTGTAAGTGCATGGAACTGCCTTTGTGCTTACTAAAAATGCACAGCATGAAACCCCTTCATGCTGCCACAAAGCCATATTACATGATCAAGTCTTTGTGGAATTAATATGAATGTCGAGTGGTGAAGCAGTGATGAGGCTTTTATATTGGCGTCTTTGCTTAAATGCTCTGTGAAAAAGGCCTGAAGAGTGTTTGGAGTTATAAAACTTCTCTAAACTTATCATACAAGCTGTGACAGAAAGCACTGGGCTTTGAGTGAAATGTCTCTTTTTTCTAATCAAAGCCTCCAGTCACTTCCAAAGAGGTTAAGTTTCAAGTGTAACATGTGTAATAATTCTTTGGGTGCAAAAAGTTTAGTAGTCATCCAGGTACAGCGATTGCCCAAGGATTGACCATTACTTTGAACTGTAGTGCAGAGAAACTGAAACTTGAATTTTGTGACAAATAACCCCTGAGCTCTACCTGTGACTGTATTGTCACCTAATTGTTATCTTTACACAATGGTCTTGTTTAGTATCACCTTAGGCTGCTCCATCTTTCCTCCCTTCTCGCTCACAGGAGTTGATTATTTCTACCACTTATCTTCAGGAGGTAAAACTGTGGTGTGAGAAACAAAATCATCACCTTGTCCCCCTGTGACCTGCATTATAAACATTCTTACTGGGGTTTAATCTGTGTCCTCAACTGCAACTTGGCTTCTTCATCCTATTACTTGTGGTCTCTGTTTCTCTTTGACCATCTCTTTGTGGACCTCCACAACTTCCATTTTGATGCCTTAATTCTGTTGCTATTTTTCTTTTTTACCTTGTGTGTCTATGTCTGTGAATATTGTCACACACACACACACACGCACACATACATCTGGCTCCACAGACTTGCCATTAGCTCAGTGTGTCAGTGTGTGTGCTCACTGGAGTGAGACCGAGCCAGTGGGAGCTTCATTCATTCCAGGCCTGGAGGGGGAGAGGCACTGCAAAAGCCGTGGCCTTTTCCTCTCTGAAACACATACATACACATATAGATGTGCACACACTGTCCCCCATGAGGTCAGTGGGATAAGCTGGTTTGAGGAAGGCATGTACCCTTCACTTTCTGTCAATGACAACATAGGCTGCTAGCTGCTACGCACCAGTAAACCTAAATCACTGTCTCCCTTTCTCTCCCCCTTGTTTTTGTCTGTAGCTCCATATATTCTAAAACCCCCCCTGTTACAGCCAGAGCTTTCCTGTCCTGTTACCGCTCCAAAAATCTCCTCTGAAAGATAAACAACTTTAAAGATATACTGCAAGAGTAGTAATGGGACACGCATATACGACTGTCTAGGATGTGAAACTGTTAAAAGACATTTTGTTCTGAGCTTGTAAAATGTTTTTGCCTTATTTTAAAAATGATAAACTTTAAATGATATCATTAAATCAATCACATGGTGGTATGATGTCCATAAAAGCTATACTCTTAAAGGTTGCATACCTTTTAATTTTTGCAGTTCGGAACAAAGGTGTTTTCTTTGTAATCTGATCCACTTTAAAATCCGTTGTTTTAACATTTTTATCCGAAGGCTCAAAGCTACACTACAGCAGTGAAGTTGGTGGTCTTACAGATGAGCAAATCTTGGCATTGTACTGTATATCAAGTTATTATTCTGTGTGTATAAAAAAATAACTATGGTCTGGATAAAGGTGTCCTCAATGTTAATGTGTAAAATGGCTCATGAACGTTTTTTAGTCTGTTTAAGTTGAAAAAAAAAATCAAGGACAATGAGTAAAATAGCTGTGCAGAAACCATCTGTAACTGTCTTTGAAACATTTTCTGATTGAAAGTTTTATGTGAAAGTATCAGAGACTCAACTTCTGGATAATAACAACTCAGCTCTTACTTTGAATGATACATTGCTTGTGTTTTTGTGTGAATATTTCCTATTAATTTGAGTTATCAGCCCAGTTAAACTCAGACGATGGAGGCCTCAACTCCCACTGAAAATATGAACAGTTGTTAAATAACTGCAGAGTGAACAAGGCTTAAGTTTTGTTCAAAGATTGGAAATGTGGGCATTCAGTTTATTATTCATCACAAATATGAGCAGATTTATTGAATGCCTTGTCTTAGCTGACTGAGCCATACACAGATGGCTTTAAATGGCAGTTAAAGGGGTAAAATTTTATGTATTAGCCCAAAACAGCAAAAGAAATTGCTTTAGGTGAGTGTGCAAAGTGTAGCTGCATTGAATGCTTTTATTCGTTTGAATGTGTTTTAGTTTCACAAATTGAAAAGCAAAACAGCATGGCTATGTAAAAGTTTTTTTTAAAATAAGTTTTCAGCCGATAATGATTTTTTATTGCACAAAGTGCATGGTCTTCATGATAAGTACATTTGAAGAAAGCACACTGAACATTGCAAAGGGATACGTGACCTGCAGTGTGCTAACCTGACACACTAGATGGACAGTTGGACAGTGATCCCCAGCTTTCAAGCTTCTCTGCCTTGATCATCCATGAGGGCAACTGAAACCAGTTGGGAGAAGAGCAAACACATGATTTTCTGTAACAAAATCTTCACATGATGTTTTTTGCTCCTCTTTTGAAGAAGAAATTGGGGCCATATCTTATAAAAACGGCAGAAATTGCCACATCCACGGTGATCACTTCAGAAGCCACCGTTGCTTACAAACATGCAGCTGCTTCCTGCTGTCATCATGTCTTCAGTTTCAGTTTCTCTTCCCTGGTTAGGCTGTCCAGGTATTGGCCGACTGAAGTCACTTGAAAGGAGCTTGGCAAAATGGATCAGTGGATCAAGGTTAGGAGTGTGCCATAACAGGACAAAAAGTGTGTTTTTTGAGCTATTTCCTTAAAAAAATACTAAATTAAATCTTGTGATTACTACAACTGCAACCAAGGTTCCATCAAGGCTCCAGAGTGCACCTAACACTTTTTCTTGATCACACTGGTGCCCCTGGCGCTCCTCGAGTGAAATCATTGACTTCTGTCGCAAGCGCATCATCTCTCAAATCAAAAGTTCAGAAGTTGAGAAAGCACATTTCAATATACCTACAAAAGAAATACATCAAAAGTTGACAAAGGTAACTGCAGTAGCTGAAAAATCCACTGAAAAATGGACAAGACAGCATCTGCTTCCTCTCTTTCCTCTCTTTAAGCTCAGACGGAGCCTGAATGTGGTGTCAGGTTTCAGCACGAAGTGGTAACTCTGAAGAAGCAGCAAAGCTCTGCCAAATTTGTCTTAGAGACCGTCAGATAATTAATAAAAGACAACAACAATAACAAGTAAAACAAAGTTAGTTTCCGTTTTGTAAATATTGACTATAATCTGTGAAGTCGTATTCTAGGTTCAAATTTATTGGAGAATAAAACCATACCGTTAAATGCTATGTTGTTTGTTGCTATATTTATTAAAAATATATATTAATATATTTATATTCATTTTTCAGTTCAGTGTAGCACCTCAAACATTAGCTCTTTTTATTTTGAAATATTTTCTTTAACTTTAGATGTTTGAGTTTGAAATGTTAAATTAAAGTTAAATTACAGCTCAGTTTTAAGGTTATGGAGAATGAACATATTTGTGACCTTATGGTGTTAGGGTTGGGTGCCCCTAATTTCTGTGGTAGCGCACCTGGACAAAAAAATTAGGTGCACTGTTGCAACCAATGCAAAAAGTTAGTCTGGAGCCCTGTTCAATGTTGGTTTCCTACTCACAAGGGCCATTATGGTGGCTAGTGCATGTACATCTGACAACAGCCTGATGCAACCTCACTTCAAAATATCCAAACCATGCAGTTAATCTTGGCAGTGCAGAGCACAAGTCAACTCTCAGTGGCAGTGATTACAATGACAACTTCAAAAAGTATAGCCAACCAGCACAACACATTGGAAACAGTTGATCATCTCTGCAGAGGCTCTTACCTGACTTCTAAAGAGTGACCAGGCAGAGGGTGGCCGTCTTACTCAAGGACACTTTGACAGGAAAACCTTCTGGTAACAGGACTGTGTGGCCTGTAGGGATTAACTGCTAGCAAAGCATGTGTTTGTGAGTTATGTGTGCCATCCATCTGTGGTCTACACACCCACACATACTCACACACAAAGTGGTAAATAGCCTAATAGATGGGCATTTAATGTCCACACACACATAATGGATGTGCTTTGTTCGTGAGACTTCTGAAGTATACTCAGGCACCTGGCCATCAGCAGGCTCTGATGTGTTAGTGTGAGAATCAATAATGCATAAGGTGTTCAAATAGAAGTAAATGCACAAAGGAAAAAAGTGTGTATACTCCTGACATTGGTCTCAGGAACTCTATAGAAGTCTGAGTTCATGCTCTCTTTCTTCTGTTTTCTTCTTCTCTTCCTTTTCATCTTAAACATCTGTGCAGAGAGCTGCATCAAAACATCTCTGGACTTTCATCTTCTTATCCCTCAAACTTTTCTTTCATTTTTTATTTTCTAAATCAAATTAGTCTGCCCGCAGTTTTATTTTATGTCTCTTTATGTGTGTGTGTGTGTGGTCCATCTCATTATCTATAAACCTGAAGCACTGACGCTGACATGTGAGATTGACTTTCAGCTATGAAGCTGACTTCTTCAATTAATCACCCTTGTGATTTGTTCAGAATTTGGGGAACATTGGACTATTTTATTCACTTCCCTTTTAAAATAATATTGTTTTAAACAAAAGCAACCAACAGAGTGATAGTCATGACCAAAGTCAACCAAATATTCTGTTTCAAAAATCCTTAGTTTCGAACTCAAGTCTCTTATTCAAAAGTATATAGTCTCTTAACTGCTGATGGTATGTTAGCGTTAAGTGTTAGTGCATTTCTAACAAAGTTACGTGATGTAAGAAAGTTTAGAACAACCCATGTGACATGGTTGTTCATTGAGCTGACTTAGAAAAAGTTTCGCAAGGCCTCATACTTTTGGACTGGATGCTTCTTTTCCAAACTTTCAAGTCACTCATTGCTCTTTAACAATCCTTGAGCTCTAGACTTCAGGACGCTTTATAAGCTGGTGGCAGGACATTTTTACAGTTTAAACCTCAATGTTTTCTCTGAAGCTATAATGGGTAGGTTACTTGCTCCTGTATGCTCCTGTTCCTGTGTTTTAATAAACAGCAAATGGTCAATGGTAAATGGACTTTAGCTGATACAGCACTTTTCTAGTCTATGACTCAAAGAAACTTTTCTCCGCAGGTCACATCTACCCATTCACTCTCACATTCACTCTGATGGTTGGAGTTTCCATGCCACTTGTCCATCAGTATCACATTCATGCCCTTTCACACACCACTGCCATGGAAACTTGAGGGAGCAACTTGGGGTTAAGCGTCTTGTGCAGGACACATTGCCATGTGGCAGCCAGAGCTTGGGCTTGAACCTTTCAATTACAGACCAAGCCCACCATCAGACTGCGCCACTGCACCTCATACCAACAAACAATTAATCAATTCTTTTTCAGTGCAAGTAGTACCAGTCCATTCTACCACCTTTGTTCTTGTGATTATCACTCTAAATCTTAAGAACATATTTTTTCAAAGGATTTAGATATCTTGTATTTTGTATTTCAGACAGTATAAAGTCTCCCATTCAAAGTCTTAAATTCTATTTTACTTTGTAAATTTTTTTCCAAATCACTGTTGTCTCAGATTAAAATCTATGTGCCAACCTCTTCTCCTTTTCTCCTTTTTCATTTTCAACGCTCAGGAACAGTAATAAAGCCTGAATTAATCCTTTAATATAATGAGTTTTTAAAAAATCACTGACAGACCATAATGGGACACTAATGATACAATATTCAACCACAGTCCAATTGTTTCATTTGATGTTAGCAGTATTCTAGTGAAATGAAAGCAAGAATACATTCACTTGATGGCTATGAATGACAGATATGCCTATATGGCATTAGAAATCTCCTTCAGGTCAGTTTTCATTTCCCCTTTTGGTTTTGCTTCTATTGAAATAAAGTAAGTATTTGACAAACAGAAGCATTTGAGGTTAATTTTAAAACAAAAATATTTAGAGTGAAAAATTATTGGAAGTCATGGTTGTCATGGTCAGAGCTGTTTTATTTTTAGTGACCATGATTACAGCCTAGGTTCACATCATTAAATCACTTTGAACTGATTCAGGGTAGTCATTACTTCAAACACACCTTTAAGCAGCTGGTTAAGATGCTGGGATAGAGACTAAAAATGCTGCACTGCTTGATGACGTCATTCTGTGTTGATTTATTCTAGCACATGCAGCCTATAAAAAAGTCCCAACACAGACAGATACAGTTGCTCTGCAAAGGAAGCAAGCTTTGCAAACTTACAAATGTTATCACTGACTTAAATCCTCAGGAGAGAATACTCAATAATCTGGTTATTGTGCAGCAGATTCCTGAATTGCAATACCACACCGTGCCACAATTTTTAAAGTTTGAACATTGTGCTGTGTGGTCAGTGCTGCTATTATTAATTTTTTAATTTTAGTCCCTTTGTGTCTGCCTGAATAGACACATATCTGGTTGGATATACACTGTATATGTGTCTGTATACATAGGGCCCTAATTTCATGGCGCAGCACAGGGTGGTGCAGAGTATGCAGAACCTGGCGCACCACGTGCAGTGTTAATTTCATCCGGCACACAGCCGTGCGCAGCCAATTTGCCAATTTGGTAGACCGATGGGTGTGGGGCCACACCAGGGGGAAGTGCCAACAGATTCGGGTTGGCGCAGTGACAATTTCGTACCAAAAAACGGCAGAAGGTGTGCTGAAAGCTCGCCAGCTCTAACTTGGTCTATTCTACGCGAAGGCAAAGCGCACCCTCAGCAGCTGTAATTTGGTGACAGGCGCACATGTGCGCACACGTCACCAAAGCCTCAGAGGCAGGTTTCCAGAGTGTCAGGCACATTTTAATGCAATAAACAATCACAGCAATCACTATTTGATGTAACCGTCTGAACCAGCATATACATTTGTATCTATATTAATTGTCCAGTTTCATTTGATGTCGGATTAATGCCGTTTGTCATCATGGAAACTTAACCTGACTGCAGCTGGAGTGTGAGGAACATCTCACAAACCAACAACAAACTGCCTCATCATCCAATATGGGGTATACATCTGACGGGAGAAAAAGATGGAGAAAAAAAGAGAGAAAATAAATGTATGTCACTCGGTGTCTTAAGGATCTACCTGTGATTGCCCATATTTCTCTGTTTTAGTCTTAATACTTCACTATATTCTTCAATATATAAAGAGACACACATACACACACACACACACACACACACACACACACACACACACACACACACATATAAATTTATATATAAATATATATATAAACATATATAAATACATACATCTGTTAAATGTCAAAGAGGCATATTAAACAAATACACCTCACGTTGTCTTTGAGGACAACAAAACTACTGAGAATTTGTTGTAAAGTATAACCTTAAATGTTATTGATACCAGATCTTTGAGTAATTCCCAACACACAGTTAAAACCCAATCATGATAGATCATCATTGACAACTTCAGGCTTTTTGGTGTTTGAGAGTAATTATTTATTTTTATTTTTTCAGACCTACTGTTTTTCAATGCCTGCAAGTCTGTCCTGATGCAGCAGCAAGCATTATAAGGCCACTTGTATTCTCACTAACTGTGGTCTGATGAAGAGGATAATCAGCCGTATGTAAGAGGATACACAGTTGTTCAAAGTTGCGCGGAGGGGCAGGGACGGAGGCGTGGGTGCGCCTTGCTGTGCCTGGAGTGCACCTCTCTGTGCACTACAGGAAACTTACAAAGTAAAATTTGAGTCACGTCCCGTTTGTTTGTAAACAGCTCCAGCTGTGCGCATAGTCCATTGGTCCATTCATATGTGATGGGCTGCCTTTTTAATGTCTCTATCTTTTACTAGGCTAACCGATATGATATTAAAGACAAAATACATCTCAGCACAAGTTCAAGAAAAACATATGAAAAGGAAAACTTTAAATCAGTGGCTCAGACTGGAAGTGAAGGGTTGCAGCCCAGCTCTGTGTCACATGTGTCCTAAACACATCTCCCACCTGCGTCAGTTGTATGCAATGTGTAAGCTGGATGATACAAAAAAACCCACAAAGACTCTTCAAACAAAAGTGAATAGATGTGAGAGTAAAGGGATGTGAATTTTAGGCTTGAGCTGTGGCTTAAAAGTGCTATGAATAGTCAGACTTGTGAAGCGTGATCGTTTCCATTTTTTTTTTTAGAATGTATTAAACTGTGTCGCTCCTGATGTGTATAGACAGACGTGTCAAAATTTGCCTCTGAATTATTCGCAATTTCATGCCTTAATTTGTGTAGCTGATTGTGTGCAAAGGCCTTCAGCTAGTTTTAGTTATGTTACCAGATGGCTAATTTAAAACATTTTACAAGTTCATCTTGGCAACAGCCTATACTAATTGTTTGGGAAAGGGCAAAAACTTTCAAAAGCATATCCAGAAGGTGATTGGATGGTCATTCTATCAATCACATTCATGACAGTCCAATCAAATAATGGAGATAATGTAGGTCAGGTAGGTGGGTGGTACTACCATGGTGTAAAACAAAAAATGCTAGCCACCTCATTGAGCAAACTATCACCATAACATGCGGGAAGTAGAGTGGAAATGTCCTTTCTATGGAGAAATGCATTGAGTGTTATTTGTTTTTCATTTAAAACAGACATTTGGTCCAGATCTCATAAAACTGCAACTGCTAAATGTTAGCGTCTATGCTAATCTATGTACCAGCAGTCACTTCCCGCTCTCATCATGCTCTTAACTCCCACCTCTTCCTACTCCAAAGGGCGCTGAATGGGCCATGCAGCTTTTTTGGGCTGCTCACAATCGCTGCTGATTACTGCATCATGCATCAGCTGCTGTGCAAGGAAACAGAATTGGAACCCGTCTTGCAATTACTTGACAATTTTGCCACAAGATTCTTGTTGTCACATCTTTATGAAGAAGAAGAGCTATGATGAGGCAGAATCATGATGGTCATGGCTTAATCTGACAATTCATGAAGGCCAGTTTTGATATAATGTAAAATCTAGTTTCAAACCAAAAGTCCTGTACTTTTTCAGTTGGTGGTGTTGGTGTTTTTGTGCTGAAGCTGAAATGTACTGTATGGGTGTCTCTGGGTGATAAATATACAGTATTTGTTTCACAAAGCTTCACAGATTTTCCCTATGGACTCTTTATGGTCGCTATATATCACAGGCTTTTTAGTGGTAATCACCAATGATGCTGAAATCCCAACTCATTTAGGTCACTACTTTACACCCCCGTCAGGTTGATGGAGCTGTAGCCATTATGTCTGTTTATGTGTGTGTGGGTGTGTGTGTGTTTTCATGTGTTTGTCTATCTAACTCAGCATTATCACTCCATTACAGGTGCAGGGGTTTTCACACAAGCCTCATTCTATTGCGTGTATGTTTATGCATCTGTGTCTCTCCGTGTGTGTGTACAGTATTATTTTCACAATTGTCAACACAGCAAATACAGTTGCCTAATATGTGGAGCAGCCTCTTATGACATATGCACTCAATTATGTTTTTATATATTTATTTATTTTTTACAACCTGCACAGACAAAACTGTTCTGCTTGGCTTTTGTCTGGAAGGATTTTAGCTTTTGAATGAGATTTAACATATAACTGACTTCCCCAATTGTTTTTGTATTAGCAACAACACAGTGTTTTGACTTCACTTCTATTCAATTTTGTCATGTTTCTTTCTAAAATGTTACGTTGGTAGTTGAAGTGCAATTTTTTTTTCTTAGTTATTAAACCTGAGAGCCTGATTTATTCCTGCTGAGGGAAGTTGATAAATCATCACATCATAAAGTCAAGATCATACAGGGCTGGCATTCTTTGCACTTTAGGATCCAGAAAGCAGATTTCTCTACTTTTAATGCTTTTAGAACACAAAACATGTGCTGTGCACCTAAAAATGTTACATCTTTTACTTCCTGGGTTTTATTTTGTTATAGCTATACAGCCTCCACCTACATGTGTGTAGATGCCATGACTGTTTTGAAACTTTACTTTGGCCTTTAACAACTTCTCCCCCCTCCCATCAGAAATTGTTTGGCCAGCCAATCAGCACAGAGCTCATTATCATAGCCTCACAAAGCCTTCCTACCTTCTCAGATTCAAGTGTTTCCAAAGGGGAGGGAAAAAGAGCTACATTTGAGATAACGATGTTCCTTTTTTAGTCAACTTTAATCATAATCTTGCTTAATATATATCCAAGACATTATGTAAATTGACAAGTACGGCAGAACACATACTTTTAGCTTAAAAAAGAGCCTTTATCAAGGAAATATGCCGTATCTTGCATTTGCTGTGAAGTTTGTCATCATTCAAGTAACACCTGAGCTGTGAAAATGACAGACATGCATCAATTCCAGTTTAAAGTAGAAGTAGCTAAAGGTATTGGTCAGGGCCTTTCTGGGTGAAGTTTACATGTTCTCCCCATGAATGTATGGGTTCTCTCCGGGTACTCCAGTTTCCTCCCACAGACCGAGAACAATTATGTTCACTGGTGGCCCTAACTTGCCCTGGATGTCTGTTTTTTTTATGTGGCCCTGCGATCTGCTGGTAACTGGTTCAAGGTGCCCCTGCCCTATATCAACTAAGATAGGCTATGACCCCCTATGATCCTGGAAGGGATAAGCAGTATAAACAATGCATGGATGGATTAATGTCTACGACAACATAAATGCTCTTTAAAATCTGGTTGACAACAAACTGGAAACAGAGATTAAAAGATATAAGGTGAAAAATTACTAGTACTTAATCAATTTTCTATACTGGTTATCCCTGTTAGGATCATTGGGGGGCTGGAGCTTATCCCATTTAAACAACAACAGAGAGTTTTTTTTGCGTTTTCACCTCCCATTTACACACAAACTTTTGAAACCAGGGTCCAGAGTGAAAAGTTTTGAAAACGCTTCCATCTCCATGTAGACAAGGTTCAGTAGTTTCACCGAAAACGCTGATGTCACTTTCACTTGAAGTGCATTCTAGGAAAAACAACTACTTCAGCTACACGTGTGTTGCTTACTGTGCTCAGTTTGTTATCCAGAGAGAAATAGCAGACACGTTTGATGTCCATACAAGAAACTCTTGCGTCTTGGTGCGTTCACTTACCATATTTGTGTATGAAAAGTTTGTCTTCAACAAAAAACGTATGTGTGTTCTAATGCTGCTGTTTCACTACAAACCGACATCGTGATCTACTTGCCTGGCATGTACGCTACAGCGTTTTAGTCCTTCTCAAGTCCAAAACAGCGTTTTTGAAAACGGGGTCTGAGACAGCTATTCAATGCACTCACACATAAGGGCATTTTAGCGTGACCACTTAACCAAACAAGCATGTTTTGGTTCGTGAGAGATAACCATAGTACACTGAGGAAACCCATGTCTGCACGGCGAGAGCACGCAAACTTCTCTGTGAGTCAAAGCAGCAACCTTCTTGCTGTAAAGGATGAGCGGTACCTTTTGCAAACCTTTCAGCTTGCTGCTATTACTACTCTTTGCTTTCCCTACCTGTTTGTTAAGACACACCCTCATAAACAACTAAACCAAAGTGGTTTTGGTGCAGTTTCATAATGGCAGGTTCATGTAAAACATGAGGATCTATGAAGATTAGCAGTATCTCAATAATGTATCTCAGTAACGCAATGCAGTGTGCATGTTGTGTTTTAAGGTCTCTCTGTATCCTCTTTGAGGATTTCTCTATGTTAAAGTCAAAACTGCGATGAAAGGAAGAATTACATAAGGTGTGCACCCAAAGAATACACTGTGACAAGCTCAATACTATACACCCACCTGCCCAAGCGATGGGTAAATAGAGTTAAGCACATATTTACTGCTGAGTCCTTTATCTGCTGAGTAAAGATGAGGGGAGCCTCAAAGCACAGAGTGATCTAAAAGAAATTGATTTTTTCATAAATATCTCCGTTTTCCGTGGACAAAAGATTATTTAAGCAATTTTATTCACAACAAGCCCATATATTTAACATTTTTAAGAATGCATATTCTTGGCACAGGGAGAAAAGGGGATATATTCTGTGTGTTGATATTAAAATTATTTTTTAAATTCATTTGTGTTTTGCATAAAGAATTCTACTCAACAAAATCTATCCATAAGGCAATTTCCAAAAGATAAATTGGTAGACCAATGTTCTTTTTTCATGACTTAATTTCACGAAAGGGTCAAACGCTGTTAAAGTTAAATTCTTGGCTCTAATTTAAGAAACTCAAATATTTCTAGGAATGCTTGAAATACAATCAGCAAATCTGCTTGTAAAATATTTTCTCCCTTACTATATGACACTCATTCACAAATAAATAAAAAAACATTGACTGTCTATTTAGTGAATTTACGTTCAGTTTCACATGAATTAAGTCATTAAATCTAAAAAAGTCAAAAACTGTTTATGTGAGTGAGGATGACTGCTTGACCTTGAAATGTATTATGAAGCTGTTTAGTTATGTTGCTAAGAGAGGGAGTTACAGGGGGTGGCAGCTTGTTCCACCAAATAGACAGCAGTGAGAGAATAAAAAAGTTTCATTCAATGGTATGAGAGCAGCTCAAAATATAAATGAGAATGAAAAACAGAACTACAGAATTTAGATGCTAGTTTTGTTTCTTTTGTGTGGCAGTCTACCAGTGTGTTCATAATTCAATGATCAACACGCTGTCTGCCATGGCAGCTCAGCCATCATGTTTGCCAGAACAAGACTTATCCCATAAATCTTAAAAAATGAAAGGATTTCTCTGGCTTTGAAGCTTGACTAAAATATTTAATTTTCTGAATGAAGTCAATCAAAAAATAACTATAACATTGGATTTGTCTTCTTTGTTATTAATTTAAGAATTTCAGTTTCACTAATTTATGAAAAATTCCAACATTCTACATTCGGTCTTAAATACATATGTATCTTGTTTTCTAAAATAAGCACACAAAAAAAAAGATTACATAACTATGCTTTGTTCTATCAGTATTGATTCTGTTTTTAGGAGCAGATCTGTTTTTATAACACTGGGTCTTTCTACCTGCTACAAACTGACCTTTCTATTGCCTTTCACTGTCTTCACCTTTACTGAAAAGTGTCTTCCTTTTTCCTTTCATCTGTCCGGTCTCACTTCAAAGGTTGCTGCCATGATTACAGACTGGGGAGCTGAGAGAGTATACTGTACAGTAGACACACATACACTTAGAGATGGAGAGGAGGGGAGGTGCAGTCAGAGGGCAGGGGTACGCTGAAGGTGAACACCTTCAAAGCACAACTGAATTTTACTCCAGAGCATGAAAGACCCTTTGGTTTGCTTTCTGCTGGTAAGTGACAGCAGGTCACCTTTGCCACTGTTGGTCCAGGTTTAGTCATGAGCCACGGTTGTCAATTAAATCAGTCAAACACAGATGGATATAAAACACCAAGTCGGTCAAATATGGACAGATAAATTGTATTTTAGACACAACACACTAAAAGTTCATTTACAAAGAAGAAAACACAAAAGGTTTTCACAAAAGGGTGAAAGAAAACCTAATCAATAAATATGATTTTTTGAAAAGTGTAGACAGTAATTTCTCTGTGTCTGTCAAAATGTTGCACCACGTGTGTCTTCAAAGCTGTAAATGAGATAAGCTGGACTGGCAAACATATAGCTGTGCCTGGGCAGCAGAAACAGATCCATGGGATGGCAAGGATGGCCTTCATGTCGCTCTGCCAATATGTCTTCAGTTTAAATGCTCTAGCCAACATAAGAAAGGTCCAACCAAATCATTTTCTTATTTTAACCTGGCTGCTTTGTGTGTCAAAAGGTTCCAGATTAAATTAAAAATATGATTTTGGTGTGACTGCCTACGTGGACTCTTAATGTGCAGAATAAAATATCTTACTTTTAACCAAAGAACTTTTTTTTGGTGGTTTAAAGTAAAAAAAAACAAACAGTACTGCTAACTTCATGTTTTCATGCAAAAACTCCCCACTGCAAGATTTTGTGATAAAATTTAAATTTAAATTTCAAGAAATGCAAGGTCAAGACAAGATATTAGCAAGATACAACTACCAATATATGTTTTTATGGCATGCCAAAGTGTATTTAATGTGAGCTGGAGGAAAGGGATAAAATTTTAACAAAAAGCAAGTTATGAATCAAGTTGCAAACAAAAACACTTTCCGACAAAAAATGTTCACAGCAAAAAAAAAATTCTTAAGTTGATTTGACAACAACAACAGCAACAACAACAACAACAACAACAACAACAACAAAAACAAAAACAGATAAACAAGATGTCTTACATTTTTTATGTTAAAGTCCAGCGTCTCATTTTTTGAATTTACACTTCTTTGACCATTAGCTTTATTAATTTTTGTATTTATATCGTGTGTTTTTATGCTGTCCACTGTTTTGTAAGAAGTTTTTCTGTGGTGCAATAATGATAAAGGCAATTCTACTCTGTTCTGTTCTTTCCTATTCTTTTCTACATACTTTTTTAAAAGCTAAAAAAACAGCTAAATGTGGTATACTTACTTATGCCACCAAAGAATCATTTTGAAGTTGTGAATTTGAACGCTCAATTAATCGATTTTTCTCTAATGTATATGTCAATGCACTTGATCTTTTTGAATCATACTCATCTTCCTTTCATCTATTAGCTCTGCCTCTAAGGTATGATAATTCCTTTAATCAACACTTTAAAAGCTGACTGCACTCACTCTGCAGACAAACTGACTGCTGTTTAGATTAGGATGGATGAGAAAACAACAAGTCAAAACAATACCAAACAAACAAACAAACAAATAAAAAAAGAGCAAAGTCCTTATTATTTCAGTGTTCCAGAGAAAACTTAGACTGTGAAGACGTTATTGAAAAAAATCTCCCAAAGGCCATTTGACCGGGGTCAGATAGAGTGAGAGATGACCAGAGAAAAGGCAAAGCATTGCTGAAGTGCACTAAACAATTAAAACCTCCACTGCAGATGCAGCTGTTGGATTTTAGTATGAGACATAGTCATTGAGCTTAATCCACAAGGACAAATACACATCACTTTGTATTGGGACACGTTACCAAAAAAAAAAAAATGGTTGTAATGATTACTTCAAGCACTATGCCAGGCTGGAGAGGGTACCAACTGTAGACAAGAAGATTTTAATTCAACACTGTTGATACTGTGGATCCCTGTGAATTGTTGCTGTTTATCCCCATTTCATTCTGGCATTTTGTGGTAACTCAAAGTAAAGTAAATTTTCCAGACTTTATGATAATAGTTCCTAATATTATTATGTGTACCAGACATCAAATCCATTTCATTATCTCATTTCAAACTAAAACAAAATCACCAGGTGTTACTTCTTTGCAAAAATGTCTAGCTTTGTATTTGCTGAATGATTGTGGTATATTTTATCATCAGATACAGCTCAATAGTTGGTTCACTGGGCAGTGATTCCTACTTTGCTTGGCAATAAAGAAACCCTTGAAAATTCCCACCTGTACAGCATTACATACTAAATAAATTTAGATGCAGAGTATCTGACATCAAGGAGCCCAATAGTACTCTGGTGCCACAAGAAAAAAAATCTGCACAGATGTGCAGGTAATGAAACAACTTCTTTTAGTTTAACTGAAGTTCTGAAAATTCCAATAGTGTGCCTGACATACAGTTTTATAACTTTGTAAGTAATCAGTGACGCACTTCAAAAGCACAATTCAGTGGTAGCAACCACTATATACGTAATCAATCATGTTCTGGCTCGAAACAAAAAAAGAGAAGCAACAAATATTTATTCAGCAAAGTTAAATTACCACATGTTCAACAGTGATCAGTGGAGTGTTATCCATTGGGAGCACACAGGTTCTGAATGCAGAATGATTCAATCTAGAGGAGATGAAATCCCATCACCATCATTTCCCAGAGGATCCTCGCTACATGACTTACACGCTAAACAGATTAACACTCAGTTTTGTGCCGCTGAGATAAAGAAAGCTGAAAAAGCATGAATTTAAATCTATTCCATTTTTTAAATCATTAATCTGCATGAAAAAAACTGACATTATCAAAGTTCAAGAAAACAGATCATCCTCTTAACACTTCATCAAACAAATTCACACTAGCACCATAAACAGAATTTCTTGTTCCAGTGATTAACCCCCACTAATTCTTACTTGATGATACGGGAGCAAACATTTTTGGAAAAACACGTCTTTTGGTGAGCTGATGAACTTCTAAGGTTTTCTACACTGCAAGGTGTTGAAGCACTCATGTCACCCTCTGGTAACCCTTTTATGGATCATTTGTGCCTTCTTCCTGCTCTTGACTTCACTGACAATCCTACATGCAACTGCAGGCCTTCCATGGAGCCAAGAATCTGCCACTTAAGTAGTCTGAGATGATAAGAGGAATCAAGGCATCACAAAAGTTACTTTTCCACCACTTAGTCTAGTTCAGTTTTTTAATATTTGGGTGCTGTCCCACTTTTTGGCACTCCTCTGAAGGGGTGCAGAGCGCACCAAACTTAGCCCAAAGGGTGAGGTGAAAGGGTTAGGGTTAGGGCAGTTTGTTGATGGGTGACAAAAACTGTCAATTCCCATTTAACAGCACATGAAATGAAAATACATGGGCTATCATTTCGAGTGATTTGTTCACTGCTGATGCTGTAAAGTATGTCTGCATGAAAAGATGCCTCACAAAGCCCTGGAGCGCTGAAGTCCTCCATTGTTGTTCTTTAACAACTGCACTCTACATTATACCACTTTACCGTGCCGTGCAACTGTGAGGTCACTCATGGAAGAAGGTGGCTCTCCTCCGGGCTAACATCCTTGCCCTCAAGTAAAGATACAGCTTACAGTGGAAACTCAAACAAGATCGGGGTTTACTGCTCCATAGTGAACAGCACTGAATGAAACCAGACCACTCAGTGGAAACTTAGCTAAGGAGATTCTCAATCTTTGACACTTGTGTGATCTTTTGCAAACTACTGGACAAAATTCTACAAAAAGGTACACTCACTGGAGTGAATAAGGGTAAGAAAGGATTATGATGGACAGCTGAGCAAACTGGCTGTGTGATTATGATTAATTGGGATAACTATGACATGGATAGCAAAAATATTACAAATTATTAAAAGGCTGAAAAGGGGCTAAATTGTATCCATGGACCATAAGATCAAAGAACATTGGGTCATAAATGTACATTTACACTGCTTTTCAGTAAGTGTACAATTGTAAAACTGTGTCAGATATCTCTTTAACACAATACTGACAATTTATTCTGTCATGTTCCTTTCAAGGGTAATAGTGTTTACTGTATGAGAGGTGTATGGATATTTTCCCTAAACTTTTGACATCAGTGGGTTGAACGGACAAATGTTTAGGAGGTATATGACCAAATGACAACATCATAGGAAATTTTAAAAAGACCCTTTCTTAAGGCCAGACCTAGAAAGGGAGGAGAAGGTTATAAAAAATATGATCTGTATTAAAATTGTATTTGGCAATAAATGTGACCTTTGATTATCATTGCCAAGATCAGTCTCTGACCTCACAAGTAAAAGAGGGTTACTGCATCGTACTCTTATAGATTTGAGTACAAACACTTTTACATTTTGAGCACTACATGGAACAGCTACAAACTCAATCAAAAACAGTTCTTCAGTCTTAGCATCACTGTAGGAATGTATCAAAAAATATTAAAGACATAGGGCATGTAACACACAGCAGTAGCTCATTTAATCATGCCACGGCACACTGTTGGTTGTATGAGGAATGCTATGTAGCCTGCAGCTCAGCTTACAGTGCTAGCGGGGATAGTGGCTAACAGATAAATAGCTCCCCTACAACGATATTAGCCCGTACAGGCACAAACTAACCAGTTATTCAGCAGACATCTCCCAATGCCCTGTTTTAAACAAAGCTTGGATTTTCAACCTGCGAAAGTGCTGAAGTTCCCAGATAACACTGTATTTTTACATGTTGCTTTGACCACTCAAAGTCACAAATGTGCAGAGAAAAGATTTGCCTGATGTGTTTTCATCATGATAGTTCAGTAGCTAACCCCCATGAGCTCTCACGGAGGTAGAGTGGAAGTCATTTATGGGCAAAATATATTGTAAGATTGAAGCACATGGATTTGGACATTTGGGGAACTGAAATTAAAATAACAGATTAAAATTCTTGGGATAAAGTAAAATTTGAAAAGTAAAATTGCTTTTAACTTATCCATGATACTTTAAAAAAGTGAAAGCTAAAGCTCTGACCTTCAAATTTCATCCATGAGGTAGCATGGGCAAGATGCTGCGTGCTGCGTAGTGAGAGCGAGGATTGGATGGACTCATGGACTAACTCACGGACCAATTAATAGTTGCAGGTTCTTGATTGGTCAGCTAGTATGCAGCTTTTCAGCGGATATACTGAATGGATGGTCTTTATACTGTGTAGATAGGACCATAGGACCATAAATAAATTGGCAATAAATGTGACCTTTGATTATCATTGCCAAGATCAGTCTCTGACCTCACAAGTAAAAGAGGGTTACTGCATCGTACTCTTATAGATTTGAGTACAAACACTTTTACATTTTGAGCACTACATGGAACAGCTACAAATCATGGGAACAGTTCTTCAGTCTTAGCATCACTGTAGGAATGTAAAGAAAATATTAAAGGTCATAGGGCATGAGGTCACACCTGCTCATTTAATCATGCCACGACCACACTGTTGGTTGTATGAGAATGCTATGTAGCTGCAGCTGAAGTTTGGTAGCGGGGATAGTGGACAGATAAATAGGTAGAACGATTTTAGAAATCCATATTCCTAATAAATGCCCTGTTTTAGGTTAAGCTTGGATTTTCACCTGCATGTAAGTTAGTTCCCAGATAACACTGTATTTTTACATGTTGCTTTGACCACTCAAAGTCACAAATGTGCAGAAAAGAAAATATTTGCCTGATGTGTTACATCAGAGGTTTCTGTACCCCCCATGAGCTCTGAGAAGTGGAAGTCATTTATGGAAAATATATTGTAAGATTGAAGCACATGGATTTGGACATTTGGGGAACTGAAATTAAAATAACAATTAAAATTCTGATAAAGTAAAATTTGAAAAGTAAAATTGCTTTTAACTTATCCAATACTTTAAAAAAAGTGAAAGCTAAAGCTCTGACCTTCAAATTTCATCCATGAAATCTTTATTTTTGTAGAAGGAGAAGTAAGTCACTTTCTTTATTGCTCTGATCTAAATCAAACTGAACTGATAATGTTATAATGCCAGAGGAAAGATAAAATTGATGCATTAGATTGCCAGCATTCAGTGGAAAATATATAAATTATATTTTATAAGACAAAGAGATCAGATACAGGAAGATAAAAAAAATCATTTGACTTGACATTTTACAGAGTAGTGTGGATGAAACATGTCATTAAAATGTACAAGACAAGAAAAGCCAAACATTATAAATAAAATGGGATGCGGCCTTTAAACTTCAGCCTTAAAGCTCAATGTCACTGTCACATAGCTGTCTGAACAGTAAAATGTAATGACAAGTATTGTCAGTGCTTATGATGACGAACACACAGCCTTCAAACACATACATAAAGCCTTTTCAAAGTATAGAGGAGACAGAAAGATGAACAAGAGCCAAAAAAAGACAAGAAAAAAAAAAGATAAAGGCACATCAGAGGGATAAACACTCTGATAAATCATTGTGGAGGCAGGAAGCTGTTGAATAAATGTAGCCCATCATATTGTTTCCTGTATATCTCCCTCTACAGGTGGCTGTAAAAAGTGTGTTTGTGCGAATGTGTGTGTAAAAGAGAGAGTGATGATGAAGATGACCCTGGTGCTGAATAGTTACATTGATGTATACAGCAACAAAGACCCATGCAGAAACAGGCCATCCATGACACCAAGACACAAAATATTACCTTGGTGGACCTCCACATACACACATGACACAGGGTAATTGGGGCCCCCTGGGGCCGATCTAAGGGCTTGGGTGCCAAGGGTACGCATTGCTCACGGAGAGGCAGATAAATCAAGTGTTAATAAGCCAGCAAGCATGGAAGCTCTATTTATGACCGCTCTCTCCACAAGGCCAGTGCCACCAGCCCAGCTGTGGTCACACACACACAAACACACACTCACTCTTTCATACTTAATCTTTATCAGCCAGAGGACCCCCCCATGATACACCTCCTTTTATAACTGTATATCAAGTGAGAAAAAGAACAAAAATCTCCTGTAATTTGATGTATTTAGCATTTATCATCAGCTGCTCCTTTTTCCCATTAACCTATAATGTAGAAAGGATCACAGCTAAATCTTCCCAGCTGACACACACTCAGAGTGGATTTCAGCCATTGCAGGACGAGCCAGAGAAGAAGTCAAAGCTCAGAACCACAGCACAGAGGATGACTGTATTGATTCATCCACAGAAAGTCACCTTACCCCTTCACCCCACCCAGGCAGGTGCCTCAGGCATTTTCACAAAGCCAATTTGTTTGGCTGTTGTTATTATTAGTATTTCTACGGCACAATGCTTTGGTCTAGGGGCAGGGACACACCACTTTATGATGCCGTGCCTAATAAAAATCATTGTGATTTTCCCAAGCTAGTAATTAAGTGTGGGGACTAATTTGTCATAGTTAGTAGGGCATGGTGCCGAGCTGGGAGAGGGCTGTCTGGGAGGGGTACTGTGGCTGAGGCCCAGGGTTTAATACACACTATTCATTTATTATAGCGGCATAAATGTGTTGGGGCCGGCTTGGGGCATGGCAGAGGGCCATCACGGATCAAGGTGGGCCAGAGGTTCTCCTGTACAGAGCCTGACTTGGGCAAATTTTTGTGCATGATTCTATTAAGGCCTGACATTTATGGGTGTTTGACTGACGCTGCCAAAACCAATCTACCCCAAAATGAACATTCTCTGCCAGGATGTAAACCTGCATGACAGTTTGTACCTTTCTTGTTGTCCTTAGTATTTTCAATAATTCTGCTCAGTTTCATTTGAAGTCTCTCTAAAATGTTTTGTTGGGTTTGTTTGTGTTGTTATCTCTTTTTTTGATAGTATGGAAAGTTAACTGGGCCTAGTTGCTCTTGGATTACTTGAGGAAATGAAAAGCAAAAATGTTTAATTTAGCATAAGTGCTCACAATTGAAACTGTAATTGAAATTGTTTTGCCGTATATTCCCCGTTACGTGCACATGTTAACATATACACTAAGACTAAGGATGGGAATGAAAGCAAATTCCAGTTGAGGATCGATAAAAACTCCCTTAAAGAACAACAAAAGAGAACATATTGAGAATTGACAGAGGGAGGAAGGGGGAGGAAGCAGTGCACTGTGCAGAAAAATCCCTCAATGGATGGGAAGAGAACAAACTTGGACTCTTGTCTTCATCTGGACAGGAGCTGCTTCAGGAACTTATTGTCAATAAAAAACGCCTGGACATGGTCTTATCAAACAAAAAACTATAACATGGACACTAAACGCAGTTGGCCAACAGAATGTTTGAGTGCATGCTAATATTTTTTATCATCTCAAAAACATTTGTACATGTTCATTTACAATTTTTATGAAGAGGAACCTGTTGAAAATTCATATCAGTTTTATTTTCTTGTAATTACACACTTAGCATTTATTAGATAATTATGCCAAATACTTGCCAGACTTGTTTACATTTATTTCTTATGAACATAGGATGAATACAATTTGTCAAAAGGACATTTCCATGGACATTTGAGACATTTTTTGACAAAGAAAGACCAGGCAGCCTGTTATAATTGCAGTATTTAAAGAGTTATTTGGGACCACCTAATAAGTAAGTGTGTACTGTGGAACCAAGTGTATAGCATTTTAGACATTAACTTGATTTAGCTTTGCAAAGATACTGTACAGCATGTACATGTTATGTCTGGTGTTGCCATCAACAGGAAAAACAAATCAAAAAATGTAATTTAACACTGTAAAGTAGGCTATGTTACTTTTAAATGATTAATTTAGCTATTGAAGGGGTGACCGAAGCCATTAGCCTACCACATCTGTTGCCCCCCCTGAGAAATTTTTCAGGAGACACCACTGGGAAGGACACAGAGACGGAGCCACACCGTTCAAGCAGGAAATGCTTTTTCAAAAAGGAACACATCAATTACTTTAACTGGTAACTAATTACATTTGTGGAGGAGTAACTGGTAACTACAACTACTTTTTTTTAAAGTTATCCATCAGTATCTCTAACACATTTACATGCACACGCTACCATGCCCATTTACACTCCACTGACGCAGCAGTGGAAGCAACTTGAGCAAGTGTCTTGCCCAAAGACACATCACCATGTGTTGCCCTGGGCTTGAACCTGCAACCTCCCAATTACTGACCAAGCGCACTATCCAACTGCACCACCGACGCCCCACAATGAGTACCAATCGTGTTCCTAAACAAGGCAGCTACAAAGAACATTACACCTTGTGCCACATGTTTGAAGGAACCTGACATTTTTGGCTCACATTTAAATTTTGAAAGCATCGGGCTCTAATTTCGTAGACAAGGCACAGGCGCGGCGCATCTGCCCTGTGCTGTGCCTGAACCGTGCCAACGGGGTTTGTCCAGGGCATTTTGCAATTTTTGTGCACAGCGCAGTCCGGTGTAGCAAGGCGCACCATTGCCTCCATCCCTCCCACTGGTGCGAGTTGTTGAGAGGGAGGAGAGAAGATGTGAGTGGGTTTAACACAGCAGAGTGTAATCTTCACCAATCAGATGAACACCTCTCTTTAAATGCACTGCGGGCGAAGTGCAGTGACAATTTCACCTGATCATGGACAAAGACAGTAGCAGCAATAGCTCCAGGGGGCCAAATTTCTCCCAGGAGGAAACTGACATGCTGGTCTGGGAGGTCCAAGCTCGCAGTACCAGAACATATGGTAATGCAACCAGATCTCCACGGGCTGATGATGCAAAACAAAGTTACTAATATTGTCAATCAAGTTTGTCCAGATATTTTGGGAACCACTGCCCAATGTAAAAAATGGTTCAATGATTTTAGAAGAAGGGCCAAATGAAAGCTGTCACATTGAAGAAGGCACATGGTAACCACTGAGGGGGGCCCTTCCACCAGCCTCACAATGAGCTCAGCAGAGGACATTGCAGCCTCCACCCTCTCAGTGATAAGTATTGAGGGCTTTGCTGGGATTGAAGTTGGGATAACGATTAAGGCAGAAAATGTTTTTCTACTAAAACAGGGGAGGGCAGCTCTTCTCAGGCTCACTCCTTCCTTTTCCAACAAGCAGTCCAATCATGTGAGAAGGAAGAGGAAGGAGATGCGTTGAAATACAATCTGTTTTTCTTATTTTTCATAATTTCCCTGCACTATTTCATGTCTCCTAATATACTGTACATAAGTTTATTCCAGACACCCTTGGTTGTTTTACCTTTTGGCTCATTGTTCACACACAATCCCAATGCATGTGTGTTTGCTATAGACTAATGCTTGTGCAACCATTAGATGAGTCACAAAATATTAAAAAGGCTACTCCTGACAGGAAACTATCACAGGCTCAAGCCTCTTGTTGCCACACATGCATGCAGAACTGTAAGAGTAAGAGTGTGTTTCTTAGGCACATCAAATCATGAAACCTCACACAAAGCATTTACCAAAGGGCCATCTCCATTTAAATGACTTTGTCTAATTTATCTGTGGCTAGCCCACATTATTACTGGAGACTCTTGATATTCCTTGCAACACACAGAAATTCACATGGCTGTCTCATTTTTTGCTGATGGCAACGCTATGCTAATGTTGTTTGAATTTTCTGTGCACCTTTCCAAACAAGCCTGTATGTGCAAAGTATTTGTATGTATGCATATCACTGCAGACGCAGGAAAATGATCAACGCTGTGTGCAGGTTTTTCTCCTTTCAAAAAGGTTTGCATGGTTATCTTTGAGTTGGTGAAAATGCTGACCTTTTGCAAACTTCAAAATCTGCTGAAGTTTTTTTGCATTGCAAACAATTTGACTATGGGCATACATCATCAAAACAATGGGCTTGGCAAGGAGACTTTGTGCTTCCTTCATGGGAATGTTAAAGCAACTTTGAGCTGTCAGTGTTTGCATAACTGTGGCAAAAAGCAAAACGATTGAATAATTCTTTCTATATTTTCTTATATATAGTTTAAGAAAAACGAATTCTTAGCTGCATTTGCCATGAAGAATTTAACTGCAGGAAAAATAAGTTTTACAGAATCAGTGATGGTGTTAAAATTGTAAAGAGGGTACAATACCAGGAGTATTCATCAACTATTACATGAAAAATATGGCTGCATGTATTTTGGTAAACATTCTCTGTTACCAGGACATGCCGACTTAAAAACTTTAAGAATGAAACACAACCAAACACAAAAATCCTACAAAACAGAAAAGTACTCGAACAGTGCTTTTTTTTTTTAATTTGATAAATTCAGTGTTGATCTATCTATTGATTATAAAATGTTTTTATCTGGTTGTAGGTGAATTGTGGAGCACAGTAAATTTCTCAGGAGTTGATACCAAATTACTTCTGGAGATGGATGATTTTATAGTAAATTTATATTTCACCAGAAATGAAAAAGTCTAGTTTGCAAACTACTCCACAAGAAAAAGAAAAAAAAAAACACTAACTGAGATACATGATTTGATTTAAAAAAAGCTCCTTGTATACATTACATTTTGCAGAGAGGAGCTTCAGTTAAATGTCTGATCCTGTGGAAGAAAAGTATAGGTATAGAATATAAATAATCAAGAAACTATTTCACAAGAATATTTATGGAAAACATGAGGGAGCATTCTTTAAAATTACATTAGTGATCATGACTTGTGGACTTTGGTGTGCATGAATCATCCATTACTTATTTAAACCATTACACCAGTTCTTTCATCTATGTTAGTCTGGTCATTGGTAACATCAGCTGGAATAAGCATTTAGTTGTGGTCTATAAGTATAAACATTAAGGACTTGGTGTGTTAATGACTTGAAATGCACATTTCATGTACAATTAACTAGAGTAATTCACTGCAAACTGTTGATCGAGAACTACACATTCCTTCATTTCAGAGATAAGCATTGTACTTTTACTATAATTTACACCACAGCATGATGTTAGGAATTTTATTTAGTGTAGGATTATAAATGAAAACATCACAGCAGCTAATCAAACATGATTTGTACTCATACTAAAATGACCAAAGCTGTACATTCATAACCTGAAAATTTATCAATATCAAGAGTGTCTGTCTGTGAGACGAAAACTGTTTTTCTGAACAACACAGTGGTACATGGTAATAAAGTGCTTGTGTACTTGAGTACACTTTTGGCTGGATCTAGAATGGTACCAAATAACAGCACTTAATTGCAGGAACAAACTAAAAATTGCATGTGCTGTTGCTGGGTATGTTGCAGGTGATCTACTACTACTGTGGGCAATTGGTAACAGGTGCAAAAGTGGTGCAGACTGCCCTCTTTAACTAAAGAGTTTGCATGTGCTAACATCTGTCACCATGGAGAGTTTTGGAGAGCAAAGTGGCTGTAAACAAAAATGACCTTTGCAGCCATGGAGTTTGAGGCAAAAAAACCACACTGGTGTTTTTATCACCATTGCGATAGGAAACACGATTTGGGAAGCCATCTGTGAAAAGCACACAGCTCAAAACTGGCATCGCTGTGTAGGTGATATGTCTCGACTATTTTTATTTCTTACCAGAGGTTGCAGTGACCATTTTTGTTGTCTGCTATTTTGACAGACAAGGTCATCACTTTTCCCTCAGACAATATTTTTATCTGCCATTTTTAATTTTAATTTATTATCTAAATGACAGCCTTCACATAGTTACACAGCTTCATCACCAATAACCCCTCATGTGAAGAGCAGTCTTACAGTTTTGCACACACAGACTGAACATTTATCTTGACAGTCTCACACTCTCCGTCATTCATCAAAAAAAAAATCAGTCAATAATGAAAATATTCGGTTAATGCGACCCCTGTTTCTCTCCACAATGACCTAAGCCATAGTGCATAATGCAGTGCCAGTTTGCATATTTTTCAAAAGTGGGAACTATGGATGCTAAAACACAGATTGCAATCAGTTTCGAGTTTGATAAATCACCTTGTTGGTGCCAAATGTCTACTTTTGCATCTCCTCTTCCCACTATTTTGTTCTTTATGATCATCTACATGTATTCCTCATATTTATGAAGGCAAACATGCTAAATGGACTGCATGTTCTTTTATGCTGATTTGAAAGACGCAATCCTCCCTGCACCCAGTCAGTGGATCAGTTTTTATGTTTTTATATGTGCAAATCTTTAGTTGACCCAGAACTTTATGCGTATCTTTCCTCAAGTGAGAATTCTCTTTTCAGGGAACATTTGTTTTAATGCAATTTAATTTTTACTTTGGACTTCAGTTTATTGAACAAGTCTTCCTTTGTTACATTTTTGTATGGGAATCTTTATTTTCAGTGTGTATGTATCCTGGACTGTACCTACATGTGCTTTACAGCCACCTCTCTTAAAAGAAGGGACTGTGCTGTAAAAACTCACAAAGTCCTTCATCTGCAAACAAAGATCAGCATACTTTACATTTATATGGCCTCTACCAGCTAAGTCAACGGTAACACTCATAACTTTAATAAATCTGACCAGTTACTGTCTCAGTTAACTGCAGTTTTTGTCAAGGTGACAGCAGTGGGTTTAAAAAAATCTGTCTGCTTATCACTGACTGATGTCCAACAATATGCCTCTTCCCAAGATCATTTTAAAAAACTGCAGCTAGGTATATTAGTGATGAAATGGCTCTTGTGTGCAGCTTGGGGACCTGTCATGACTATGTGCTAAACTGGGCCACCTAATGAAATAAAAAGGCTGTGTGTAACATTGAGTTAACTGTAAAGGCTTGAACTGTCCCTGGTGACATAAAATAATGCATTTAAAGTGTTTTGGCTATATAGGAAAATGTTTTCTTGCCTGACTCCCACAGCAATACAAGGATGGAGGGATGCAGAAAAGAGGAAGAAAAAACAGTGTTTTGAAAGGTCTCAGAGAGAAAATGAAAGGCGCAGAGAGAGAGAGAAAGAAAGAGACAGACAGACAGACAGACAGACGCACAGAAAGACAGAGAAAGACAGAGAAAGAGATGGATCAAGAAGCAATAGAAAAAAAATATGTAAAGAAAATATTCACAGGGGAGAATAAGAGGGAGGAGGTGGAAAAAAGGAAACACAGTGTTTGCAAATCACAAATTAAAAGCATAAGCGTTCCACACAACAACCATGTCCCAGAGGAAATACAGGCCCTTCAGCATAAAAACCTTATTTAGAGCAGTGAGGTTGGTGGAGACAACCTTATATCTTCCCAGCAGCAGATAAAGATGCAAAAGTAAGAGTTCTAAATGGACCATTGGATGTAATGCCATTCTGAGTTAGCACTAAGCTTCTACCGGACATACATTTAGTTGAATCAAAGTTGAGTGAGCATCTGTTATCAAGACCCCACTTTCCTACAGTTTACTTATAAATCAAACAATGACAAGATTATTTACATGGATCAAAAGCATAAAAAGTATACTGAAGATTGCTTTCTTGGTAATTGTTGGCATAATATTGAACAAATCCCACTTCAAAGTTCGGTATCACTATGATAAGGAATGTAAAAGTCTGGTATTTTAGCAAGTAAAGTATAGCTGCCTATGAAACTTAAGTGGAATTTAGTCGGTCACAGATTATTGTTGACCCACAGCTCTGCTAAAAAAAACAAACAATGAATATCCTTGCTATTATAAAAATTTTTATAAAAAACTGTTTTCTCATCTCAAAGTTAAACTACCAGGTATAGTGCAAATTACATTGTGGAGATAAGGTCAAAGGTGCTCTGTTGAGAGTTCTATGAGAAAAAAAATACTATTTTCCAATCTACTATGCCATACCAACCAGTTTTATCTGTTTGCATCCAAGACATACTTGCAGTCAGTCTGTACAGGTTAGTTTAAAACTTTGCTAACAAGCTGCTAAAAGATTGTGTTAACTTATAAGCATGTGCATGGATCAGTCAAGGACACACACAAAATCCTGAACCACAGAGCTCTTTTTGTATCCAAGGTAGCCTTTATAATAATTCCTTCATAGATCAATAATTTGTATTGTGTAAATAATTACAGAGAAATATTTTTTTCCGTTTAGAAATAAAATGTGATGAGCAACATGATAAAGCTCATCTTTTTAAAATAATGGGGACATTTTTTGCCTGCCAGCCTCCATCACATGATCATGGAGGTGCCATTGTTTATCAGTACACGACATTGCTATTTGAAGATAATGTGTTCATAATTTTAACAATATACACACTTAAAAAATCTGTGATATTTATTTATAGTTTGCATGACTTGGCAGGACTGTAATCTCACTTTGTGTCTTTTTAAACATTAAAGCAAAGCAGGAGTACCTGAAGCTAGACAATCATAAGTACATTATATGAGGTACATCAGTTGCTGAATATCTTAAATATGATTTATAAAAGTCCTGCTGTCATGGTGCTTGCCTATGCCATTTGTAAATATGAAGGAACCCTTATTCTGTACCTCAGCTGGTAAGTGAAGGTGGGTCAAATGGAAAGAATCAACATTCATTAGTCAACATACCTACTTTACATTTTACCAAAAACAAAAATTTGTATGACTTTTCAAATCAAATGTACTCACCACTCTGATCAGTGCTGACAGTGATGGCAGCTACTTGTGGAGGAAAGGAGCTCATGTCTGACACACCATTGAGCGACTCAATCTCAAAGGTGTAGTTGGCGTTTGCTGAGAAGTCCATGACAGTGACAGTGGCATTGGTCAGCCCTAATGGTCTTGGCAGGAAACGAAGATCTTCCTCACAGAGCTGGCATTGGCTGGGCTCAGGGCCACAGCGTCTGCACAGGACATTGTAGGTGAGGTCCCTGCGTCCCCCGGTGTCGCTGGGAGGAGACCACTCCAGCATTAGACAGGTGTCATTCAGGTTAAACATCAGGTTACGAGGAGAAGAGGGAGGGCCTAAGAGTGATAAAACAAAGATTTTAGTGGATACTGAGTAAAGATACAGATATATAAATGCGTCCCAAGGACTTTAAGGGCTCCACCTGTGCAATAAGGCGATGTGAAAAGACATAAGGTCATGAACAAATCTTCTAAGGGTAAATCCACAAACAAGCAGCTTTGTTTTCATATAAACAAAGTGAACTATTTTCTTTAAAGGATAGTTCACAACATTTTACTTCTCACATGCATCCCTCTCTTGTGCTTTAAACCTGAAGATTATTCTCACATTTCACATTAAGTCTTTTTTTCTCTCTGGACGTGTGTGTTTGTGTGTCATGGGATAAGTATTGTGCTATAGCAGGCAGCCAGCTGTCAACCAGGTGGAGTTAAAAGACCTAAGGGATTTGAACACTCCCGTCCTGCCAACTGCACTGTCTACCTAGACAATGATACGCTTCCCTTTTCTTCACCATCCCTCCATTCCTCTTCCTCTCTACCTTTGCTGAAAATCTCAGCAGACAGGAAAGCCTCTCTTACTCCTCCTCCACTTCTGTCAGCTTATGTCCATTCTCTTTCTGCCTCTATCGGCCATTATCTCACCTCCTCCATTCTCTCCATCGAAGAGAATCTACCCACCTTCCCTCCTGCAGAGCAACCCCACTGCCATCAATCAGCTCCTATTCTCCTCTGGGGGGAGATTGGTATCAGCACCCTCCTTCCTTTCTCTCTTCACTGTCTACCCCATCCAGTATTTACACTTTCTCTCTTCCTTTATCTCTCCTCTTGTGACATCCTCTCTTTATTGCTCTCTACCTTTGTCTTCCCCTCAGGCCCTCAGCCTTTAATCTCCATTTCTTTCCTTTTTTGGACTTAGACATCTAGCAAATAGTTTATGCTGTGGTCTACAAGCTCCTGATTAAAATGCATTAGGTGAGTAAAAGAACTCACAGCTTGTCAGAATAAATGTTGAAGTCTACTCCTCTTAGTTTGTTTGGCAGTCGAACTTTCGCTTGTTTGCTGAAAACTGTCCTAAATCATTAGGAATGTGCCACTGCCTTGTAGATTAAGCTTAACATTAATATAACGGTTTAGAGCCTTAAAAAGCATTAAAGAGACCAAATTTTGTTTTTATATAGCTCTTATTTGCCTTCAGAAATCTAGCATCATGATGACCCACTTATGAGAAATTGCATCCAAGACTGTCAAAATGTCAGACTTCATCAGCACAATTGGTGTGACCAAAATATGTACAAAAACATATTGGCTCAATATTTTATCAAAGGTTTGGAAAAAAAAACACTAATCAAATAAATTTGCATTACACTTTTTGTCTCTGCTTTAACAATGTAGCCCCTTAGTCAAGCATTGACAGTCTGCAACCATAACTAAGATGTATGAAAAAATATACAAATTTGAAGTGGAAAAGACAAACAGACTATTGAGCTGAATGACATCATCTGGGCATCAGTGACTTAATCTTGTAGCGCACTCTATCAACATTAAGAAGGTTGAGGGTTTCGAGCCCAGCATCAGTTGTCACATGCCGATGTGTCATTGGGCAACCCAAAGTTGCTCCTTTAGGCTGAATTGGCAATTAAAACATGACTGATATTTACATGATTTAACCAGTTAGTGTTTGAAGCTATAGTGTATATTTTTGACAAACAAGCAAGTCAAAATAAAACTCAAAACAAGTTGTTTAAGACATAAATGACTGCAGTTCTGGACAGTGTCAGTCTGGTCAATCTATTGCAGCATACTTTGCAGGCCTACTTTAAAGCCTTTAACAGATCAAGGAGCTTTGCAAATATTTGCTTTATTTTGCTTTAAATTATCTTTAATATACTGAGTTTGTGAGTGAGAACTATGCAACATGTCTGTATCACAAAATCACTACTTTTACCCACCTGTCCCTGTGGCTAAAAGGTTCACCCATCCCCTTTGTAAAAACAAATAAGGTACATGGTACTACTATATGCAAATTTCGAGCCGAATATGACTATTACCAGTTTTTTTTTAAGATGGTTTCTGTCTGGTGTACTGCAACGGCCCAAATGCAATGCCCCTGACCAACAGCTATCTTTACTTTGGACCTTAAACTGGAAATTTAAAGACACTATGAAATATAAGCCCTGGATAAACAGGTAAAACATTTTTACTTCAGTTTGCCTGTAATAACATTTGTTTGTTTGTTTGTTTGTTAACCTATGTTTGAAAGACCTTGGAAAACTCAAGACCCTTTGAAGTGGATTAAACAAACACATGATAAAAAACAAAGTTGCTTTAAACATTTGAAATGCCTGAACATTTTGTGATATGGATTTATTTCAAGGTTGTGAAAGAGGTTTTTTTTTATTTTTGTTTTTTATTTGACCGTTTTCAGTTTCAGATTTTTATCCAGTGACGCACCATCGTAACCTTCCCTGCCAACACCTTACCAACACAGGTCTGTCAGTGGCTTTCTTGCTAATTGTCCCATTGGCTCCAGGGCTAGAAATAAGTCACCTGCTAAATGCTGGTGTTTTGAGCATTACAAGGGTAATTTGCTGAATCTAACATTCATGCTCGCTTGTTAATAAAAAGAAATATAAAAAAATAAATTATGCTGAAAAGCAACTTTGAAAACAGTCCCGTAGCATTTCATGATGATACAGTACAGACAATTTGCTCTGGACAGTTTGCCTCGGTGTTACACAGCAAAGAAGATAAGACCTTTTCAAAATACCAAAGGTGTTTTATATCCACTTTCCTGCTTGTTTCGAGTCTAAATGAAAACCTGCCCATGACTGTGAAGACTGTAATAGTCTCTCAGTCTCTGTACGGCTCCATTAAGCTAAGCATTATGTATACATTCTACTTTTTAAAAATCCTTGAAATAACAATTTCTACCATCTTTAGTCATCCAAGGTCTTCACTTTTAGTGAGTAATATTAAGGAAGAGAATGCATTTAAGCATAGCACCTCTAGAGATGACTAGACAAACAGGTGCAACAGCATACATGCACTAGAATGTCAGGTTGCAGATTTACATTAAAATTGAATGAGCATCCTTAACAAAGTGTTTTTTAGTGGTAATGTTTTCATTGCAAGCAAAGGGTAAACCCACAGCATCCTAAAGAAGAGATTGATACTTCATGCTTTTGCAGTTTTTTTAGAGATTTGTTTCAACATTTCTACAATGAAAAGAAAAACAAAAATTTAAATTATGTTTTAATGTCTTCAGAGACATTAAAGTTATATATTAAGTTATTAAAAGAAATGTTTGAAATCTCAGGAAAGCTTACCCGTTATCACAGCAAACAAAATAGAAGGGCACATTTGAAACTAGGAATGGGAACTGTCAAGACTTTTTTAAAGTTTTTGCTTATTGATACCATTTACATTCTGCCCTTGTGGATCCTCGCCTACCAGTTACTAATGACTGGCCAGTTATTTCATATTTTTTCCATTTGTATATACTGTTTCTCTTTGGTGTTTTTGCATGTTTGATGAGTACTTTGTGTTTTGACTGTACAATCATCATAGGTTCATTGAGATGAAGCAAAGTCTGTAATCGTTCGTCATCTGCCAACATTATGACATGAAGCACTGTATAAACAGTCATTTTTTTGTTTCAAAGATATCTTCTAAAACAGAGCATCCATCAGTGAATAAGAAACTCAGTTCTTTCCATAATACTTCAGCTTTGTCTCTCCATAAAAGACAAATACACTCTCCCACCCTGTGGAGCTCTCAGACGTGGCCCCCGTCTATCTAAGTGACAGCATAATGGCTTTTTAATTAAAGGCGAATTAGTTGGGTTAAACTGTAATTTAATGCAAATATGAAGTCGTAATGACAGTCGGTGAATCATTAATGCAGACCAGGCAGTTGAACAAAAGCTGTGTAATTGATCCAGAGAGTCTCTAATGTACAGTTTCACAAGAGATAAGTCTTGGAGATGAGATTGGATTTACAGCCGCCACAAATCCGCAGAGAACACAGGACAGCTCTGAAGAAAAGCTACAACTTATTCATGTACAGAACCGTCTCATTTGAATTCACAAATGATGAAGTCACAGTACTGTTAGTAAGGTGCAACATTCATCCCTAAATCTAACAGATGGCTGAAGCCCTTTACATTTATTTATCTCATGAGACTTAAGTAACAAGGGCATAGCTATTATTGTCTGAAATACTTACGCGTGCAAGCCATCGTTGGGGGATCTTTCTCCGCCCTGAAGAAACCCTTCTCGCAGCGACAGATAGAAGCTCCTTCTCCATAGCTGAAACTGTGTGGGGGGCACTTTGAACACTTAATGTTTCCAGCGTATGCCTTGTAGAAGCCTGGGTGGCATGCTGCAGGTGACAGAAAGGACAGAATATGAGTATAAAAAGTGTGCCATATAATAAGTTAACAGACATGAATATAGCATGATGTCTTCATTTCTAATCACAATGATATTAATATAAGCGTAGGCACACTGTTTTCCAACAAAAACATGTACCTAAAAATTTAATTGCTTCAATGCCTGGCTTTTTGTAGAAAATGAAAAAAAGATACAGAAAGGTTCCCAGAAATATATCAAGACCATCTGTGGTGGTCTCTTTCTCAAAGTGATTTTCCACAGTTCTTCACTGGTTGGATTGCAAATATGTTTCATAATTTATGTAAAGGTCCCAACATATTAAGACTTTTTGCATTATTTTGAAAGACAGATTAATCCACCTAAGGGTGGGTTTTTACCACTGTTCAGTTTTTTTTTGTTTTTAATTTTTTTGAATATTTAGAAAAAAACTAAGACATCAGTCATCTAAGGTTCCAGCATACATTAATCAGATAAAAAACAGATAAAAGTTGCGTATTCCCTCTCAAATATGTACACTGTCAGAATGAAAATATAACAACATGCAAACAGCTTCCATCAAGCAAAAAATACAGATTTAAAATCACTATCCTTCTCTAATGGTCTCTGATTCAAGAGTCTGAAATCAATGATTATTTATTGGGCCTGTTAGTACCATGTCAATGAAAATTAAAAAAAAAATTGAAACAGATGACTATGTTGTTTTCGGAGAAAGGCTGTGATGGAGTATACAGAAAAATATTTCAACCATTTTATTTCTGGCAGCTTAATTAATGGTGATAGAGCTCCACTGGTGAGGGTGATGTCAGTGAAGGAGTCTGCACACTCAGTCAAATAAATGCTACCACAGTTTTTTTCAATTGCTAACATGCATTGGTCGAAACTGAAGTCACAGGTTCAAAACTCTTAACACAGTCTGCAAAACAGCAGTTCATGTGGACCAAACTGTGGATCACTTTCCATTGCTTTCCCACAAAATGCATTCAGTGACAACAGTCACCAAAATTCATGGACTCTTTTCTCAGTTACTAGTTCACCGCCTGCAAAACACTAAACTTTTAGGGCACATTTTTCAAATGCTAACACCCTTTGTTCAAAACGGTTGAAAACACAATCAAAACAGAATGATGCGGGAAAAACATGGGGAATTTCTGCTGCAGCCACATTGAAATCTATAGAAAATTATTTCAAAATATTGACAATAAAAATAAATAAAAAGATTATGTAATTCCAAACACAGCTGAATGTTGTCAGCTGAAAAATGATTCAGGTGATCTGTTTGGCCTCATCAGGAACCATATAAAAAGGAGTGGCTTCTGATTGTTTTTCCTTTGGAAATATGGATCAAAGAGCACCGGTTCAGGTTGGTAGAGAGAGAAGAGTGGCCAGGAGAGGGAGAGGAGGAAGAGGAAGGAGAGGAAGACCAAGAGCTGTGGTCTCTGATGAAATTAGGGCCACAGTGATTGACCATGTGGTGAATCATGGACTCTCTTTCAGAGAGGCTGGTTCAAGGGTGCAGCCAAACTTGCAGCGTTCAACAGTTGCATCAATTATGAGAATTTTCCAGCAAAACAACAGGTAAGACATGCATCCCACAATTACTGTATTGTACCAGATTTTACAAAAAATGTAATCTGTTTTTACATCAGCTGGCATTTTGGGAAATCTATTTATTACAGTATTTTGTGTTTCATATTACTGTACTGTATGTAGGATGCATAGGTTGCCACCTACAAGAGGAAGAGGTCGAATTTTCACAGATGTCCAGCAAACAGCTGTCATTGATATGGTCATTGCAAACAATGTCATAAAGCGAGGGAAATTCGAGACAGAGTGCTGAGAGACAATACAACCTTTGCCAGTGTGAACACCTCCTTGCTGGATGCAATGAATGCTGGGTGTGAAGATATTTCTCCTGAAGCCTGCCAGGGGTGGATCAGACACTCTAAAAGGTTTTACCCACAGTGCATCGCAAGAGAAAACATAAGATGCGACATGGATGGAAACATGTGGCCAAATGCAGAAGACAGGGTTTGAATGTCACAGTATACATTTGAGTTTTATCTTTTGTTTTCTGTTCTGCCACCTGAATTCTGAGACTCTGGTTTGTTTTTTTTGTTTACAGTAAAATTTGTATTTTTTGTAAGGTCCCAAAAAATAAATGTTCTGGAAATAAATTGCTGCATTCCTGATTCATTCTTGTTGCAGTATATTACAATTTAGAACACTCAAAGTGCAAAGATCTTATTTTGTAAGAAAATACTGATTAATCTAAAAAGAAATCATTGAAATTTGAAAGACTAAATTTATATTTATGCTCTTTTATATTTATGCTCTCTGTTGTTTGTATTTTGTAGTTCCGTGTGCTAAGAGTGACAGTGTTTGTTTCCAAAGTGAGACTGTTTGCTAGTGTTGTGGTTGATGTATGAAGTGTTTTGTTGGTGGGAAATCGTTTTGGGGATGAGATTAACTGTTCAGCTGAGATGCATGATGGAAATGCAGACTGTTTTAAGAGTTTTGAACATGTGACTTAAGTTTTGACCAATTCATGTTAGCAATCGAAAAAAACTGTAATACTACTCCTAGTACTCCTAGTACTGCTACTATAACTACGACCAATTATAATAACAACATAAAACATCTGTAGGCTTTTCATGGCTGAGTCAAAAAAAAAAAAAAATCACAGTGTTGCAACAAGTACAAACCCCCAAAGTAGTATGGCAGAGTAACTGAGCTTATGGCAGGCTAGGGAGAACCTATTTTTAACCAAAGATTTGGATGTTGCAGAAGACAGTTGCAGCTGTATAAACTAAGCATTTACATCTTAAATCTGTCAGTCCAACCTGCTATCCAGTCTGTCAAGTTGCCAAAACCTGGTTAGAAGGGACATCACATGTCTTAGCCAGTCAGTGCCACAGAACCCAGAAATGGTTAAGGAACAGAATCATAAATGGTTATGGCTTAGAGTCTGTCCCAATTGTACCCCTTAGCCCTTGTCTTACCACTTACCCCTTGGTTTTGCATGTTCACGTTGAGTGGTGTCCCAATACTCTGTAGGGCTAAGGAGAAAGGCTAAGACCAAGGGCTACACAGCCCTCAAAACAAAGACAGACCGGGACCTCACTTGAAACCAAGGGGTAAGAGAATTTCCCATAACACACTGCACCCGCTTATACAGAGCAGACCGGAGACAGAAGGGACAGCTTAGTTATGGTAATTATTTTATCATCAAGTAAAGTAAGTAAATATTAACCATGTTTTTAGTTGTTGGTCGTATTTTAAAATTTCTTGTCATAACAAGCTAGCTTTCACATCCGTGGCTATGGTTCATGTCGCATCTGCTTACATCACAGCCAGTGAGTCGCTCTTGGTGATAATGTAGCAGGTATCGAGTGGCGTCTCGTTTCCCAGCAGTGTGTTTGCACCCCTTCCCCTTAGCCCTCAAAACAGAGGGTTAAGGGGAAGGAGTATAGCCTTGCAGAGCAGACCGACCTGCCTGATTCTGAAATCATGCATCTCCATAGTCTAACAGTTTCACTCGGCTAAATGCTTAACAGCCCAATCAGGGAAGAGAGGCGGGAGCTGCGGGTGTGACGACAACAGGAAGTGACTTGACATGAATTGAAGTCACCTCATGTTGTACAAATAATGGTGGCTAATGTTAGTTAGCCTGTGGTCATCATGGTTAGTTATACTTGATGAAATATGCTTTCCTCATAAGTTTACTTCATTGGTATTGTCTTTGATGAGGTTCATGTCACATATAAGTGTTAAATGATACATCTGTGTGATATAATTCAATGTGAAACAATGGTCTTAAGGTGGTTAAGCTATCGGCTAATGACCGTTAGCCGCTACAGCTAATGGTTAACAAGGGTAAACAACAGTTAATGGCCGTTAGCTGTAGCGACTTACAACAGTTAGCCGCTACAGCTGACGTCCATTAACTGTTGTTTGCCCTTGTTAGCCATTAGCCGTAGCAGCTAATGGTTAACTGTTAGACGCTACATTTAGCCAGCTACATATGCTACATCTTAGCAGTGCTGCTTGATATGGACTGGTCTGTGATGAGTGCGATGAGCCAAACAATTGTCCAATCACAAGCTGCTGTCGTTTTTGAAGGTTCTGCCCCTGAAAACATTTTCAAAGGGCTCCTCCCCAGCTGGATTAGTGAAATATTTCCAATATGGAACTGTCCATCTGGCATGTCAGGTTAGTTAACACCAGTTTCTCTCAATGACAAAAAAGCTGGAGGAATACATATCTTCAGTTTATGCTTGTGACATAACAAGATGTAAGCTCTCCATATATCCCAATATTTTTTCTTTCTCTTTCTTTTATGCCAAAGTCATACTGTTTAATCTTAACTTATTCACACATTAGTCGTGGAAGCAGGATCCTATGACCGTGCACTAATATAGAGGTGTCAGACTAAGGGCCTGCACATGAAGGTGCTTGAGCAATTGGGGGTTGCATAAGAGCACCTAAAGCAGTTCTCTATGGCTACTAGAAGATTTCTGTAGGTAGTCTTTATTCTACTGTGACTTGAGGGGACAATCATTTGCTCCCAATACAATCCCTACAGATTGGTTTACATAATAAATTGCCAAAGAATGGAGCACAGACCTTGCTGATGGTATGGTCTGTACACTGGTCCACAAGTCCAATGTTGTGATGTTGCAACCATGTTTTTAAGTTTACCTCTTAATACAACAGATAGTTGTATACAGCCTGGCCTCTCTGATTTGCCCTCTGGAGGTATCCTCACATAACACGTGCCATGCATCAATCTGTATAACAGCCCTCAATGAGCCCTATTGACCCAATCGCAAGCACAAACAGCATGTTTAACGCTGGCCTTTCAAACCCATAATCATAGATGGTCAAAGCTGCCATGAAAAGTAGGCTTCGGTTTTAATCCTAGTCACATTTGTAAGCTTATATACATATTCAACCCCACTAACCCAACAGTTGAGAGAAATTGTGATTATTTGTCTTGCCTGCGTACTCATTGCTGAGTGTGTGTGTTAATCTCTTTCCATCTGCCCTATTGTCCCTGTCTGATCACAGCAGCAGTGTTTTCAGGTGCTCACTTGTCCTCCCCACAGCTCCATTCATCTCAGGCACCAGCGGAGACACACAAACACACGAGGAGCTTCAAGGTGAATCCCCTTCAAATAGCTCAGCTTGTGTTCCCTAGTTGAATCGATGCACTTGGCGACAACTGGCAGCAGTGGAGATCTCAGCGGGGAGAATTAGATAAAGACCATTTTGGAGATTAGAAAAAAGTAAATTAGTTCTTTAAATTTAACTTTGAGTTTCTAGGCTTCTACAAAAACATGCCAGCTTCAAGTTCATGATCTTTGTTCTACTAACAGTATTTACCAGTTTTCTATGGATGGTAAGTTATAATTTCAATTTCTGAGGTTTGACCACCAAATCCTCAATGGCAATGAATTGACTTTCTAAAATAACTTATAGAAGTAGTAAACATTCAAATCTTAACATATTTGGAGTATAAATATCGAAATCCATGAATTGTTGGCCCTATCTCTTTTAACTTAATTTAATGGGAAACTGGTCTGCAAGTATAACGTGATTTATATGAATGAATAACAAACAGCCTGTATGTTACTTGTTTTCTTATTAAGGGCTTTTAGACAGCAACTAAGATGAAAACAGGACACATTTTAAATGACAGTTAGGGAGGTAAAATACAATTCTCTGGAAAGAAACTATAGGGGCTGCAGTTACATGAATCCTTCCAAATTATCTTGGACTAAATGAAGCATGTGTCTCTCAGAAGTTAGAGTTAATTTGTCTTTAAGTTGTTATGTTTGTTTCAGTGTATGTCAAGAAGGTCTTATCTGTTTTGAATTGGACATTTGATTTGGAGAAAGAGAAGTTTTTTCAATTGTCAAAGGCCTATTTCTCAGCAAACATCTTCAGTTGAATAAATAATAAACTTAATGACAATTGAAAAGGCTGTCAAATTCACATCTGTCACCTTAAGCCATTACATTATAAGAGTGAACCAGCCCACTCAAGGCCCAGGATCCCAAAACTGGAGCAGTTTTAGCCAGTTTTACTCTCATCATTTACATAAAAAAGCATTCAAGAAAATGTTTTGGGTTGCAATATATCACAACATTGGGGGTTGCAACATTCAACATACAAACATTTGATGACAAAGTTATATTTTTGAAAATTAATAGTATGTTGATAGTCATTAAAAACATCATACAAGATCTGAAAAAAATCAATTTCTTATAAATCCATTCTTTTAGTGTAAGCATGCACATAAATACCTATTACTTTGGATATTTTTGTGATGATCAAGTACTAATTTTTGTTCAGAGAAGTAAGTCTTAAATCAATTACCTGACTGCTCACTGAATGCAGACCACCTGAATCTGTTAAAATGCAAGGTTTGAATATATTATGCATTCAAGCATAACAAGCAAGAAGATAAGATAAGATATACCTTTATTAGTCCCACAGGGGGAAATTCCAGATTTTCCAGAAGAAGGGAGCAAGCGTGGCCTTTGGCCAAGATGCCCAGATGGATTGCACTTATCAATTCTGCATCCATGTATGTTAACATTTTTTACACATGAACTATTTTTCTTTTAGTACCATATCTTCCATACCACTCAGGGGACAACGTGTTGCCAGATAAAGTGGTATCTAAAGACCATCCTGATGAACCAGCCAAAGATTTGTGACAGGACCATTTTAAACTTGAACTGCTCACAAATATTGGCAACCACTCTACAAATGTTCAATGGTCCATCAGTTTACATCTGGAGACATTGAAATACAATTTATGTTGGGTTGACTTTCAGTACTTAACATTCCATTTTACTTTTCATGCCTGGCTTTTAACTATTTATAGTTTTCAGCACTTGATATGGATAATAACATTGATACCGTATTATCATGGCAGTAATTGCCACAGTAATGAAACACATCGCTTGTTAGCTCTGCAGTGCTGTAAGATTTACAGAACATTTTTATTTGCTGTATATAATATGTTGTTTTGTTGTTTTTCAGCCTACTTAAGTGTGACCTGTGGTGCAGAGAGTGCATTGAGAAGGCAGGTGATTCAGAGCCAATATACAAGCTCAAGCTGATTAACTATTTAGATAACATGTAAGGAAATTGATTAAATGGTTTTGTGTATTAAACCTCTGTCCTGCATGAGTTAGAATGACAGATTTATTTCTCCTGTTTTGACAAAAAAACTTACGTACTGTTAGAGGTAATGACTCGATAAATGTTTCATTTTAAATGAGCTACAGCATAGTATTTGCATTTCAAAATATTCAAGCCACACTGGCTCCAAAAATGTTATACACACATTCAAGCATCAGCCACACACAGAGCTGAGGCTATCTGTATCAGTATGATAAGTGTCACCCCCTACGGTGTACCAAGGCTGCCTCCGTCATTAACCTCTGATACTGGCATGTCCTTGAGTCAAAAACCGTCAGTCAACTCCCCCACCCCAGTAGACCCTGTTTCAGACTCTGTCAACCTAATGATGCCTCTGTCCGACCTTCGCTGAACTGAGGGGATGTTCCTCTTCGAACCTCACAGCGTCCTACTGCAATCTGTCTGGCCAGGCTCTGTTCCAAGGCCACGGTGGTGCTGTACAATGGCTGACCATGCATCACCCAAGGATGGACACACCAGCATTGTGCCAAGGAGGTTAGCACACATGCTGGTGTGAACATACACACATGCACACACACTGGTGGACATGGCAACCACAGTGACAAACAACACATTGAACAGAACTTGACAGCTTGTCAAGGGGGACTGAAGCCTGGAGGTCTTTGCTAAAAGAGAAGAAGAAACAAGAAGAGCTTAAAGGCTAAAGTCTCAAAAGTGATTCTGATCCATCAGGAAAAATGATCTTCTCCTATTAAGGGTGGAAAAAAAGTAGCTGTATAGCAGACAAGGGGGTTATTAGCTTCTATTAAATGTGTGCATATTTACCTCCTCCGCCAAGGAGGTTATGTTTTCGGGAGAGTTTGTCAGTCTGTCTGTCTGTCTGCGAACAAAATAACTCAAAAAGTAATGGATGGATTCGGATGAAATTTTCAGAAAATGTTCATCATGGGAAAAGGAAGAACTGATACAATTTTGGTGTTGATCCGGATCACTGTCTGGATCCGCAATGACCAAAAATGTGATTTTTGTGAATAACTACTGAACTAAATTAGATATCATTATGAATCCAATTGCTAATGGGATGTTTTCATGGTCAAGGAATCTAAATATTTTGATGAAATAAAAGTAGGACTAATATTTATGGTGAAAATCACAATATGGGTGAGTACTGTGGCACTGGTGGTCTGCGCTCTCCGAGTGCTTTTCCAGTTTACCGCTTGTTTTCCTGTCAGACAAAGGGGTCAGGGTACAATTTTCAGGGGGAATAGATTGATTTCCCTCATCTGGTTCTGAAGTTCAGTAATCGATGGGTGGGGAGAGGTTAAATGCATTTCCCAAGTCTGGGAAAATGGATGCATGCTCAGAGTATCTGTCTATTAAATGTTAAGTCTTTGACTTCTGAGGAAATCACAAACATTGATGAACATAGGGGGGGCATTTGGGTGCCATTTGGGTCCACAACGTTTGATGAGATCTACAAGGCACAAAAAAATTTGTCAAAGTGTGTTTCCAAAGTTTACAGCTACTTTAACAAGTATTCTTATTGACATGACATATCAGAAAACACAATTTCTTAAAGATTAACATTCTGTTTTTAATCATTTTTCATTCGTGCATGATCATTTTCATGGGACCATTTTCTAATTTTTAACATATTTCCTCTGAAAAAAAGCTCATACTTAGATTGTCAACAATGGATATGAGACTTGAAATTCTTAAAAATGCAAAACGATTATTCAGAGACAGATTTTTTTTCACATAATTCAGAGGCCTAAAATGCTTATCTTGAAAATAAAAAATGCAACATTCTAAAATATTTTAATCTTGAAACTTCTATTATTTGACAAAATCATTATTTGATATAATAAAAAGGATTTAAATAGGTAAGTAAGTAAAGATTATTCATATAGCACCTTTCAAGAACAGATTTCACAGTGCGTTTTACTGGTATGGTGCAATGAAAATAAAACATTTCACACAGCCTTAGATAATAAAAGACAACAGTGCAAAAGCATACAGACACATTGAAGAAAGGCAATACAAAACATGTGTCCTCAGCTGCTTGTTTAAACTGTGGACAATGTATCCTAGTGATCACATTTATCTCCATACAACCCCTTAATTATCATTATCTTTTTATTATCATTATTGGTGTCATTTAACCATGTTGATCTACTGTCTGGACCCAAACCTGGACCTATTAACTGAGAGTATGACATATGAAAAAAAATGAAAATAAACAAGTTATTAAATGAGTTATAATTGTTTTTTTAGGCTACACTACTACTGTACATTTGATAATCATGGATTATGTGTTAGGTTTCAAATCATACGTTACTAATGTATCAATAACTCATTCCTTGATAATTATGAATGTTTTGAATTTTCCAAATGTTATAAGGATAAAGAGTTCAGCGTTCATGACAGTCATGACAATGACAATCATATCGGAGCAGAAACCTGTAATACTACTGTGCATCTCATCTGACTTGGTTCCCTGGCTTCTCACAGCCTCTTTGTAGGTTGTGCTTAAGACTTGGAGAGATGCTTTGTTTGCAGAAGAATAAAAATGACTTATAGGGGAGGTTTCAACTTTTTGTGACTTTCCAGGTGCCATCAGAGGCCTCCAGGGGCCACAGAAGCACACCAAAAATAATGTCTATTAATGCTGCAGAGAAAATTTCCAGCTGCTTGTCTCTGGTTTTACTAATGCATCAATAAAGCAATTTCACTTTATTATGATTGTTAATATATGATCAGCCATAGTCTATTAATGAAATGTGTACCAATGGTTTGCTGAAGCTTGATTGTGTGTTGTTGTTACACAGTGTTATTTTAAACAACCAAGCAAGCGGACGAAAGCTGTGTAGGGAATTTCATCCTGACCCACTGGCTTTTGAGGCTCTGATCTAACTGTGGACAGTTTGCTCAAGGTTAATAAGATCTGGAACTCATCCAGAACTTTTTCTGGCTCAATCTCAAAGCTCTGGGCAAACCCTGGGACCCTAAAGTGGCAGACTGGGCTTGCGTTTTATAGTTGACAAAAGACGGCAGAGCAACTGGTAGAAAGAGCCCCCTGTCCTTCTTGTCTGACTGTCTGTCTCTTTTCTGTCTTTGCTGCATTACCATCTGCTTAAACTCCTGAACTCCTGCTGTTATTGTAAGCAGATTGTTATCATGAATTAAATTAAAAGAGGCTACTGAACTTTAAGAATTTAAGTAAACATTCCCTTTCTGAGTACCTGGGCCAAGTAGGTTATGTTATTGCTGTCGTCTGTTTGTTTTTTGTTTGTATGTTTGTTTGTTTAACTGTCAGCAACATAACTCAAAAAGTTATGGATGGATTTCAATGAAATTTGCAGGAAATGTCCGGATTGGAACGAGGAACAAATGACTAGATTTTGGGAGTGGCGTAAAACCGCCATGATAAAAATGAGATTTTCGTGAGTAACTACTAAACTAAAATAGATATGATGAATCCAATTGCTAATTGGTATGTTTTCATGGTCAAGGAATCTAAATGTTTAGATGAAATAAAGGTAGGACTAATATTTATGGTGAAACTCACAATATGGGTGACAACTGTGGTGCTGGCAGAGATCTGCACTCTCAGAGTGCTTTTCTAGTTTATAAATGGAGTGATGCAACAATATATTATAGCAATGTCAATGTACAACCTTGACAAAATGTTGAGCTGTCAGAGCCAGGCAATACTGTGCACAAACTAAATCCACAGAAAGACAGCATTCCCTTTAATTGTATCATCTCTGGCATGCACATTTAATAAAGAAACAAGTGCAAAAAACCCTTTTCGAACTCGTTGTGGCAAGTCCAGCAGAGTTTCAAATATTTACACAAATATTTTCTACAATGTAACATATGACCGATCATTTCTGTGTACATTTATGGAAAAAAACATATTTCGCTGTACGCAGTTTCATTTCAGTCTAGCACTCAAACAATACCATCCCATGTTACCACTGTTGAGATTATTGCTCAGTTGATTTAAACTTCCTCAGTTGCTGAAATCTGCATATGTGTGAAGCAAGCTGCAGCTTTTAGTGGTGTAAAGCAGATGATAGTGCGCTCCTCTCCTGGTGGTCAGCGAAGAAGAACAATTCCAAGAGGAGCACAATTCTGCAGCATTTACTTGCAGAACCACATCAACAAATGTTGCAGAATAGTTCAGCTCTTGAAATCAAAGGCAGTGTTGTGAGGCAGCGATGCAAAGGATGAGATCATTGCAGAGATGGTGGCATTATTGGCAGGATGCAGCCTGAAACTTATTGGTTATGGAAAAAAATGAAAGACTGTTTTCAGTTTCATTCCACACAGATATTGTTCCCCTCTGTCTCCCCTGAAAACTATGAAACAATAAAATAAAGGCCTTATTGCTTTTCCTTTGTAATGACACAGTGCTTGTCCATGCATATTGTACATATTAATAGAACATTTGAGCCAAGTCTGTTTCATCCTCTATACATAATAATATTCATCATACTCCACCAGGGAACAATGACAACCCTTTTTTCCTGCTCAAGCAACATGATATTCAGATTTGCTTCCAAACAAAACAAAAAGGCCTGCCAATATCTGGGAGATAAACAGTATTGAGTTCTCTTATGAGTGCATGCCAACACTGGCGTGCGTTTTCATATAGCTATACCGCTGTGATCTAATTTGACATGCAGTGCTTTCTAACCTAAAGGTGATGAGAAGTCACATTTCTTTTTCTGCAAGCCTTAAAAACCTCGTTGCAGAGGCACTTTGAAACCTGCACTTGGCACTCTCAAATGTAATCAGATGTAACTCTCAAAGGCTCAAAATGAAAAGCCCTGTCCTCTGCGTCCGTCCATCTCTTTCTCATCAGCCATCCGCTCGCTCTTCATTAGCTGAAAATGCGAGAGTTGATTTACACTTGAGGTAAGTGGGACTCTTCAGCACATTTCTGCTGCAGTGTTGAGGATGGTGTTTGCTTAATTAGTGACAGAAGGTGATAGAGAGAAGGTGGGCTGATTCGTGCCAATGTTGTCAGCAGTCTATTTATGACTTTACCTAAGTTATTTTTCACTGGATATACTGGACCATTGCCTTAACAACCAAAACCCCAAACCTACATTTTTGGGTTAGCAAATATCCAGATGTCCTTTTCTTGAAAATGCAACCCATGAAGACCAATGTTAGGGATTTTCTGTAAACTTTTACAAAATATTTACTCTGACTATGGGCTATATTGTGTCAAGGACATTCACTTGTGAACACAACATCTCACAAAGTCTCCAAGGTTTCCAAACCCTAGAATTGTGGGTTGTGTAGTTTGTTCACTTAATTGAATGGAGATTTTAAGAGGTACAAGGTCAAGACAGCTTGACCTCAGTGTGAACTTGATATCTCAAGAACACATAAAACAGATTCTGTACAAAGTTTATTTCAGTAGCCACTCTGACTCAATCATAAACTCATTTGTTGTTGGAGATTAAAGGTCAAAGACTAAAGTTCTTGGGCTTATTGTTCATGCCATGTTTGTGAAATATCGTGAGATCTTTGGAGTGCTTTGAGGAATTTCCTCCAGACTTTTCACACATGTCCACTCTGACTCAAAAATGAACTGGTAAGATTCAAGACTTCAATGGTTACATCAATTGAAACAGACGTAAGATGTGGGTAGGAATTTAAATCTGTATGTGTTGTGATTTTTTGAATAAAATGTTTAGTGGATCAAACATACCCCTCAACTGAAAGGGATCATCCTGTAGCAACAACTCTTCCAACTCACTCATCACAACACATACACCCCATCACTGATGTCCACAGCTGAAAATATCGGTAATCCTATGTAGGCTTCTTCTTTTGGCAAAGTTGTTATTACCTGTTCTACACTCTCTTTTTCCCACCTGACTTTAATCTTGGCTGTGACATTTGGGAGTCATTGTGTCAGTTGCCTTCACCGTGTTGTGTGTCCACTTGATAAAACAAAGGCTCACTTGAACAAAACACCTGTCACAGTACAGAAAGTTGTTAATTAATCTATACACTTAGCAAAAACAATTCATTGTGTAAATTCGGATATTTTTTCCATCCCATCTACAGTTAATGCAACTCCCAGACTAGTTACGGTTATTAGTTTCCTAATACGAGTTCTTGTCACATTTATTTGATCCTCATTGTATATTTCCATTTTAATTAGACTAGTATTTTGTAGCATAAAGGTGTAGTGAAGCTTTTAGAAGGCATACTTGCTTAAATTTCATTACAATGTTTTAAACAGGCAATAGAGGCCATAAACATTTTTAATGTAGTCTGTTTTTGGTAGTACAAAACAATACAATCTGATAATCTGAACAAATTTAGTCTTTAATCAATAACATGTATGCAGGAGCTAGGATAGAATCTCCACTGAGACATTCTTAATGTTACAAAACCCGTGCTTTGCCTTTTGAAGATGTGGTAAAAGTTTCCATCCTTCCTTCCTTCCTTCCTTTCTTCCTTTCTTCCTTCCTTCCAGCCATCCATCCATCCATCCAGCCATCCACAAATGTGTGTGTGTGTGTGGAAAGAATATTTTTTATTCTTATTTTATTTCTGCAGATAAGATTACATCACAGTGTGCATTATGATTGACTTTAATCATCTGAATTATTTGGTTGCATGCTATTTTGTTGGTGCACATATATATTAGCAAGCTTTACAATAGGTATTCAAAGCAAGAACAGAGTCAACTGAAAATTAGACTGTTATTTATCATGTTTTTGGATGTATATAACTAAAATTGTGATGCTGGACTCTAGCTTTCTAACAAGTACAAGATAAATGCATGGGAACAAAGAAGGAACAGAAACATAACAATTATCTATGAACAGGCAGACGTTATACAGAAATGAACAAAAAGAAAGAAAAGGACATTGCTGGTTGGTCATGTTCATGGGAAGTCGTTGCTTGTATATCAGTGCGATTATCAGAGACATGATCTTTTAACGGACTCAACAGAAGTCAGCCTCACTGATCCCTTTATGGCAATGTTTATAGCCGCATAGAAAGAGTCTTGTGTCAGATGAACTAACAGAGTAATAAACTTTCCTAAACACATCCATTAACTATGAAAGAGTAGAGTTCCTCTGCTAATCTTTCTTAAGAGACAAAACAGAGGCCGATGGCAGTCGGGCAGGGTTTTATAGTCTGAGCTTGACTTCTGAGATAATGTCCTGACTGGCTCCAAGACAGTTCTGACCTATCTGAGGATAAATCCAGAGCATGATTACAACAGTATACCATCAATGGCACCTCTCTTTGACTGGTAAATGATACCGGAATGTGACACTTGTTGCCACACAGCAGAGTGGACTTTAAAAAAGATGTCAGTTTTTTGTCTGTTTTTACACAATTTGGTCCAGAGGCAGAGGTCCTTTGGCACAGTGACCTCTTAGAATACACATTTCAACGTAAGTTTAATGGGAATATTCATTCTATTCTATGCAGAGTGTTGAAGAAGTCAACAAAGTCAGTCCAGTCAAGGTTTGCTGAGGAGTGTTTTAATTTAAGAATGTCAGCAATCTGGTGAACTGCCTGAAGAGAGGTTCTGTTTATTTTTTGCTTATTGACAAATTACAGGTGCAAATCTAACTGTGCATGTGTGTTGACAGGGACATCTTATACTTGTTAATCTTGTAAGGTAAAACAAAAATAACGTTTGCCTGTGGAAATATGCTTGTTATGTTGAATTTTGCATGTAGGGACAAAGACAATATCAGCATGAAATGTAAGTTCAGAATTCTGTGTTGTAGCTTTGCGCTGCTATCGAAGTTACTGCGAGGCACAATTTTACACAGAGCCTGTGCTAAACATTAAGTATCTCAGCCATGGTTGTTGAAAAGTTGTGAGAATATTAAATAACTAGGTTAACACTTTTTTTTTTAACATTATAGCTTGTTTGCCTTCATGAATATGCAGAAATGCAGATTATCAGAACGCACAAAATAACAGGTGAAGGATATGCAAATGTAATCATCTAACATATGTAATGTGATAAATCAAACTGATTGTGGTCAGTGTAATTGCTTCTGTATTTAAAATGTTTGTAATGAAGGGGCAAACTGGTACAGCTTTATGCACCGATTGCTGTGTCACTGTGGTGCGAATCAAAAATAATAGGGACATACTGTTCATCCAGGGATGCCATTTTTGAGCTGTGTGCTTTTCACAGATGGCCTCCCAGATTGCATTTCTTCTGGCAGCGCTGAAATGTCTCTGCTGTAGTTCACAAGTGAGTTTATTTTCCTCAAGCCCCATGGCCTCAAACTTCATTTTTCATTTATGGTCACATGGCTCTCCCAAACACTCCATGGTGACAGCTGGAAGCACACTCAATACGATTATTAAAGAGGGTGGTCTGCATCACTTCAGCACCTGCACATGCAGTCATAGTAGATCACCCACAACAGGCCCACTAAAATCATGTACAATTATTTAGTTCCAACACGCAATTCAGCGCTCATTACTTAAGATCTTAGTAGATCTGGCCCTGAGTCTGTGTGCACAGCTTTGGGTGAAGAGGCATGGTCAATCAAATATAAGACTTTACAAAAATTAGCATAACTTATACCCAAATTTTCCCTTCACTCCCTGTCTTCTTAATGTATGATTGATGCTGATTTCGGCTTGAACAGACTGTTTAATCAATAGCAAACTGTCCTTAGCAGAGGTCATATTAGAATGAAGTCTGTCTCATGGAGGGTAAACATTGGCAATGTTTGTAAAAAACAGAACAAACAAAAGAGCGACACAATGTCACAACAGGCCTTTACTAACAGCTGCTACACCATAATGGATCTGGAGTGAAACAAAAATGAATCGCCATTTTAAGACCTTTGTTGACTCTTTCTTAACTCACTCTCTTGCATTCTCGTACTTTTTAAATTCCTTTTAGCTTTCAAACATGTATTAAATCTTAGAAATGAAGCCTCTCCTCAATTCACCATTAATTTCAGTGAGATCTCAGGAACCCTGCTTCACCTGTGACACCTCCAATTACATCATTATCAACCAGGTCCACTCCTTTAAAAGTCTACTTTAAATGTCATCCCTTGTGCCTCAACAGCACCTCCAGTCATCTCAATGTACAGAGCAAACTTCTCAGAATGCCCCTCATCAAACCCTGTGTTCCTCACCACCAGGGATGTTCAGATCACGCATCCTGAAATGAAGTGGTTCACATTCAGCGTTTACAATTAAAACATAGTCAGTTGAAAAAATGCCTGCTTTAATGCCTGTGACCTATGTTACCTGTTGTTCATAGCCTCTGATGTGATCTACCCATACCTTTTGTTCATAGGTTTAAAATACAAGTTCATTGTTTATGAATTTAAAGAATTAGTATTTTTATTGAAGACCTTTGTTAATCATGTCCATCTGATCCACATCACCCTAAATACCCCTAAATGAAGTCCAATTGCTGAAGTTATTCTCAAGACAAACACCGCCTTCATTTATCAAACTTGTAAACATAATTAATTATGTACTTCATGCTAAGTCTCCCCGGATTTCAGTATAGCTCTGTTACTGTGAACATAAACTATTAAACTTTCTTGTGTAAAACATGCAGGTTAAAGGAGTAATAACAGAGCTTAACAAAGCATTTTTCCCTTGATGTAAACAAAATCCTGTCCACGTATTGAAAAGAGTGTTAAATATCTCTCTGAGAAGCCGCTGTAAGCATTTCAACACATTCAGGGTTGTTATCAAGGACTGACAATAAAAGTTGTCTATGCATTAATTTGCATGCAGCTTGACAAAATAACAAAAATAAAACATAGCAAAGAACATATTTTTATCACACTGCTAGGTCTACCAGATTCATCTGAGAGATATTTATCTCCTAATGTTTGGCTGCCTGAAATACAAGGAGACCTCCGCCCTATTTTCCTGCCACACTGCGTTTGTGGAAAAAAAAAAAAAAAAAAAAAAAAAAAAATATATATATATATATATATATATACACACACACACACACACACACACACACACACACACACACACACACACACATATATATTTATAGATATATTTATATATATATATATATATATAAATAAATGTATACTGTATATACAGTATATACATACACACGCACGCAGTGGGGTACTTCCTGCATTATGTTGCAATCTGGCTGTACTGGGAAGTTGGATGTCCAAGTTCAGGCTAAGAAAATACATCTGGAATGGCCCCTGAGGTCAGAATTTATTACTGGAAAGTCTAAGGATCCTCTACAGCTCCCAGATGACAGTCGAACTTGGGGTCCCCCCGTGTAAACTGTTTTTTTTTTAAGCTTTTGCAATATCATGTTTATTAGCACTTCTGACAAGCGTCTGTGGCACTAAACGTGCTGTATACTTAGTACTGTTCAATGTTTATAAATGGAAATACTGCTTCTGGGTCCTAATTTCCTGGTGCAGTGCAGGGTGCCACAGGGTAGTGGAGCCTGGCAATTACGTCTGGTGCACCGCTGTGCGCAGCCAATTTGGCAATTTGGTAGATAGGCTTTGCCGGGATGGTTGTGGCGGGGCACCAGGGGGAAGTGCTGACAGATTCAGCTTGGTGCAGTGACAATTTTGTGCCAAAAAACTGCGTGGAAGGTGCACTGAATGCTTGCCAGCTCCAACCTGGTCTATTCTCAGCATTGGCAAAGCGCCCCAAGTGTATTGGTAATTTGGCTGATAGGCACAGAGTGCGCACACGTCACTTAAACCTCAGAGGCAGGTTTACAGAGTGTCAGGCACATTTCAATGCAATACACAATCATAGCAACAACTATTTAATGTAACCGTCTGAACCAGCATACATATCTGTATATTTGTCCCATCACATCCAATGTTGGTTCAAAGACCTTTGGCATAATGGAAACCCCCAGCCTCATCATCTGATATGTAGTATTTGCCTTCTCGCATCTCATGAAATTAAAAAAAAGAGAGTGAAAAAAAGAGAGAGAAAAAAGAAAGACGCTCGCTAAATAACTGTACAGTACTTGGTGTCCTAAGGATTTATTGTGATTGCCTATATTTCTCTGTTTTAATCTTTATTCTCAACAAGATTTAAAAGGATGGAGTAGCCTACATAATTGCAAGGAGGATGAGGAGGAGATTGCGAGCAAGAATTTATCACCAAAGGTTCTGCTATTTGGTAATGACCGACCAGGAATGCAGGTGGATCACAAGCAACATGAATGGATTAGCCTGCTGCTGTGTTTAAATGTAACTGTCACTTAATTTTGTTCTCCTATTCATGACACAGGAACAGATAGCATCTGTCCCGAGAGGTGGTCCACACTGTGACGTGCATTTTGGCCTTTTATGCTCAGCCCGATGGCCCGTGCGTTCTCCCAGTTCCTGTACAAGTGACAGCGGCTCTGACCTTGCACATAATGGCTATAGTGGCGGGGATCAGTCAGATCGATAAGTCGCTGCACCTCGCCTGCAGCGCATTTAAAGGCAAGGAGAGGTATTCATTTGATTGATTAAGATTACACTTGACTGTATTACACCCACTCACGAAGCATGGGTGCACACCTTGCTGTGAGACTCCACCGTGCAGAAAAATTGCAAAATCACTACAACGGTGAAGACATGAAGAGTTGTGGACACTGTTAGACTTGATTCTGCCTCTTCACATTCTGTGAACTTAAATTAAAACCGATCATTGTCATATCAAACCAAGACTCCAGTGATGACTGTATGCTGCTCACTGCAGTAACTCATAGAGGAAACTAGGCTGAAAGTCCTGCAGACCGACCTGCATGTAAGCTTATCCCACTATTGGCATGGACCCAAGCCTTTTCTTTCCTATAACTGCCTCCTTGATTCATATTTTAGGTTAGGGTAAGCTTGTGCCTGCATTTATTTGTTTATCTCATCGAACTTAAATATTGTCATCATCTATCGACAAAGAATATTTTAATTTGGTCGACTATTTCTAAACTTCTGTCCTCTGCTTTTGTCCACGAGAGCAAAGCAGATAACAGTTTACAAAGAATAATGGACTACTATATGTCATATGTGCTAAGTGTACGATTTATTAATTTTTCTACAAACGGATTAAAATATCTAATTCTTCAGTCAAAACAACAGCTTTGCCCCTCAAAAAACCTCTTTTAAAACATCCTTAATAACGGAGATCAATGTTGACAGAGACCACCACCTTTTAAGCTCTTTGCAGCTGAGATAAAAATAGTCTTGTTAACTATAACTCTGTGTTGTTACTGTATTTTCAAACTTATGATTCAATAGTTTCCAAAAATCTTTGCCAATGTATGGACATCTTTAATCACTTTGTAGCAGTAAGGTTTTTATTCATCACACAGTATCACATGGGGACCACATTCACTGGATCATATCAGGGTCAAATAGAAAACTCTAATTTATGAGCATATAATCCCAATTTCTACTCATTTTCACACACATATGACCAGGCAGTATATCCTTTTCAGATCCCTCTCTGATCTATGGAGTGTAATAGTGTTTAATAAGGCTGACATTACGCTGGGATAATCCCACTCTCTCATGCACCGACACACAACCAATTCCATTTCCACTGCCTCAGCTGTTTTCTCTGCGCTCCAAAAGCTCATTTCAAGAGATGGAGTTCAGGACGCAAAATGAGGCCTCAAATATCAATTACCACTGTTGGGAGAGTGGAAAAAGCTGATGGATGCTATATTTCCTTAAATTCTATGATATTGTTTGCATTTGAGTTAATATGTTGTTTTTTATATCTACAACTATAATGCAATAACAGCATATGATGAGGAAAAATCAAGTCTGATTGCCCAAATATAAGACCTTATATGGTAAAAATCCAGAATCTTTTAAATAGAGGATGTAAGTGTTTGTAGGTGCCTGTGTGTGGAACCAATAATTTTTGCATGCCAGGAGGATTATGAGAGACCTTATTGCTACTTGTTCAGGGTTTATGAATATATTTCATTATTTGGTGAAAAGATAAACAAAATTTCGTAATCAATACTCACACAAGATCTTTAACATTACGGGCTCTTATTTCCTGGTGCAGTGCAGGGTGGCGGAGTGTGGCGCAGCCTGTGCAGTGGTAATTTTGTCCAGCGCGCCACTGTGCGCAGCCAATTTGGCAATCTGGTAGACCGGTTGAGCAGAGATGGGTGTGGTGGTGCACCAGGGGGTGGTGTGGATAGATTCAGACAGATTTGACAATTTCATACCAAAACACTGCACAGAAGGTGCGCTTGAAGCTCGCCAGCTCCAACCTGGTCTATTCTCAGGGCAGACAAGGCGCGCCCAATGCAGTGGTAACTTTGCTGACAGGCGTGCGAGTGCACTGGAGAGGAGAGACCACCTGGCTGCACAGCGCAATGTGCTTATATGCCTACTGTTTAGACATCTTTTGGCCACAATTTACTCAGTCACATTAAAGATACACAAAATCATTCATGAGAAAAAAAATTGTAATAAATTGTATTTCAATGCATCTCCTTCCTCTTCCTCCTCGCATGCTTGGACTGCTGGTTGAAGAAGGCAGGAGGGAGCCTGTGGAGAGTCGTCCTCCCCTGTTTAAGTCGAAAAATGTTTTTTGCCTTAATCGTTATCCCAACTTCAATCCCACCAAAGCCTTCAGTGCTCATCATGGAGAGGGTGGAGGACGAGATGTCCTCTGCTGAGCTCATGGAGGGGTTGCCCTGTTGACCTTCTTTGATCTGAAAGTGTTCATTTGTCCCTTCCTCTAACACACAGGTGTCAAACTGATCCAGTAAAGGGCCACTGTGGCTGCAGGTTTTCTTTCCAACCCAGCAAGAACACACCTGATCCAACAAATCAACCGTGTAAAGACAATCCAGTTGATTGAGTAATTAGCGTCAGGTGTGTTCTTGCTTGGTTGGAATGAAAACCTGCAGCCACAGTGGCCCTTTACTGGATCAGTTTGACACCCCTGCTCTAACATCATTGAACCATTTTTATACATTGGGCAGCGGTTCTCAGAACATCTGGGCAAACTTGACTGACAAAATTATTAACCTCCTTCCAGGCTGTTTTGGCTCATCAGCATGTAGAGGTCTGTTTGCATTTCCATATGTTCTGGTACTGCGAGCTTGAAACCCCTCTTTATATTACTCATTACCGTAAAAAGTGGTCATATTACAGTAATGCGTTACTTGGTAACAAGTTCCCAGCATCAAAACTGAAAGCACTATGTCCTAAAGTTACACATTAGTTGACTGCAAAACTGACAAAAGTGTTCTGTAATCCAAACTGAGAGGTAACACATTAAAGTGCTAACGCTTTGCCAAAGGTAAAACTCCTCAGCTTTTTCCCCGTTTGGTCATAAATATTGTACAAAATTGATAGTATGTCTCCTAATGTGTGGACTCCATCATCATCCTTCAATTACCCATAATCTTTAACTGCAGCCTAAAACAGGTAACAGATTTGATAATCAATATTAGCAAAAAAACAAATATCAGTTTATATGGGCCTGATTCTAAAATACCCAATATATGCCCTCCAATACAAATAGTCCATTCTAATATATTTTTTATTTATTCTATTTTATTTAGTTGTAGTTGTAGTTGTTTATTTTACAATTTAAAAATATGTGTTTTTGTTTTACTGGATTTCTTGAGGTTACTTTCAGGGTCTTCCAATTTATTTTTCGTTTATTTTATCTAATTGTATTATATTCTTATGTTAAAGGTTAAAATTTATTTTAACCTAAACTGAACAAATTGGTCAGTTTCTCTCATAGCTACTATTGGTGACTACTGTTCTCTATTTGAGTAATCTCACTTGATCAAGCTTTTTCTTACAGTCCATATTACAAAATAAGTGATAAAAGTATATATGGTTCCCGCTGATACTGTATCATATCAATATCTGTATCGGCCAATACTCAAGGCTGCAATATCGAGAGGTAGTTTTGGGCAAAAGCTATGTATAAAAGTATGTCATTCCCCAAAATAACAATGTGCCCCAGCCATTTCAGTAAATCGCATTTAATTTTGCATTTGTTGATGTTTTTGTCCCATTCATACTAAAATACAACAAAACAGTTATATTTCCACAGTCTACTGCAGTGCTTTTATGTTACCTCCTTAGCTAAACCCACTTGCTTTGCACATGCACTCACACAAATTTGTTTTCTTCCACCCACACACCACTCTGTGCAGACATACCAACAGGTAGGAGAGAAACACAAACAGTGCTGTGTTCATTCCGTAGCAACAAAAATGGAAGTGGTGTCAGCCAGTTAATGAAGAACATTATGAAATATAACTAATAAAGAACTACTTGACTTTAGCTTACATATTATACTAGTTAAAAAGAAAATAGTCTAAGTAATTTAACAGACAACTTTGTAACACTCTTAGCCCTGCATACAGCAGATGCCTGTGCCTGGCTCTGATCAAATTAGAATGCAGGTCAAGCATCAGGGGGATGGGTTTGAAGCTAAACAGCTCTCTCACAGTGCAAGTGCACTTTTATTGTGTTTCATGTATGCAAATTAGCTCCTTCTCACCATGCTCCTCTCTTCCAATGGGTTTGCCAACAAATATTATGATGAAATTGACCCCAAATTGTCATGCTGAAAGCAAACAAAGGGTTGCAAACATAGTAGTTTGCGCCTTACGCACTCACAAATATGTGAAAATTACAAAACACCAACAACAAAAAAACATTCCTATGTCCTTTTCAATGTTTTAAAGAAAATGCAAGGTTGTCTTTGTCTGAGACGTTCAAAATTGAATGCAATTAGATAGTCATTTGGGTGTGTTTTTGGGCTACTGGGTCTTGAGCCTCTGTGTAGTGTCTTGTACTTTCACTGAAATCCATAAAGGATGAGGGAATGTATTAAAAAGGATAGACGTTATGCTTCATTGGATCAAACATACATTAACTTTGTCATGATTGTGTGGCTACTAAGTGGCCTTTTGTCTTTATCTGCAAGAGCAATCAAATGACCCTTTTCTCATTCATTGGACTCTCTCTTTGTCAGTAAGACAAAAGTATGTATGAAAAGCTAAGCCTACATTTATAACCATGTGCATTGGTTTAGATGACATATAAAAGATTAATTTTGATTTCATTTAACAAATAGAAATAATAGTTTGACTGACAGTTTTTAAGTGGGATGCGTGAAGGTAAAAAAATGTACTCAAACAAATATTATAGACCATTTTGCCCTTCCTTAGTTATTAGAGAACAGAGTGAGAGATAAGGTGTGTAAGATATGGTTAAATCCTTGTAAATTAATTCTATCTTCTCAGGATCGCTATGAAGCTGGCTCGAAGTCTGTATGCAGTGCTGCCTTTTACAAATCATTCTGCTGTCACCAGTTTGTGCGATTAGTTTAGTGTTATTGCGTTGGCATAGCACAGAGGGTGTGAAATGTATTAATGCATTTTAACTGAACACAGCGGGTAAACAATTGTGCTCAACATGATCAATAAATCATATCTGAGCACATCAACACCCTGCCAACTGGAAAATGAAGCTGTGGCTGGTCATTTGCCGGCATCTGAAATAAAAGAGTCAACAGTGTGTGCATATTGTGTGGCTTGTAATGTGCAATATAAGAACATGTTGTGCTGTGCATGTTTATATGTCACTGATAATTTAAAAAACAATTGTAGACATTGAATGAAGCCGTATATGTGCTTCAAAGTCCTGCTTGCTTGCCAGGCTCTGTTTTTCTGATGATTGGTGTGCTATGTATCACTGCCCAGCATAAATGAGTACACCCACTATTTAAAGTTATGTATAAATCAATATCTAAATAAACAAAAGAACAATTTACAAATTTTTGACAAAGCTTGAGTTTAACGTAGCATTTTTTGACCATGAGATGAAAATAAGGGTAATAATATGACAACTGAAATTTAGCTTTGCTTCCACCCCTTTGATTGGGGTGGACTCATTTTTACATCCTGATCTTAAATTTAGAAAAAAAAAAAAAAAACAAAACTTCGCTTGTGCAATTTAAAAAAACTGGTTTGTAATCAATGGCTCACATTTGGGGACGTTTTTTGTGGTATAGTATGGCATAGAAAATGTTGATTTTGAAAGGAAACTAAAGGTTTTCTGACAAATCTGAAGAGGTGTACTCACGTATGCTGAGCACTGTATGATGGTACACTGGCAAATGAAAAAAGAGTTCCTATGATTCTTTTAATAATAAAAATAATAGCTAGAAACTTATCTCAGAGCCTGATCTTCACAGTCTTGGTATGTCTACATAACCCTCTCATTGCTCACTGTGTGCTCTTCTCTTTCCACACTGTGGGTGGTTGAGGCAGTTGGTCCACTTTGTAAAAGCATCCTGCAGTTCGCTAATCATGTTGACCGCTAGCTACCAAATTAAAGCTGTCACTGGCACCATTGGGTGCCATCGGAATGAGCAATGTGGCCTCCAATGGTTAAATAGATCCACCATGTGAGGTTTTTCTTATTCTTATCTGTCAAATATTGTGGTAATGTGATGGTCTGGGTGCTTTTTCTATTTTTTTCTTTGGAAGGATATTTCTGCCCTGTTCATTTCAGATTGGAGATTGTTTTTTGTTTTTCATACCTACTGACCAGGTTTCAACATTTTCTGTGGCTTCATTGGCTAATAATATATATCTTTACTCAACAAGAGATTAAATGCAGTTAAAAGAAGCAACAAAGCAGACATCCAGCTCAAATGAGTCAAATCCATGTCCCACAAATATGGACATGCAGACCATAAAGGCATTACATATTTTAGGGGATATTATTATCCACATACTATTCTTGTGCAGGTATTTGAAAAGAATTGTTTTTCCCCACACTACATTTTAACCGAATGAGAGAGACTGTGCCGTCACTAACCTCACACACTTGCCCCGCAAACACACACACACGTGCACAAACACACTGGCCTTGCGGAGCACATGTACAGATGCAACGCAAACACGCACACACTGAGCGCACATACAGATGCTGGGGCCGGCTTGAATCCACACACCTAAACCAAACTTTCCCCCCCCCGCCAGCGTTTTCCTGACTCTGTAAAAAAAAAAAAAAAAAACTCACCATTTTCCTCCTTTCCCTCTCTCTCTGTTCGCGTGACCAATGGTGCACACTTGGGAGCTCTAATCATTTAACTGTATGTATTTCCACAATTTTAAAACGCTCCTACCTCAACGCACATCTCAGAGGCACCATGCTGCGTCCCAGTCCTGTGCTTGGATGAGAAACCAGACTACGTCATTTTCGGTTTCTATAAACGATACTCTTGAGGGAATTCATGCTCACATGACTAGGGACAGAGCAGTTGATGTAGTTTTTGAGTTTAAATATCTTTTCTTATTCAAATATGAATCATAAATTATCAATAAAAATGTATTAAATGTGATGACTAAAGGGCTGCTAAATGAAAGTGGGAAATGTGTCAATCATTAAAGAAAATATATGTTTGATCAAAAGTTATGTAATTGTTTACGCCAAGTGGGAGGGACTTCAGCTTTAAAGATGGCTGCCTTGGCCTGCTCAGTTCATTTGATCAATTGAGAAGAAAATATAAAAGAAAATCATCTAACATATACTAAATACAGTAATACTTTAAGTTTAGACAAAACATACAAGTCCCTTTTTTTCTTTAAGTCACATTTTTTCTTCAAAAATTCAGTTCTGAATTCAGTATGGCAGAGTTGTAAACCAGAGGGGGGGGGGGGGGGATTACTTGCAGTAAAAAGGTGTCTTTGCTGTTTGCCTTTAAGGCCGAAGCCCTTGTACAAACATTGAAGCCAACCAATGCCACTTTTTATCAGTAGAATGGGAACCAGTAGCTGCTGGTCTGATACAGTTATAGGGAATTAATGAGGTTTTATTGTTTCTAATGCCTCGATCAATTTTTGCTTATCATTATAATTTTTTATTAATTTTCTGTGTGGAAGAAATGTGGCCTTCACAGGGTTTGCGCATCGCCCTGCTCATTTTAAGTGCTGTGCCGCACATGAATACTTCTGAATCACACATACACAGGCATTACTGTTAGAGTTTTTTGGGTAATTCAATTTATTGAAATACATTTTGACCACTTCTGTTTTTATGTTCTGACCCATCTTTTACGTTTTGTTATTAAATCTGCTGATTGCCTCAGAAAAGAGACATTCTTCATTTGCAAGGCATGCAGGACTAAGTTGGTGGAACCAATAAAGTGATTGTTGACCATAAAGACAAATGATATCAGTTCCTTCAGTGAGTTGGTCTTAATACCCATTCGGACAATCTTTTTCAGTCCCCATCCTTACGTAGTTACTGGCCAACTTTCATTTGCACTGCTACTTAAATGTTGCTTGCTTATGTATGCTTATGTATGGAGAATTTCCTACATAGAAAAATAGAAAAAAGATGTATGTTTTCATGAAGATGACAAAAGTGAAAGTGTAAACTTGTGTTAAAAGTGTAAGAAAATCAAGACAAAAACTGGTTACATAATATGAATATCCATGAAATGAAGAGGATTGCCTCAGGCTGCTCTATTGTAAAATGTCTTGAGATTAAATTAGTTATTATACTTATTATACACTTTTCATAATAAAAACTTAAGCCCAAAGTGCTTTACAAACAGATAATTGGATGAGTCGACTGAAACCTACAGCTACTGCTATTGTTACAGATAACAGTCATTAATTAAACAGGAAGTCATTGTTAAACTCTTTAGTTTTGATTGTTACATGCCATCTGCCCCCAGGTAAAAGTCAATATTGGCATCATTGGTTTGCAGTTGCCAGGTTTCAGCAGTCACAATGTATGTTTCTGATGCACCATACGTACATTTCAAGACTTGACATGAAATTGCCATATTTGTATTAAATAACCTAAAACCACACAACTTTATTTACACATTTTTATTATGCAGAGGAAAGTTTTGGTAGTCACTTGCACATATGAATTCAGTGGCTATAAAAACCCCAAAGCCTTTACTTCTTAAGTACAGAATGGGCACTGAGAGTGAATGTAAGACAAAAGCTCTTGTCAGGAATGAAGGTCCTTTCACAATGTCTAAATGGAGCTGTTTGTACTAAAATGTCAGCAAAGCTGTCATCGGAAAACAGTTTTGTAAAGAGGCTTCAGACAGTAAATCTGAAAGTCTTAAACTTCACAATCTAAGTTTTCAAAAGCTAACTGGGATTTCCATTTTCAACAGTTTATTTTATATCGCAGCCTCATACTGCAGGGCACTAGTTTCTTTTCACTTTTGCCAACCTGTGCCTACAATGCGGCTCAAAGCCTGTATCATAAACATTTATATCATCGCAAAGCTCTGGAGTTGGGTGCTTCTTTGAGCAGACATTCAGAAAATCAAAATAAGCACATTGAAATCATTTGAAAGCTGTTGAATGTGAAACTTTCAGACAAGTTTACTGATTTAAAAGCTCCCTCAAGACAGCTGCTCTTTTTGCCACATAGAGGTAGAGAAAGGACAAAAAAAAACCCTGAATCATAAAAACAGAGGAGTTCCGCTCTAAATCAAAACATAGTTGCTGGGTAGCCCTGACTCCAAATGAAATGCAAATGTAAGACAACATGGCTCAGTAAAGGGATTTAATTAGGAACTTATCTTCACATTTCCTTTGCAATTAAACAACAGAGTCCTGCAGCAGTTCCAGCATATTAGAAAAAATCTGCATGTCAGAGGATGATGCTGCAGCCCATTAGCCTATCCACAGGCGCATCAAGGGTGTGGAGAAGAAAAAAATATTAGGAAAGAGTTTATATTTTGGGGTTTAAGGATCCCTTTGGGTCTATGAATGTTCTAAGGAACTTCCATTGGTCCCACAAAATCAGAGTGCAGTAAAGCCTATTGCAGGTACAGATTAAGCAATCAAAAACATACACTGAATATATTTTAGCTCTTCCTTTTATACGCTAAACATGCTGACACCTGGTAGTACAGCAGCATTCAATATGAAACTCCTCTCCCATCTTCCTGTTAGAGCATTTCCTAATGACAGAGTGGGGGAGAGGATGATTTTAATTAGCCAGTGGAGGAAGCTTCATTAAATCTCTCTGCTGGCCTCTTCCATCCTGCAAAGCGCTGCCTAATCCAGAACTCACTGCCATTAGGTAGGACTAAACAGTGACAAGAGCCAATCAGATAAATCTCCCACTCAGCTTGACACCACTGATTGTTTGGCAGTTTACTTGGTTTATGGGGATATAAATCTTTGAACTGTCAATGCTGCAGATTGAGTCATGTTCCCTGGTGGTTCAAATGTGTGGGCATGTTCTGATCCATGATTAGCAAAGGAAAAGTTAATCTGTGCTTTAAAATGACTTTGAGAAGGTTTTTTTGGATAGCCTCAAATTTAATTTGTGTCCACCACTCAAGCTCTATCTCTCGTAGACACCAAAGAGAAAAAGTTGCAACTTTGTACTTTGATATTAAATTGAGCTTTTCGTGACGTTTTTGTTATTTTTTTGTCATTGCGAAGATATCTGGCACTGATTGTGTTTTTTAATCTGGATGTCTTGAAATTAAATATTCTTTTTTTGGTGCTTACAAGTTTGTTGAAGTCACAAACTGCTTTGAAGCTTGGAGCATCAAAATCTATATCAGAGGGGCCAACAAAGAGTTCTTTAAATTTCAACTTCTCTGCACTTACTACTGAAGGAACTGAATCATATGCTGGACTTACAAGACAGTTGTCATATGATGCAACTGAAAGCACCGTCAGATGTTCACCAGCTGCAGCTTAAAAACAGAATTCATCAAGCAAAGGGGATAGCCAGTGTTCAGATTTTAATAATATACATTGGCAATTTTATTCATAAAGAGAGAAGTGGTGGAACAACTTCAAATTCTTCCTTATTAAACCTGAGAAGAGCAACAATTTAAACTGGTATGATTTCAGACAAAATGGAAATTATATTGCTCCAAGTGTTGCTTTAGCTGTGTATTTGTACATTATAAAAACAGGAAATGCATTAAGCTGGACATCCACTGTGCGATTTTTGGCCCTTTTTGACACAATTTTTCACCGTGCGACTATTTTGGGGATCGGGCCGAGTTTTGGCTCAATCATGTGTCTCACATCGTGTAGTATACATGAGGTAACGAGAAGTGATTAACGCCTCACGACCACTTTCTGGTCGATCGGATGAATATGAAACCTGTTTGAAATCCTGGTCACCCCTCATGAGGCTATGTCACACTACACATGTGCAAATGTAGATACAGAAGTGAAAACAAATGCACAAGATGGAGCAGCCTGGAATCACAGCGGACCTGGACCCAAGCAATGGAGAGTCTAGCTGTTGAGCTGTGGCAGGCACAGCGGAGCCTATTCAGGCAAAGCGTTTGTGTTTGTTATTCATTCGCATCTGTGAGCATCTGACCACTTCCTACTTCTTCTTCTACTACTACTTTAACGTTGCATTTCATGCATTCCATGTCGTCATGGATGTATTATAAGACTTTATTATATTAAAGGTTCTTATAAGACATCCATGCATGTCGTACATAGACGAACAGTGTGAGCAGTCAGATTGCATCCGAGCATCGGGTCGTATAGTATCAACCCCTGTGATCCACTTGTACATTATGAGCAGCAGCTGAACGCCGTGATAAAAAAGTCGTACAGTGGATGCCCGGCTTTAGGGATAAATTGCAGGATGTTTCTGGCTCCTCTCCAAACCTGGGGGCTATTCCAAGAGACTGGCTAAAACGGGCTGGGCTATCGCCGGTAAGCGTGGCTTGAATTCGTGGCCACTTTAATCTCAGCTGCAACTCGTTCCACTAACAAGACTCAGCTGTTTTTCAGAGACGCTTCCAGCCAGGCTGATTCAAGCTGCGGCTAAGTGCGCGTGCAGGGTAGATAAAAAGCCCCGACGTGTCAATTGTCGAAAAGTCGAATTCATGTCAAAATCAAGAGCTGAGACGTTTTCCTCGGCAGAGCAAAAACTCCTCATGGAGTCGTATGAGGACTACAAGGGGAAAATCACAAAAAAGAGCAACACGGTTAAAGTTAATAAAGCAAGAGCAAAGCATTGTCGACCGTTTAATTGTGTACATTGTATGCATATATATATATATGTATATATATATGGCTATTCACTATTCAACATGTAGGCCTAATTTGTGTTCTTGATTTGACAAATAACATTAGTGTTTATATTAAAACTTGGAAAAGATGGGCTACTTCATGTATTGATGTTTCATCAAACACTGAATAAAACAGTAGAAAAAACATGTATAGATGAGATGTCATTTTTTTTATTAGGGATGATAGTGCTACAGTGCCCTACATTTAAATAAGGGAGAAGACACAAATGAGCTTGTTCAAATAAAGTAGTTATCTCACCATTTGGCATCACTTTTAGATTATCATCATGATCAAAATGGACTGCTGGTAAAAGGAAGGTATTTTTTAGGGAAAGTTGTGGCTGCTGTACCTTCTATTTTTATAAGACAGTTTGTGCCTTTATTCTGTTATGTTGACTGTACTTTGAGGGTGACGGAAGAAAGAAAATCAGATATTTTCAAATAGTTACCGCTGGTGGGATCGAACCACGGTGCTGTGAAAAGCACAGCTCAGTGCAGCTCAAAGCCGTGTGCGCTAACCAATCATCCACTTACTTTCTGGACTGGTGGGAAATAGTGTAGTATCTGATATGTTTTGATGCATGGTTATTCTAGTGTGATTTAAAAAAGGTCTCAATTTATGTTTCTGAACAAGAATATCATTCATTACAGATCAAGATAAGTTTAATGTGAGACATGCAGTTCACAAGGCAACTTTCAGTAGTCTGTTGGACCTTCTCTGAGACACAGCTAAGGTAAGTTTGACCATAACTGTACATTCACACCAGGAGCGATCTGAGCACATAAGAGATACGGTGCCTGGTGTGTCTCGTCAGCTGCTCCATGTCAAGGTAATGAGGGGCGATCGAGATGGCGGCGGCTCGATGTATACATTCACACCAAAAGCAACAAAATCGCTTGTCGATGCTCTGGCGGCTCTCATCACGCTGCTTGGCAGTTGAAAACACACAGCAGCACACAGGCAGGGGACTCGATGTGAGCGGCCGGAGGGGCGGGGCTCACGAGCTGTGGTGTTGATGTGTTCTGCATGATCAAACTCAAAACATTGATCAACACCGTAATCTTTCATAGATGCCTTTATTTTGAAATCCCGCGTCACAGTTTCCACCTAACAGCGCATCGTTCTGTCATTTCCAGGGCTCTCAAGTCTTACACATTCACTCTCTCACATGCCACACCTGATATTTCTCCTGCTTTAAAATGTATTGTGTAGAAAGTAACACCACTGTATGCGAACGTGTAGCAAGACGCTGTTAGCATCGTGGAGCTAAACAGGAGCTTGGCATATCAGCCAATCATACAATAGCACTGCTGTATCCGGGTAAGATACGATCGATCTGACGGTAGAGGATGCATGCTGCACGCATGACAGGAGTGCATTATCACACGAGTGCACTGAGTTATCTCATCATTTGATTTTGTAGTGCACTGATTAAAGAGCTTAGTGTCATTCCTCCTTCACACCTACCATTAAACAGTGAGGCAAAGTCTGATAACACTGACATACACACTGTGGTTACCAGAAATCAGTAAATCAAAATCATCAATGGTGAGTTAGTAAAGTTAATAGTTTAATTTTGAACGTGAGAAATATTGTGATTTAATTAAAATCAAAACTACACATTTTTAGTTTGATAGAGCATTGTAAAATGTTGGAGGTCAATAATAAAATTAAAATGGTAATTCAATAATTTGTATTATGTTGTATTGTATAATGTTGCATCATTACTTGATATAATATACTAACATCACAATGTAACAATAAGACCCATAAGGTAATTGTGAGGGCAAAAAAAACACCTTATCTGAGTTAAACCAGTTTAATTTAAAAAAATGGTGGGTTCATGCAGATGGTTATAATCCTCTAGAAACTATCATACCCAAAGGTCAGCACATTGTTTCACAATTCAGGAATAAAACTATAGAAATTGGTTTGTATTTCTGTCTTGATTCAGGTGAAACATTACTGATTGTGTTCAGTGAGTAAATAATGTTGTCTTAAATTGATCAAAGGCTCCTGAATTGTATCGAATCGGAATTGAATCGTGGCAGACTTTGTGATCTCGCCAAATATCATAGGGTTGTCCAAAGAATCAATATATCATATGAAACTGGAGATTTACACTCCTATAAAGTACAGCCATTAATGTGTTTGGGATTCTTAGGCAGGTGCTGCTGAATATAATACAACAATACATATGGACAATGACTGAAATATTTAGAAATACCTCACTAAATGCATTTAATACATTATGTGAGGTTTTATATTTGAATAATCTAAAATGGTTTTGTAGATAGTCAGCTAAGTATTTTCCAACTTTTAACTAATTCCTCATGGTAGTGACTAGGGCTGTAGCGATACACTTATTTTCCGATGCGATACGATACACGATATTCAGCACACGATACGATAATATCACGATATATCACGATATCACAATATTGCGATATATTGCGATATTCTACATTAAACTAGGAAGAACCTAGAGAGTGAATATGTAACTTTTCTATTTTATTGTTATTGAAATATGTCAAATGCAGCGTTACATACATACACTTAACACAGAGTGCATCAAGTCAATTAAACTAATGTTGCAAAGAAATTGTTCTTGTTTTCCCTTTAACTAAGTGTTGAAATCATCCTAACCTGTAGTGCAGCTCAAACTGTAATCAAACCCATGAGAAACAAAGAGCTTTGAGTTACTGACATAACAACAGTAAGTTAAAAAAGTCACATATTTCTCTTGTCACTGTCTGAACTGAATAGTGCATGAAAAAAAAACACGTGCATACATCTTTATAAGTTGTATTTTATTCCCAACTCTATAAAATATGAATTTTTATTTTTACAAAAAAATATCGATACTAAGATTTGAGATATCGATATTATATCGGGAGTCAAAATATCGATATATATCGCGATATCGATATTTTTCTACACCTCTAGTAGTGATCATCATAAAGTATTGCTAAAAAGCCTCTTTACATGTAAACATATTGTTTCAGCCTTGCTATTGTGTTTAATGTGACACCAAAGCAGGATATCTTTTAGTAGAAGTGAGCTCGAATACACTTTTGAGTAAATATATGTTTCTTAGTTTCTTCAGACATCATAAATGCATCATCTTTTACCTTACAAATTTAAATTTTAATGGACAATGAATTTATTATCACAGTGCAAGTCTCTTTTGCAAGCTTCAGTATATACATTCACACAGCAACACGCTGAGACTACCTGTTTCAGGCGATCTCGGCATGGTTGTTTGTGCTGAAACATGGATCAATTGCCGCATTCTTATATATTCAAGCAAACTTTGTCAAGAATGTTCCATTCTTGACAACTCTCCTGAACAATCCTGGTGTGAAAGTGTTACAGCACATGGCACACAGTGGTTTGAGTCACATCAGTCTGTATCAATAACAACATAACTGGTGCAAAGCCAAGCACTAAGAGTATGGATAATGAAACTCTGTTGTTCACTGGAGTGTTTTGGCTCAGCATGAATCAAACCAATTACAATGTCAGCAATAATTCCCCTTGAAAGCAGGGCATACTGCTTTGTGTTGCTATTTACTTGATCTTTTTCATTATCTGGTCAAAACTATTGTCTGATTATTCTATTCCTTTCATTTTGTCACAGAAACGCACACACGAAGCAGAGTAGAAAATCTGCTTTAGCTGAGATTTATGTGATCTTTTACTAAAGTATTTCCACACCATCAGAAACAGTCATAAATACATTAATTGTAGAGCATGCAAATATTGGTGGTACACAAAAGTATTTATTGAAAAAAACAAACAAACAAACAAGCAAACATAAATAAATGGATTTTACTCGCTGATACATGCAAGCATTTTAATGACTGTTTTATTTGTGTTTTGGCTGTATTATGTGGCCGAGAAGGCACTTGTGGACAGAACTTAGTCGATGCCCTGTACTCCATCAAAAACTCACTTCCAATTGATCAAGAAATGCACTGCTGCCACTCTATGGAGAAAGTGAATTTCATTTTTTGCTGCATTCTGTGTTAAGAACAGTGTGACCTTAGCTATAATCTTGCAACTGGCTACCTGTCATTCAATCGTACTCTCAAATTTGTAGACATTCACTGCAGCAAAACTCTGGAACACAGACAAGTCATTTCTGCGTCCTCTGGAGCTCTGCACCTGACCGCTCCACATTTTTCGACAACCTCACCCCTGGGCATGTCTGTTTACTATTTAGATAATGAGCACTGGTTGTAAAAGTGACTACCATGTCAAGAGAAGACAAATGTCGGCTGAATGACAGGGCTGAATCTTTTAAAATGAAAACAGAAAACAGAAAAGTAATTTAATTATTACAGTTTTACTAATTAACCGTGGAAAAATACTTTTATTATGGAAACAGATTAATAGTTTAAAAATATTTTTTGGACATTGTCATGCCCTCCGTTGTATGTGGGTGCTTGGTGTTGTCACAACCATCCTTAACCTCTCTTTCCGTAAAGGTCTCCTGATATAACTGACCAGCAAAGTCACGAAATGTGCATCTTGCTCGGACTAAATACTGATAATGCTTCAGATACAGAATTATGGAAAACATTTACACTGGCTTTAGAAAAACTGCAACACACATGCTCTTAAAACTACAACACCCACACTCCTATTCTTCTTACCATGGCCCAGTCTTTTTCCCTACCAGCCATCAGCTAACATCACTTTATCCCTCCTTCAAAGCTCCCGGGAGACGAGTGTAAAAGAGAAGAAAGTGAAATGAGAAATTCCCACTGCCACCTAATTGCATGGCCAAATCGATCCAGTAATAGATTCCTTCTCTCTGACATCAAGTCTCACTGACAGTGCTATCAGACGGACAAATCAGAAACACTGAGCGTGATTTTCTGTGTTTTGTGTGTGTGCATGAGTGGGCTCTTCAGCCCTCTGCTCAGTATGTTCTGGATGGCCAAATGTCTGTGTGATTGCTTAGAAGTGTGAGAAAGGCAGATTGAAGTTTTGCAATTCTCTCCTCCCTGCCGTTCTGTCTGAGATGAGCTCAAATGTGGGCAATCCAACTCTAAAAAACAAAACAAACAAACAACCCCGATAACACACAAAACTGGAAATATGGAAATATAAGACTGAAAAAGTAAGTGGTTTGTAAAAGCTATGTTGGGCATATGAAATGGTATTACATCTTTTTATTTTTAGCTGGCCAATAAGATTTAAAACCGGTGAGCAAAAGTCACTGGATGTTTGGATTTGAAAAAGAACATTTCTCATCTAATCAGCCATGTGTGATTTTCTTCAATAGGTCCTTTAACAGTGCAGGCCAACACTGACAGTAATATAATTTGTTGGCTGTTCAGGGAATAAGCATTTTTTGTGTGTGAAACTGCAGAAGGCAATGGCAAACACTCGTTTTTAAGCAGGTGACCTCACACAGCCGCAAACCACATAAAACACAGGTAGAGCAACCCTTCCAAGTAAATCAGCTGCAGCTGTTGTTCTTTAGCCCTTTAACTCTGTTTCTTCTCTTGTTCCTACTGGGTTTCGAAAATAAAGACTGAAATTTCCCTTTCCCCGCAGCCCGGAGCCAATTCTTTGAGTGGAACCTGCTGAGAGGCTGAAAACCTGTTGTAAGCCCTGTTTCTAAGGGTCTGTGACAGAGAGTCCCCTCCTCTCTGCATGAAATACAGTATGAGGAAAACAAAAGATTAAAAACTGCACTGCCTTCTGCTTAAAATTCTTAGGGAGCTGTAACTAAATAAGTATTTTTTGGGATGAGAAAACCTAACGGTACGACTGAACAACAAGGCCTGAAACATACAGGAACCAAGAAATTCGTCCAGAAAAACAGTTAAGCCATGTTTAACATCTGAATTAGCTTAGACGTTTCTGTAATCAGTTTTGGCTAAACTGAACTGTGAGAAACAAGAGAGATTTGCATGTCCCTCCATTGACATAATGTGAAAAGTGTTAATCAACAGTTGTGTTTGTGCTTAAGGTCAGAACAAAAAACTCAGAATACTGCACTTTTCATGTAGATGAAGGTAATGACAATTGCATTTCGAAACCCATTCAAATGTTATCACAGACATAAGTGGGACTTGTTTGTTAGTGTATGCTTGGTGATTGAAATGGATATAAAAATAAGCCTAGTTTGCTGGTGGCAGGGACAGATGCGTGCATGGTGCCGAAAATTGCAAAATGCCCTGGACACACCACACTGGCGCAGCGCAGGCTCAGCGCATGGCAGGTGCGCTGCGCCTGGTCTACGAAATTAGAGCCCTAAGACTTGATATATGCCACTGCATTAAAACAATGGATTTCTTAGTACTGAGAGAGGTAAAAAAGAGGACAAGATGTTGGGGGTAGAGACATCTCAAAATGCAACTGAAATACTTGGCTTCAGAATAAGGATCTAATGAGCGACTCTATCAGAAAGTTAGGACTGGGATAGTAGGGTGGCACAAAAGAACAAGATTCATCTGCAGTGATATTTTCCAGAGCCAGCAGTAACCAATCATCCTGAGCTTCTGTAACTTCTGTAACTGCCTATGACAGCATGCCTGATATTTTAAATAACTTGCCCAACACTATAGAACACATATTATCCGTTGAAAATAATCTACTGATTTGGATACTCTGGACTTCATTTGTTAAGAAATAAAGTCTTTATATGACAATTTCACTCATAGTTTATTGTATTTCAAATAGGATTTAATTTTAAAAAATGGTTGGTCAACTGTAGAGCAAAGAAAAAAAAAAAAAGTAAATTCAAATAAAAATAAAAAGAGTATAAGTTTAGTTGTGTCATACAAAAATACTCACTTTGGAAACTTCCTCAGGTAATCAAGTTTACATAGTCACTGTCATCACATACACACATGCACAAACTCTTATGTCAGTTTTTTTTAATGATTAACATTGTTTTCCATGAAAGCGAGTGATTGGTTATCAGCTATGTTGGGGAGTGGGTTTTAAAAAACATTTACCAAATAAAAGCAGTTTGGAGTCAAGACAATACAATATATATTCAATCACTGGTGATTTTTTTCTTTTCTAAAAAGTAGCAATTTTTGAGAAACGAGGTGTGTTCCCAACAGCAGTATTATTTATTTAATTTTTAATGGACCACATACAACTATTAAGACCAAATTGTTTAGGTGAGATACATAAATAAGCATTAAACAGTGGAGAAAACACACTTCAGTTGAAATTAAATAATAAATGGTAAATAAAACTACAATATATAGAAATGTATGGTATTTGGACAATTTAGGCATTTAAAATGTTTTCATTAATTGCATAATACATTTTTAAGGTGCTCTGACCTTTTAACACTGTTAAAGATTCAAAACCTTTTCAGAGTATACATTTGTCTTGCACTATAACCAGTTGCTCTCGAGATTCAATACTTTAGCATACTCGTTTGATACAACAAAGCATAAACTAAAATAACATCCTCTCAAAAATGTTCAAAAGGCCCTTTTTATAAGTGTTATTTTGTGGCACTTATCCAATGCAAACAATGTTTATTATGTTTTTGCAATTAAAAACAAAAATGCCTGTTTTTCCTTTGTATGTGAAAAATAACATTCTTTTAAGACTTATGGCATAAAATTTATAAACAGATATTTAAAAATTACAGAGACTTTAACCCTGTCTGTCACAAGCCCTCAAAATTGTCTTAACTGACCTCCATTTACAGCCCGCTGGTTATGTGTTTGGATTGTGTGTTCCCTCTGTTCTTTGGAATTTTGAAAGTCACACTCTGCAGCTTTATCTCACTTACCTCGCCTCTCTTATTGAAGTTGGTTTGATTGTAATAAAACTTAAGAGAGAAACAGTTACAGAAAGTAAGCGGCCTCTTCATTGATCCTGAGTGCAGTTGTGTTGGGATATTTTCTAGTAAGAGTGTGGAAGACAGCCAACAGACGGAAGACCATAGCAAGGTTTTAGGTCTGGCACCCTGGGGTGTTCTGCTGCTCTGACACCAGCGTAAAGTTAATCGCTGTCCATGATCCTGTCCTGCTGCTGTTCACAACCCTGAGGAAGAGCTTTAATGAACTCGTCCTAAGCAATGCAGTCATGCACACTTAGATAAGAATCCTGGGGCTGGATGTAAGAATTAGACAGAATTAGAAGAGTTATAAATTCAGGTCTCTTAAAGAGCTGAAATTTGCACAAAAAACTGTTTGTTATAGAAATGCGACTGCTGTGAGTGTTTTGCTCCAAAGAGCAGGATATTAAAATAAAGTACTGCAATATCTTTATGCCTTGAAGAACAAATGTTAGGTTTCAAAAAACTGTTGTTTTTAACATTATAGCACCACCTTAAGCAGGGAGTCAAGCTTGAGCATTTATTATTTCAAACCATAACTTTGTGAACATAGCCCTGGTTTATGCAGGTAAAACGGACCCTGTCTCTGTTATACTTCCCATCTAATCTGCTTTAAACATAAAGAAATGATAGGATGCTCCTGCACACAGCTTAAGGGACTTTATGAAACTGAAGCCACACCAACTGATTAATATTCAGTGCATGTCAACTACTTTTAAAAGCATTACAGCACAGTAGTTTTATGTTTCTGGATACCTTATTGGTGATATGTCTTAGCAGCTATTTTATATACATTAGAGTTATAACCTCCTCCAATGCTGTTATGTCTTGGCTTATTCATTATATTTGTCAGCTTCCTAGATTGAGCCTCCAGTACCCAAGAAACACAGATAGTATAGTGCACCTCTAACGTATAATAACCATGGGTGGCAGCCTGCTAAAGTGAAACCAATACAGATGTGGGACAAATTGTTTGTTCTTATAAATCTCCTTCTCCAGTTAGTTGGACAAAAGGCTTTCAAGATCAATCAGCTAAGCATGATATAGAGGCATCTACAGATGCAGCAACTCAGCACAAAAATCTGAAATTACACGCTGACAGGATTCAGATCTATGTAAACAATATTCTATAACTGCATAGACAAACCTATTGAAGCATCTTTCTCTGCTCTCACATGAGTGAAATTTTAGAGGCATCAGAGAGAGCGCGGATCATAGTGAGTAAACTTGTGATCTTCAAAATTATACTGGAAAACACATTTCTAAACAGTACTGCATGTAACTGTGAAGACATTCATTGAAAAACGCTGTTCTCTTTGGCATGAAAATATTGTCAGGGAGGGTTGTTAGGTTCTCTGCTGGTACCCTGAGACACCAAAAGGACCATTTAATATTTTCCACTGGTCCATATGAGAGGCAACCTACAAAGTGTTTGGGAATGGGTAAAACCTTTCAAAAGGAAATCTTACAGGTGATTGGAAAATCCTTACATTAATCAGATTCATTATTGAACAGTTAATTAATGTACTAGTTCTACATTCGATTAAGAAAATCAAATCCAGCAGGTGTTTGGACAATCAATCCCATTAAATATAGGCCAATCAGATAATGTAACCATGAGGCGCTGCAGCTGCAGAGTAGAGGACAAAACATCTGCCACTTCGTAGAATTGCCAAAACATGGTTGCCTACCCTTCATTTTGTAGATATGTGGTCCAAATCAGGTCAAACTACTTCTGAACCTGTTAGCAAGAATTCTAATCTCCATACCAGCAGCTCCCACATCTTCCTGCTTCAAAAGATGCTGATTGTTGCTTTTGGCTGCTTGCAATTGATACAGATTGGAGCTTTGCAAGATGGATCTGCCTGATTGCAGACATTACTATAGAATAAACTAACTCTGTTAGTATATCACAACAAAACCTACTCTTCTTTAGCCATTATTCTTCTCATTCTGACGTGTCCCTAGTTTCTTTGACACATGTCTGGCTCACAATTAAAAGCCTGTTAACCATTGTCTTCCTATGAATAAATTATTTATTCCCTCCTCACTGATCAGACTATGATTATGATCCAATTTATTGATGTCTACAAGACCACCTAAGTGTATTAAATCGTACAATTAATGCATTTTTTCTCTATATTTTTTCTACAGATTGTTTTACTGGGTTGTTCAACCTGGAAAACTGCTGTTGGTGGAAAAACTTCTTGGTTGGATGGTTAATGTCCTTGGTGAGACATCCACAGCTTGCTTGAGCAGGAGTAGCAGGAGATATTTCTGCCTGTATTCATGAAACTCTCCATCTCGTTCCTGCTTCGGGGAGATCAGCATCAGTAGATTATAAATGTCTTCACAGATTCATTAGTCAAGCTTTTGTAATGGAGGATGGATCAAGAGTAAAACGCAGACAAGGTGAGCTTGTTTTACCCAGAAGTTCTACTCTGTGATAGTAACCTACTCACCTATTCAGTTTATTGCACGTCTACCAACTTAGCCTTGATCTAAACCATGTATGTAAAACACTCATAGAAAAAATGGATCTCATTCATCCAAGTTGGCTCATCAATTAAACCTGATGAGAAACTGATTATCTGAACATACTGTGAAATACTGACTGCAGTTTATCAATTTGTGAAAAGCTGGAAAATTTTACACCTCCAGACTTTGCCAAATGGAAATAAATGATACAAGAGTACAATATATGGAATAAAATCCACACAATAAGGAATATGCTAAATGTACATGTAGACATGGACTTTATTTGAAGGGAAGCTTCAACATTTCAGACATTTTACTTCTCACAATATGATCATTAAACACCCGACAATATCTCTGAGTTTGAGAAATAACCAAATTATATGTTTATGTTATATTTGTATGCTATATGTTATCCTTTGACTGGTCATCTGATGAAACTGTTAATGTAAGTCCTGAGTGTTATATTGATAAAAGTCATAAACAGGTGTATAAATGAGCAGCAAACTTAAATTCTAATTAAATTGTTTTTAAGAAACTTGTGATTGATGAAGGTTACCTTAGGCCCCATAACAACACCAAAGAGGCCAAAAGTGTTTGAGCTTACCCTTCAGGGATTTGTTTCTCCATCAAAGTTCAGCATTTATCTTCAGTGTGTTGCCTTCATTGTATTTCCAAAATTGAACAAAGTTTTCAACTTTTTGAGCATACTTGAAGCATAATATATGAGTGTCAGTTAAGGTGATGCAATAAACAGGATGACAGTAATCACTTCCATCGTTCTCTTCCATTGCCATGCTTATATTACCTGCTGTCATTTTAAATAAAGACTGGGGAATGCTGCACCGATGGAGACACAGGCAGATCAATCCCCAATAAAACAATCTGTATGGGTTTATAAATCAGCTCAGCAGTCTCAGCCGCTGGCTACTCAGTAAGCACATATCAGCCCAAGTGGTATTATCTACCTACTGGCTGCAGCTGCAGATCATAATAATGAGGACATACAGTCACCCAAGTACATGCACTAAAACATGAACAAGAGGTACCTCTAAACCACACTCATGTCAATGAGGTTCAGAGAGATATGCCAATTTAAACACAACCACCTGCACAACCACCCTAAATTTAGAAAGGCACTCGAGGACTGAACAAAAGTGCAGAGACATAAAAGACAGATATATGTCATCACATCCTCTGACTTTGTTACTGTATATATTTATATATATATATATTTATATATATCTATATCTATCTATCTATCTATCTATCTATCTATCTATCTATCTATCTATCTATATATATATATATATATATATATATATATATATATATATATATATATATATTCAAACTAAACATTTTGCATTTTGGGAGCTTCACTAATTTCAGAGGAACCGTCAGTCCCACTTGCTGGAGCTTAATGGTGTAGTGTTACCATTACAAAGAATGATGATAGCCTGAAAGGCTCCACTAAAGGCAACACCCCAACACTTAGCTGATTTGTGGAAAGGCCCTACCTCTTAAAGTCCTTCCGTAAAAGAATATATGTGATGAGCAGCATGAACCAGGATCTTTCTTTCTGTGTCTACCTTGTCATTACCTTCTATCACATTTTTTTTAATTTAACCTTTATTTAACCAGGGAGTCCCATTGAGATTAACAAATCTCTTTTGCTAGAGAGGCCAGGCCAAAATAGCAGCCATACAGAGTCAAGGTACATAGAAAATGACACAACACAATCAACAGGTTAAAACAAATAAGCATTTGGCTTGCAAGAAAAACAACCACATGCCTCTGTCACCACATTCTTAATGATGCTCTTAAATTCATGAAGAGATACCATTGAGTCCAGTTTTAGCTCTTTTTGAAGATTATTCCACGACCAATGTTCATTAAAAGAAAAAGCAGTTTTCCCCAGGTCTGTAAAAACTTTGGGTACAGAGAAGAGCAGCAAGTTAGAGGATCGTAGCTGGTACCCAGTAGAGCTGCTATACAGAAAGGAACAGAGGTAAGATGGAAGTTTTCCCAGAACTGCTTTATAAATAAAAATCAGCCAGTGTTGTTGTCTGCGAATTGCTTGTGAAGTCCAACCAACCAAATCATAAAGAATACAGTGATGGGTGAGAGATTTTGCGTTGGCTATGAAGCGAAGAGATGCATGAAACACTGAATCAAGGGTCCGCAGTGTGGAAGCAGGCGCATGCATATAGAGGATATCACCATAATCAATCAGCCAAAAATGTGGCCTCCACAATTTTTTTTTCTGGCATTAAAAGTAAAACAGGATTTATTTCTAAATAAAAGCCAATCTTCATACATTCATACAATACATTCCCTGCTCACTACCTGAAGACAATTAGGCTTCCAGTGATGATTCAGGAAGATCTGGATGTTTAACCAGATGAGATTAGCTGTTTTTTGCTAGCTGAAATGGTATTGTTTATTTTATACAAAGGGACAAAGTACTGTTGGTCCTCAAGGCTACAAACATTATTAAACCTTAGGCATCTGTCAAACAAATATAATCATCAATTGTCTTTTATTCAGCCAATGAATTGAGTATCTGCACTCACTAACTACATTGTTGTTTACACCTGCTCAACTGCTTATAGACAAGTTTAAACTGAGCATTAGAGGGGGGAAAAGGGTAGAAGTGAATGTGGCATGGTTGTTGGTGCTGGGTGGGTCGCTATTTCAGAAACAAATCAATGGAAATTTGTATGCAAAACCATCTCCAGGGTTAACAGAGAATGGTCCAAAAAAAGAAAACATTTAGTGAACAACAGTTATCGTGGCAGAAATACCTTGTTAATGCCAGACACTAGGGTCAAAGTGGCTTAGGATGACAGAGAGGCAACAGTAACTCAAATATCAGTACATTATCACTGAGCGTTGTTGAAATGCTATAACCATTAATGCTGGTCACGCCAGTCCCTTTGTGATCACAGTATACCCATCTTCTGACAGCTACTTCCAGCAGTATAATACTACTACTACTACTACTCCTACTACTACTACAACTACTTCTACTACTACTACTACTAATACTACTAATGATAATAACTTTATTTGTTGAGCAATTTTAAAAATAGAGGTTTGAAAAGTACTTTGACAAACAGTCAAGAACATACAGACAGCAAGAACACAAAATCACAAAAGGAATAAAAAAAGAAAAAGGTCAGTTTAAGTCAAGGCATTAGAAGTTACATGAAAACACAACATAATAGACACAAGCAAGAAAAGCCAAACGGAGAGAAACTGGCGCTTATGGTAACTTAGACCAACGGTGGTCATGGAGGCTCTTTTTATTTGTCATAAGAATGTCATGAGAACCCAGACAATACAAGAACCCTACAACATAAAGTGAGACCATGAGAACCAAAATAAAAGCCAAAAAAATAAAATAAAACCAGTACGAAAAAGTTAAAAAGGGAGTGGGGGTAGAAAACAGAAGAGCAATTATGAAAAGACAATATTAATGATAGGAGGTAAAACCAAAAGAGCAATACTGACATAGAAAAGCCAAAAAGACAGTAAGCTGAAATAAGATAGAAATTAAAAATATTTCATACAAAAGATAAAAGATGGCATCACATATAAGCAACTCTGTAAAAGTGTGTTTTAAAAAGTAACTTAAAAGAAGAGACCGACTCTGCACACATTATCTCCTCTGGCAGGTCGTTCCATACTTGAGGAGCTCTGTTACCTTTAGTTTTGAGCGTCGACTTTGAAACAACCAGGAGGCCTTCACCAGAGGATCTGAGGCTGCAAGCTGGCTCATAAGGTATCACCGGCTCTGTATAATATAGCTGGGGGCCAGAACCATGGCAGCAACCAATAAAATCTTCAAATCAATTCTAAAACTGACAAGAAGCCAGTGAATGGAGGCTATAATTTAAAATATCAAAATAAAAAGTTCAGAGGGTTATTCAGATTTTGACTTGTTTAGTTGATGGCATTTTTCTGCCATCCAACAGTTGATGTCACTTAGACAGTCCATGACAGCAGCTAGGCATCTTGGGTCCTCAGGTCTCAAGAGAAGGTACGTCTATGTATGGTCTGCAGAACAGTGAAGGGAGACTTGGTGTTACTGAATAAATTGGCCAAGGGGTAGCACGTAAATAGAAAAGAAAACTGGACCTAAAACTGAACCCTGCGGTACACCACATGCAATGGTGGAAGTAGAGGAGCTGTGATTGCCTATGATGACCTCAAAGGTTCCCTCTAAAAGATTGGACTGAAACCAGCTAAATGCAGTATCCCTGACACCCTCTAAGTTTTAAAGACAGTCAATTCAAATTAACAGTATCAAAAGATGCACTGAGATCTAAAAGAATTAAAATTATAATTAAAATATAATGCCACTTCACAAAGCTCAAATCATCTCAAACTAGTTTTATTATCAAGACACTGAGTTCACTGTACACCATACACCTCCACAGTCACCAGAATCAATGGAACCCCTTTGGGATATAGTGAATGGTTTGAAAAGACAGTTCTGAAGGCAAAAGGTGGTCCAGCCTGTTACTAGCAAGGTGTTTCTTACTGATGCCCATCCTGACATCATTAAGTGGCCTTTGAGAGTGAGTTAACTTATTTTGTAATTTTGCGTCCTCAAAAAATATATGTTAATTACTGTATACATTTTGAAAATAACATGTTGAATAAGCACGGTTCGAGCAAATCTGAGACAGTTCTAGCCAAACATCTGACCTGCAGCCTTATGCTACTCCGAGTGCTCCTGGTCAGGGACATCATCTCAGAAGCACTGTTAGAGGGGACTTAACAAAAAAGATGCACAAGACTGATTTAACAAACTAATAGTTCCTTTTCTTCTTGGGAGTATTCCTTGAATGTTTGACTGAGGCATTCCGAACTTTAAACTTCCTGAAAGAAAACTTATCAGAGCTGTCCACTTTCATTCATGCTGAAAAAAACTCATGTGGCTTCAGCCAGAGTTTATGCCTGATCAATGAAGTTGTCAGAATTAATTCAACAGATTCAATTTGACAAATTCTGAGCTTTCTTTTTGTGCTTGTACTTGTTGGCAGGTCAGCCAAAGTTCAGACCTCAATCCACCCCGAGGGGAATGCTTTCACACCACAGACTTCTCTAGAATTGACCCACTTCTGCTATCTCTGTCTGCTGAATTGAATGGCTGGATTAAGTCTATCCACGGGACACTCATGCATGAGTGTGTGTGTGTGTGTAAGAGTGAGAGAGAACTAGAGAGAGAGAGTGTGACTAACAAGCTTGGCTGTTGCAGTCCGGCAGATTGAGAGACACCTACTGCTAGTTAAAGCCTTTAGTACCCCGGGGTTATCAGCTCAAGCCCTGCACCGTTCCCACTCATATGTGATGAGATGAAAGGATAGCATGAAAATCTATGAGCTGATTTGAAGTGCTGTCACTAAGCTGACATCTTTGTCATCTTTATCTTAATCAAAAATGCATGAGATCCAGGATATAACCAATGAATTAGGGTTAACAGGATTAAAAATGAGAATTGATGTTTGATTCTGTTGTTGCTAATGTTAATTATTGTAGTTAGAAGTAGTTGAGGTAAGGTGGGTGCACTGCAGCATGTCACCCTGGATGCTAATAATAGTTACATAGTTGTGTGTTGATTGCAGAAAGTAAAATGTGTGGTGTGATAGACTGATCATTCAAAGTTAAAGGATAACTTCGGTTCCTGCAGCTTTTACATTGTCTATAGAATGAAGAACAACAATATACTCACCCAGAAGGCTTTCCTGATGCAAACGGTGCTTCGGGAGATATTTAGATCCAAAATCGAGCAGCGGACACCGATATAATGGTAGCCTGTAGGGCATAGATCGCCGCTCCTAAAAACTGCATTAGTCGTCCAAAAACTCATGTTTTTCACCAATATTCCATCATGATTCGCGCCGAATGGACGGCCATTGCAGCCTGTGTCTCTCCACACAGCGCTGTGTGGCTGAACCAACGAGTTTGTTTACATGCTCTTCGCGCATGCGCAGTGCGGCTCATTGTTTCAGGGCAGCTACAAATCGACTTTCTTCTTCCAGTTTTGTGCAACATGGACGAATATCTATGGGATGAAGATGTTGTGGAGGAGGACTTTGAATATGATGGACGTCCTTACAGTTTGGAGCCAGATTATACAGATAAGGAGCTGATAGAAATGTGGGAGCGATCTCAACGCTCCAGAGAGTACTGCGCATGCGCGAGGGGCATGCAAACAGACTCGTCTGTTTAGAGGTTAGTTCAGCCACACAGCGCTGTGTGGAGAGACACAGGCTACAATGGCCGTCCGTTCGGCGCGGATCATGATGGAATATTGGTGAAAAACATGAGTTTTTGGACGATTAATGTAGTTTTTAGGAGCGGCGATCTATGCCCTACGGGCTACCATTATATCGGTGTCCGCTGCTCGATTTTGGATCTAAATATCTCCCGAAGCACCGTTTGCATCAGGAAAGCCTTCTGGGTGAGTATATTGTTGTTCTTCATTCTATAAACAATGTAAAAGCTGCAGGAACCGAAGTTATCCTTTAACATCAAAAACTGTAATGACAATGTAACTGAAAAAGAAAAAAATCAAAGGTAAAATTTTAGCGATGCAGGTCCACAGCAGCAGATAAAATGTCAAAAGGAGAGAAAAAGAGGAGAGGGAGAGACTGTTGAAGAAGGAGAGGCAGAGGAGGAAGCTCTATTTTCCAATTCCTCCAACAGTCTGAGCCTGTTGCAGTTTAACTATGGGCCAGTCTTAAAGGTCCCATGTCCTGCAAAATTAGTTATTTTTGCTTTAATGTTAGAAAAAACCCTGAGAGCTGGTGAACATGGCACCTTTTTCTAAACACTTGGTTCCCAGAAAAATGCTCTAAGCCTCTATTATGAAAATGCCCCTTAAAATGCTTTTTTTTTTTTTTTTTAATTTACATAAGGCTGCTTTGCCCATAACCCCTCCCATCCAACATTGTTTGGGCACAAATCAGCACAGACCTCATATCTTACTGCAGCCTTCCAGCCCCCCTCAGATCTGAATGTTTCCCAAGAGGAAGGAAAAGGAGCTGTATCTCAAAATCTGCTTTTTGCTCTTTTTTTCATTTTTTTTGTTTTAAATTAAACTTTCATCAACAAGAATTTACATACTAAAACTAAAACTACTAAAACACCAGGACCCTGTTAGCTGTATCAAAAGGAAAGTTTTATGTCTACTCTTAAAGGAAGAGATGGTGTCTGCCTCCTGAACATGATTGATAATGACTTCAAAGAAAAGGAACCTGGTAATTAAATGCTCTACATTCTAAATGTCTCTAACCAAAGAAATTAATGACCAACCTGGGTTTTCCCCATGTGTTATTATTTCACTTAATAATCAATGTTTTGCTTCTCTGTTATCTATTGTTGCCAGTTATTCTAGTCATTTATCCTATTTGTGCTCTTTAGTGCTGCATTAGGCCTGAAGCGCTTGGAGTCAGATTCAGGCCTGAAATCTCTCACAGTTTTAGCTAAAGTGGACTTAATGGACGACATCGCTGATGAAAGCAAATCAATAAAACGTGAGACTGGAATTTGCCAAAATGCATATTAACAAGCTACGAAGCTTCTGGGAGAATGTCCATTAGACAGATGAAACAAAACTGGAGCTTTTTGGCAAATTACATCAGCACTATGTTCACAGATGCAAAAATAAAGCATACAAAGAAAAGAAAACTGTATCTACTGTGAAACATAGAAGAGGCTTGATTATGCTATACCTTCTAAATGTCTCTTGACAAAGAAATTTATGATCAACCTGGGTTTTCCCCATGTGTTATTATTTCACGTAATAATCCATGTTTTGCTTCTCTATTATCTATTGTTGCCAGTTATTCTAGCCCTTTTTATCTTATTTGTGCTCTTTAGTGCTGCATCAGGCCTAGAGCGCTTGGGGTCAGTTTCAGGCCTGAATTGACCTCAAAACTACATTCCTTTGACAATAGTCTCTGACAGAAGCCATTGTGTTTTCATGCTGCATATCTTTATATTTGACTTTTCTATTGCAACTTGGTATGCTGACATCTACGTTAATACTGTGCCAAATAAAAAAAAATAAAAACAGTAACTGTGAAATATAAGGTCACAAAACTAACAATAACAATCATTGAAAAGAGAGAACTGCCTGGAAGATGTCCTTATTGATACACACTATGAGCAGTAAAGGCAGTAAACTCTTTTATGTAGCAGCTCGTACCAACATTTCATATTTTTACTACATACTGCTAAAGTTAAACTCTCTGCACTTACACCATTGACAAGAAAAGTCCATTTGTGGTCTAAGCAGGTGGAAACAAGGAAAGCCTCATTGCAAATAAACTCTGTAGTCTGCTCTGTGCAAAAAACACTAACTCAGCTGTGCCATCTTGGCACAAGTAGGTTAGCTTAGAGCCAGGAAACAGCTGTAGGCATTTTAACTGAGTGCACTACTGATAAAAAGGTGGCTGAGTTGTTTGAAAGAAATATGATGGTTTCTGATGATAAACCTGAAAAAAACTACCAAATGAATGTTCCCTTTTCTTTTCAATCCCAAAGGCAACTACAAAAGGCAGCAATATTGTTACACTGAATAAACAAATATTGCAGCTCGACGAAAATCAAAAAGTGATGATGGGTCGTAGATAAACTGGCTGGAGTTGGTAGTGACCAAAAGCAATATGATCTGGGTACACAGACGTAGAGCTACATGTACTGAAGAGGCTGTGAGGCAGCAATTTCTGTCTTATGTGTGAGCTTTATCAGTTCGCAACGGAAAGACACTTATAGTGATATCTGAATTACATACTTTAAAAAATAACAAGAAAAGATTTTAAATTAATTGACCAAGGGACATATTAAACTAGGATGTGTCCTTTAATTAGCATCACAGCCGTCTTCAAACTTGTAATCAGTCAGTCTTCTTATTTAAAGGGGAAAAGTACTCACTGTGCTGTTTAGTATCATTGTGTGTACCACACTGAACATGGACAACAGAAAGCTAAGGAGAGAGTTGTCTCAGGTGATTAGAAAGGCAAGCATGTTAAAGGTAAAGGCTATAAGACCATCTCCAAGCAACTTGATGTTCTTGATACACAGTGCACTTATTCAGACGTTTAAGGTCCAAAGGACTGTAGCCAACCTCCCTGGACGTGACCGCAAGGTGAAAATCAATGACAAATCGTACAGGCAAATAATATAGATGGTAACCAAAGAGCGCAGAACAACTTCCAAAGAGATTAGAGGTGAACTACAAGGTCAAGGAACATCAGTATTAAATTGCACCATCTGTCACGGTTTGAGCGAAAGAGGACTTAATGGACGACATCCCTGATGAAAGCAGATCAATAAAAACGTGAGACTGGAATTTGCCAAAATGCATATTAACAAGACACAAAGCTTCCGGGAGAATGTCCATTAGACAGATGAAACAAAACTGAAGCTTTTTGGCAAATTACATCAGCTCTATGTTCACAGATGCAAAAATAAAGCATACAAAGAAAAGAACACTGTATCTACTGTGAAACATGGAGGAGGCTCAGTTATGTTTTGTGCTCTTTAGTGCTGCTTCTGGCACAGGGTGTCTTTTATCTGTGCAAGGTTCTGGAGCGAAATGTGCTGCCCAGTGTCAGATAGCTTGGTCTAAGCCACAGGTCATGTGTCCTCCAACAGGAAAATGACCCAAAACACACAGCTGGTTGAGAACTAAACATTGGACTATTCTGAAGTGCTCCCCCATGAGCCCTGATCAAAATCCTATAGAACATTTGTGAAACAAGTTGAAACATGCTGTCTGGAGAAGACCCCCTTCAAACCTGAGACAGCTGGAACAGTTTGCTCACAAAGAGTGAGCCAAAATACCAGTCGAGGAGGCTCATTGAGAGCTACAGAAATCGCCTGATTGCAGTGATTGCCTCAGAAGGTTGTACAACAAAATATTTAGTTTCATTTGCCATCATTTTTGTCCTGGCCAGTTTCATTATTTTTTTACTGACTCTGTTGAACCACAATTAAAAAGCAATATCTGATTTTCATTAGCTGATATTCAATAATTTATGTTTATATTACTTTTGTTCGTTTCAAGTTATTTCAGTGACGTGTGGGTTATTCCTTCATGGAAGGAACATTTTTTTTTTGTATTTAAGCTTTTTATGATTCCACTCAAAAGAACTGAGCCGTTTACTTTGCAACACAAATAAATTCTCACTAAGACAAAAACATAAGAGTCATTCTTGGCGCTGAACCCCCCATAACCCCGGTTGCTTTTCCTCTTTTCTGTGTCTTTCGTTACTGGGGAGCAGCTGTCTCCAGCTCCTAAAATGGGCTTTCATTTATGACAACCCTGCTCTTCAATCTGGGCCTGTGATGTGTTATCTGGGCCATGTCGTGCTATACATCCCCTTTAATGACTAATTCAGTCTCTCTGCTTACGCACTAAAATAGAACACACACATATGAGGAAAAGAGGGAATTCAATTGAAATGTTGCAATGTCTGACAGGACTGCGCTCAAGGAGAAAAAAAAGAAGAGGAATACATCAGAAGGTGTCGCTTGCTTTGTTTTCTGAGTGAGGGAGTGCGCAGTGTCGAGACAGGCAGAAGCTGGATGAATGTATGCAGGGTGCTGGTACGTTGGGGAATTCTTTTTTTTCCAGCTGTCTTTGATCACTCGCTGGCTTTGAAGTAACTCTCAGCGAAGGAGGAAAAAAAGCCAAGCAGAAGTCACTGAAAGTTCACATCCCAACTAGGCCTTGCAAAAAACTGCAATCTGCATAATTTATTCTTTAAACTGTTCAAATGCAAAGAGATGAGGAGATCTCTAGGTGCCCAACAAACCCCGCCCACCCACCCCCGCTTGACAACCCCAATTAAACATTCTCCCTCTTCACATTTGTTCTCAATTATAGCTTGAAGAGCAACAACATGAGAGTCTCTAATGCTCATCAAGTGAAGATTCAAAGAGAGACAGACGAAAGATTAGGAGAAATGTTCTTGGTATACAATTGAAATGAGTAAACAGAGATACATACTGTACATGTAGGCAACACATGAGAGAACACGTGAACACACACACTTATTAGCACACTTCCCCCCTCAGATCATCATTTATATTTTTGCTCTTTGTCTTTTCAACATTTGTGTCTGAATCTGCGTTTTTCTTTTGGACAGTTTTAGTTGATATCAGCTTTTTTTTAGTAGACCTTGTTATTTTTGGACTTGTATGTTATTTTACTAAACGCAGAAACACTTCATTTGACTGAAGCAGTGAGGTCACAAAGATCATTTATATGGTACTGATGTCGATGAAGCAAGTATTTTACTTTCCTCACCACAAAAGATTCTTTGATTTTCTTACACACAGTAGAGTGCTGGAACAACGGTCCTTACAAGGGAAGTTATGTATCCACAGTCTCTCTTTACATCTTCATCTCGGTTGAATTGTTGCATCAGAACAGAAGATGGGGTACAGTAGTTCAAGACTGCAGGGCTCGAGATTAAGATTTAAAGATGACAATTAAGAAAAGTGACAAGCCAGAGAAGATGTGCTGGTGATACTAATGTGGTCAAATCTGAAGCAGGATGTTTTATTCTCTTTGCAGAGACTTGAGAAAAAATGTCCTTTTCTATTCATGTGCCATCCTGCCCTCAGGGGAAAGCTCCATACGATTGTAAACCACCCCTAAATGGACGTTAGCATGTTGTCCTGGTGAATCAAGTCTGGCCAAACATTTGAAATTTCCAAATATTGACTGATTTTAAAAACAAGGGAGACTGTAGACATGAAGAAAGTTTGAACAGGTTTTTCATCATGTAATCCTCCATGCATGCACACGTTCTGGGAGTTTCATTAAGACCATGGACCTCAGCAGACAAAGATTTCAGATATTCACTGAGGGTGACTAGTAGTCAGCAGGCCACATTTAACAAAAATATCTGGAACTGATCACATTCTAATCTTTTGTTCAATACGAATTTTATCGCTTTTTCTGACCACAAACAATGTTTCCATATGGATAACTATCTAAATATAGATTTCCAGTCATTTACTATTTCCTACTTAATGAAAAAAATCCTACTGATTATTGTTATGTATTACTTATTACTATTACTTTTACAATATTGGAAGACATGCAAATAAATATTTGTCTTAAAGAGTTTTACCAAGAAAAAGACAAAGAAAAAACATGAAAATTATAACTCAAATTTCTTGTTAAGTATTGGATATGTGGTGACTAATTAAATATTGTATGAAAATCCTTTATTCAAATGAAATTCATTTTATTTTTCAAATTTTCATCTGGGTCATATTCTGTTTTTTTCATTCTTGGTATTGATGTCTGAGTATGGGACCGTGAAACATCTGTGTCTGATGTATGAGTTTCATTTTGCAAACAAAAGACAAGAAAACAGTATGGAGGATATTTGAACTGAAAATGAGGTAGAACTGTGTTTATGTTCACTTGGAAGGTTTTAAGTTTGGAAATACGTACTGACGTTGTGATACCCCCTGGTCTGCTTGTTCTCATCATCAGAGGGTCAAAAAAGTTAGCAATGTAACCGGAGTCATGCAAATCAACCATGTGGTACGTTTGACTCAACATTAAGAGAAGCTCCAGCTCAACTGGGAGCAGTAAATAGTCTTAGTGGTTGCACAAACACTGACATGTTATCAACAGTGACAATCCTTGGACTACTCTCTGATTCCCTTAAACCTTAAGAGGTAAAAGTTGTGACAAAAATTTGTGGGAGAATAATTTACTTTGTTCGGCTTAACTGAGCCAAGAGCTGCACAGAAGATAGCCAGCTTCTTGGACTGCAGAATAAATGCAAGGGCCCTTTCTTTTTAACCATAAAACACATCCAGATCATAAATAAAGTCTCAAAGATAATCAATCTGATGATACAGTCAGAAGCAGAGCAGATTGCTTCATCTGCCTGAAACAGATGATGATGGTTAAAGACAAATCATAGGCTGTTTTATTAGTTATGCCTAAAACAAGCAAACAGAAAGACATAACAACACAAACAGAATTAGGAATTTAGGAACTATGGAACAATTAGCCTCAAAACTTAACAACTCATGTCCCATCTGGTTACATTTAGGTTAAAGGGTTGGGTTTTGACCTCTATAGCTACCAGTCAACAGAGAGAGCTCTAAATCCTCCACTTTACCATACTGCCAATGCTTAGAGAGAGAAGAGCATTTAAGAAAAAAGATGGGTAACAGAACCTGCTGTAATTGATTACAGGTTCAGCAGGGTAAATAAAATAATGAAAGCCTTCTGCACTGTTGTTACTCTGAGGACTTTGAAGTCATGTCATTTGGTTTTGACCTTAAGGTGATGGGACTGATCTTACTCACGCTGTCACTCAAATTTACTTCCGGATTAGCCATTGCAGGGTATAGGCTGGATTTCTTTCGTTGAGATTCTATGCACTGCTCCAAGATCCAACAAACATGACTCAAATTCGAAAAGCAAAGTTAACATTCATACTGTTTTCCGTTTTACTATCTTTTTGTCTTGATAATGTTGTTTGTCTTTTATACTTTACCATTTAGGAATTATCGGGAATGTATGCAAGAAAACCAATGCTAGTGATGCTGCTGTTGTTTACCTGTGTGTATCATAGACTTTTTTTTGTCAATTTCTTTTATTTATAGATGGTCAAGGACTGGAGTAGGCTTTGTCTTAAAAATCATATAAAAGTATATATATATGTATATATATATATAAACACACACATATATATATATATATATACATATATATATATACATATATATATGTATGTATATATATATATACATATATGTGTATATATATGTGTGTGTGTGTGTGTGCTATATATATATATGTATATATATATATATATGTATATGTGTATATATATGTGTGTGTGTGTGTGCATATATATATATATATACATATATATATATATATATATATATATACATATATATATATATATATATATATATATGGTTTCTTTCTCACTAAGAAACTGCACATCCACAACAAGACAGTATAAAACCAAGTGGGCTTGAGTGGTTTAACTTTAGCTTTTGTTAGATTGCATTAGATTACATTCAATTCTTTGACCAAGACTGAGGGGTATGGCGATTGATTATACATTAATACAAAAAGGATAGGCATAATGAAATGAGACTGCACACACACAGGGAGGTTGTTAGCATTATTAGCATTGCTTAGCTTCCATCCCCACCTAATCTAGAAATTTTTCATAACAGAGATATATTTAAAACACAGAAAACATTAGCAAGACAGCCTTGCCTAGTCGTAGTTATCTTCCCTATGTTGAATGTTGTTCATCTGGAGACCCTGCAGGTCAGTATAAACTCAATGGAGTTTAGCGTGGGGATCCCCTTCTATCAGTAAACCTGGAAGAGGAGATGATGTCATGTGAATAGGGTTCATTTACAGCACCAAAAAACTCTCCCTCATTTTATTTTATTTTTTTTTATTTTAATTTTAATTTTTTTATTTTTTGTGCCTTTATTGATAGGAGAGAGACAGTGGATAGGCTTGTGAAAGGGGGTGAGAGAGTAGGGGAAGACACTCTGCAAACTGGTCAGAGGTGGGATTCGAACCTGGACCGGCAGAAGCAAGTACATGGGGTGCCTGGTTGCTGACCACTTCACCAAACCGGCACCCCCTCATTTTATTTTTTTACATAGACAGAAAAAAACTTATGTTATAGCTGTAAAAAATCTTTACAAACAATGATTCACCATTTTGGGAAAATGGATTTGGACATAAATATAAAGAAAAAGATTTACACTCTATTTTATACTTCCTACATATTTTTCCATCTACTGATTTACAGTTTGCCGAAATCCTACTCAGCAAATGTCACCTCAACACTAGAAAACTCATTGAGTAAGTCATGGGCAGGCAGTGGAAAGATCAAGTGGCACAAAGAGGATCTCAAAGTTCAGAAGGAAGTTTCCTTCACTTTCTGCCGTCTTCATCTCACTTGATGACCTTCCTGGCCTTCTGCAGATGGCATCAATTTTTTCATGACACCAGTTCATCAGAGACCACTGACCCTGACTACTTGGTCAGCACTTATAAGTGGAACAAAGGAGTCCATATGTGAGAAATGCATACGTGACTTTAACTGTAAATGTAGCAACTTCCTTTTGATACCTGTTAGTATAGCAAGTCTTAATGCGCCATTCCTAATGGCAGACTATCCTTTATTTTATCATTACAAGATAAAACTGCAAGAGCACTGTTTTTTCTAAGCTGAAGATCGAAGAATAATATTGCTGATGGCTTTTTTACTGTAACTCCTTTTAATATGAAAAATAACACTCATTTACAGATGATCCTTTATTTCATGAACTTAACAACAACCTTGTAAAGGTTTTCCAGCTTTTTTTCATTTCCATTCAGAGCAATTTGAATAAATGAAAACACTTTAATTAAGACAAAGAACATTTAAAAGACTTGCAACCAGAGGAGTCCATTTAGATCAAATTTAATAGACTGTTTATTGGTCTAGTTTACTTTAATTTTCAATGCTATTACTTGATCTCAATTGGCCATCAGCAATTCATTATTTTCACACACTTGTTCTCAGGGCTTTTCCACTCTGACTAAACCATTTTCACTTAGTGATGGAGGCATTGGTAGTAGTCCTGGGAAATGTGGTATGACAGAGACTGCATGCTAGTCACGCTAAAAGGGTCGATTGACAGACACAATTTACACCCCCCCCCCCCCACACACACACACACACACATGCACACACACATATATATGTATGATTATCTATCTATCTATCTATCTATCTATCTATCTATCTATCTATCTATCTATCTATCTATCTATCTATCTATCTATCTATCTATCTATCTATCTATCTATCTATCTATCTATCTGTGTGTGTGTGTGTGTACATTGCAGATGGTTTAGCTGACTTTTGTTCGTCCTATGTTATCACTGCCATTATTTTCAGTCATTTTTTTGCTTTTTTTCTTTTTAATCAAGAGCCAAAAACACAGCAAGTTTCATTTTAGCATTTTCAGAATAAATCTTTAGTGAGAAGAAACTTCAATTACCCCAAGTCAATTAACTGAGAGAGTGAGAAACTGTTAAGAAAGATTTCTCATGGATTTTATTATTCATTGATTTTTCAATATCCACATTGTGACAGACAAAGGAGCAGCAGGCTGTCAGCAGCTTTTAGACTGGACAGAATTCAAGCCACATGAAACCTTTGGCAGGGATCTCCAAGCCTTTCAGTGGTACGCTGAGCTTAATGACAACTCAGGGGAAATACACATTAGCATACCGTCAGCATTCAAAGAACAACCAGTTACTCTTTAACCCAAATGCAACTGTGTTATCAACAAAAAATAAAAAGCCATGCTTTAAGGTGCTGTGTCACTGCAAAGTGTACATTGACCTAGATTTAATGTCCATAGGAAACTGAAGTCATTCAGAAGTGTCTCCCTCTGCTACCAAAGTGGTCTTTCTGATGTGTTGGTGGCAGAGTTCATTCTCTCCTTGTGGGATAAAAAAACTAAAAAACTCTGCCTTGGTATAAAACATACATTCACTTTGCCCCTTAAAAGAAAGACATGTCCTTTACAGACCTGCTTGTCTCTCTTGATGCAGAATGAAGTGGGGTTAAATTTATCCGACAATTTGCAATTCACTACCATTTCACACAGACACACACACTCTGTCTTGCCAGACACTCCCAATTAAGCCCGAAGAGCCATGCTTGTTAAACTAAAACCATCCTTTTCTGAAATGTCACAGTGTCTCCCTGCAGTGTGGCCCATCTGTAAACAGCTATGTTGCCGATGCCAGCCTAAACCCCCTGGTGTGTCTCCCTGTGAGTGTTTGTTAGAGCATGTTTTGTGAGAGCAAGATGTTGTCCTGCATGACTGAATTTTTGGGCTTTTGTGTGTGTTGTGCTTTTTCTTGTTGACCATGATGCCAGGTGGTTTGGCATGTGCCAACGTGTGTGTTTGCCTTTTGTTTGTGTGTGTCTGTGGGAGAGGCAGTGAGTTTGATTCATTATGTGTGCCTGAGTATCCACCCCCTCTTGTGTGAGTGTGACATCTCATTTGGTGGACTGACAGCTTGAAGGACATGTGCCGTAATTGTTGTCTGACTGTCTTCATGGCCTAATTGAAAACGTCGTACATGCGAAACTTTCTCCAGACATGTATTTCAGCATGTCAGTTAACATTAATATAGCTGTTTCTGTTATCTGCCTATGTGTAGCTCACCATGGACAAAGGATGTATGACCAAGCCACATGGAAAAGTATAAAATGACTGATATGTTTAATAAGATGGACATAGGAGTTGTGAAATAATTTTAGTTCTCTTGAGTAAGACCCCTGCTACAGATGCTAACACTGCAGTCAAAAGTCCCACCCTTTTCTTGATTTCAACTTGTCAGTGAGAGAGAAGTCACATACAGGGGCACAGCTCTTCCAAAACTGGAGTTGTTTGAAGAAAAGCAGCTGATGCTCAGAGTATTTCTCTGCTCACAGTACTGGACTTCAAACACTGAACTACACACTACAGTGATTATGAACTGGAAATAAACACTACCAGCACAAAAAATAGGTGGGCAAGTATGAGAACAGTCCCTAAACCAGTGGTTCTCAAGCCTTTTTTTTCCTCAACGCACACTTAAATCAGGCTAAAGGCACAAGGCACACCATATTAATGTCCATGTAAAATTACCTTTTTAACAAGTATTTCAGTAGTTTAAGTTTATTTAATTCTTATCCATATCTGTTGTTTAATAAAATCAATATATAGCCATATAAAGCAAACATAGATAAAAATGGATCATTTGAATAATATTAAAACCCCAGTCACACATTCCCATTTCTCATGGTAATTGTGCACAATTGTCATGATCCTGATGAAACATGCTTTGGTCGTGATATATGCGCTTCTTGATCTGGATCAACATTATCGTGGGCCAGGGAAGGGTCCTGTCAATTTGAACTGCTCACAACTATTGTGGAGAATGGCCACTCTCAGTATAACAGGGTGGAAGCCAAATGCAGTCCTAAGGCAAACTATATTAGCGTGGCATGTACAGGACTCAATCGGGCTGATTGTGGCTCAATCCTGAAAGCTTTCTGAGGACGACTGACAAAGACATGTCTGTTTGTGTCCTGACTGTGTCCCGTTAAAGGAATGATAGTCAAAAATATAATCAAAACGCAGTTTTTTGTAAAACAGTATTAAATTTTTCCACCAGCCTTATGACCACCTATGGGGAACCTAGTAAGATTTATATTCATGGGGCCTGAAATCCCTGGCAGCACCCCTCCATTTATTTACTGATATTCAGTGTATGTTCATATCAACATTACTTTCAAGATTATCTTCGTGGCTTGCTTTTCAAGGGGCTCGAATGTTTAAAGTGTCAGGAGTAGGGCTGGGTTAAAAAAATCGATTTAATCAATTTTAATCGATTTTCCTTTAACTGGTTCATAATCGATCCATAAAATCCAAAGATTGATCTTTTAACTTGGGTAGTTTTTTCTTCTTTGGATGCGCAGAGAAGCAGTCTGTGGTATCAACCCTGCAAGTCTGGCGTGATCAGCGTTTAGCACTGCTTTCTATTGAGCAAGATCTCATGAGATGTTACTGCAAACAAACATGGTGGAGGCACTAAATGGGCACCACTGGCAAGTTTAAAAGCTGATGTTTGGATGTACAGTACTTTAGATTTAACAAGTACAAAGGTAAATACCAGTTGGACAAAAAACAATATGCAGAATATGCATTAATGCATATCATTAAAATATAATTAATGTAACTGATTTGGGTTTAGTTCTTCATGTTAAAACATTTATTAATGATGTACCAGGTCAAAAGGTCACTTTTTAAATTTACAGCACTATTTTAATTAAGATATCCCAGACTGAATAAATATTGAATTGAATCGTGAATCGAATTGATCTGAGACCTTGTAATATCGAATCGAATCGACCCAGAAAGTCTGAATCGATACCCAGCCCTAGTCAGGAGTGTCTGAGCTTAATATACTCATGTGACAAGTCTATTTTTAAGTGCTGAGCTGCTAATTGTAAAAATGTGGGAAACCACAAAAGCTGAGGAGTCTGAAAAATTAATTTACTGGATGACTCAGATTCACACACCTGACTTCTGTTGAAAGACTTAAAGAAACAGCCAGCTTTCTATTGACATATCTCATGACAGGTGGAAAAGAAGCAACAGCCAGGGTACTTTGGTATGATTTACTGTAGGAGATTAATGTAAAGAAAAAAGCAAAGGTGGATGATATTCTTGTTTTGTGTTACATTATCTGTGTGTCCCTATCTGTTGTCACTCATTGGCTTAAGCTCAAATTCTTGGTGACAGTAATGGGTAACGATCTCAAACAACAGTTGCTTGTTTTAAACATTAGTTTTCCCAAAGTAAATGTAAATGATAGAGCTACGAATAACTTTTAATAATGCTTTATCCAACTTTTCTAAAGATACAGTCATTAGGATTGTTTTCCCACACTTAAAATATGAGCTAAAAATCCAGTACAGTTACAGAACTATTGTGAAGCCAGTCAAAGGCTTGTTTCACATGTGTTTTTCACATGTTTCACACGTGTGTTTCACTTACATGATGACACCAGTGAATGCATGATTTCATTCTGGTGGGCATGTTATCAAGTCAGACCTTTAGGATCACAAGCAGAAGTGGCATATTACTTCCAATTTCCACAAATCCATCTGCACAGTTGTCTGTACACTACAGCAAATCGCCCCCAGTCTCTATGGTCAATCTGCTTCCACAGCTTGTGCGCTGAACAACAGGAAATATGCAGCAAATCCATTTTCAGCTGCTTTTGCTTCACATAGACCCTGCCATGCAGACCAGTACAACGTAACCCAGGAAAACACATGCATAGGCAACTGGACCTTGTGAAAATCTGTGCTTAGGCACATTTTCTAGGCAGCAAATCTCAAAAATTGTGGCAAAAGCAAACAAAGAAAATGTTCAACTTTGAAACAGGTGCAAGTTTTGCTCTTTGGTACTTTTTGTGAATTGAAGGACTAAGGTAGGAGTGTGTTGCATTATGAAGATTTTTATCCTTCTTATGCAAATTTTTATGTGTATACATAATATTTGACAACAAAGCATGTTCATTTTTTTAACCTGTAAAACACTTTCTGTGTTTGCAGCGTTTTGAAAAATAAAGTGGACTGCATAATATTACAAGTCCGATAATAAATGTCACAGTAAGTTGTATTATTTCCATTTCTTTAGGGGTATTCATCATTAAATAAGAGAGTAACAGTTCTTTGTTGGTGTGGCACTGCATTATTTTAAAATGTAAATAAATTGCTCCTACTTACTGCTCCAGCTCAACACAGAGGAGGGCCACTTTAGCTTGGAATAAAAAACAAATAGTGCTCAGCAACAAACACAGCAACATATAAATAAACAGACACAAACATAGTGATATTACATTATTCATAGCACTGCAGAGAGCTCTTACAAAGCCCCAACAAACACACTGCTGGCTGTAAAACAGAGCGTTAACATCAGCCAGATTGTCTTACAAAGAGAGAGAGGAGAAAGACCAAACACACTTATGTGACAATCACTTTGGTAAAACAAGGCGTCGTCTTCGTTCACATCAAGTAGGGCACTTATTGAAATTGTGTGTTTGTGTCAGTGTGTGTGTGTGTGTGTGTGGGTGTGTTGGTTTGTGCATGTGTGTGAGTCCTGTTCAGCAGAAGGGACTGAGAGGGAGGGAACGGGATTTAAAAATCCTTGTGCTTTAATGAAATATTGCACCGTACAGTACTGGCATCAGTTTACAAAGAAGTGTGAAACAACCATTTTCTGAGGTGTTATAAAATAAGCAGATTGCATGACAAACTCATTTAAATGTAAAAAAAAAATGACTAACTTGTGTAGACTACAGCTAAACATGGTACCAGACCAAATAACATCACTCCCACCACTACCTGTGAAATACAGACACCAAAGTACCTAATAAGGATAAACTGTGTACGAGGATTTACAAAGAAAATCATCCCTGCTGTTCTCAGCTCGGTCTCTTTGGTGTTAATTAACAACAACACTATGCTTCAGTAAAGAGCGATGAAATATCATATGCTTCACAATGACATCTAACCTTTCAAAGCAGCTGAATTCATTATTTTCCATGTCTGTCATTAGGGAGAGACATTCTGCAAAAATTCAAGTGAATGCATTTGTCCCTGGCCAGAAAATGACCAGGTTTGTCGGTGTCCATCGAGGAGGGTCTTTACTGCCTTATGAAAGAGTTGTCTTTTCAGCTATATGTATATTTTTTTACCAATACGTGCAGTTTCATAGAAGCTCTCTAGTTTCCTGTAGTTTATTGCTTTTTTCATTGAATCATCCAGAGCATAAGTAACAATACAAAACAAATCTGTATAAAGAAGTTTTTAAACCTCATTACTTATTAAAATCTCCACTTCAGACCATCAGGATCAGACTTCTATGTTTATGAAAGACCTGCTTACTCTGCATTAAAACACTGTAGGCCTTTAGCAATCTTCTTTCTCAATTTCTCTGTTCTAAATCGCGTTATTAAGGATACCAAGGAGCACTACAAAAAAAGGCACTCTGTCTCTCTGCCCACTTTCTTGTTTGGGCGTTAAACTAAATTTCCCAACAAAAGCTCCAATATTTTATTTTTTAAAAAAGGTGTACTGCCGTGCATCCTGTGTGAGTAAAACAAGGTCAGTAAAGTGTGTGGTTAGATTCTGTGGATGTGTGCTTGTCTATGATGTTTCCTCAAAATAGCAAACACACTGTCCCACAGTCTGTAGATTTTATACAAGGTATGAGGAGATTTAACCCATGCCTGAATGCAAAAAGAACCTCATGTTGATATGCTACAGGCATACAGCATACAAACGGCAAAGTAAATTATTCACACCTGAGCTTCTCACCAAAACACTTTGCAATTCATAAAGCCGGGCCTTAAAAGAAAACAAAAAAATCTGTCTTTCCTCACCACTGTCAGAACATTGTCCAACATAAGCTCCATAAATGTGTAAACAGTCCACTTTGTGTGTTAACTGATGTCATCGTCTGTTAACATGACTAAAGAAAATAACAGAAGTCTACGAAAAGGCTTTGCTTTGATTTTAGCCCTCAATTCCAGGTTAATGAGAAGAAAAATTGCTAATTTAATCATGTTTTCTTTAATGAGAGATTCTACAACTTTCCAGACTGATAATGTATACACTACACATACATTTTTGCTCTACATATTTTGTTTGTATGTAAAATCAGCCTGCACAGTGTATGATATACAGCAAAGCCTCAAACAAGCTGAGCAGCGAGTGACAGCCTGGAAGTGAGATGTGGTGGCATGCTGACGCCTACCCCAGCTGTTATTAGGGTGGAATAGACCCTAGATTGGTGGCCTGTCTGTCTCTGGGCTGGGACACATACAGTCAATGACTTGCACAGACATACCTACGGACAACAGAGAGTCACTAGCTTTCCTCAGAAACATGTTTATTAGCCCTGACTGCCAGGTAGACTTACTCAAACACACAGTGGAGGAGGATGAAAAGTAAAAATAGGAAAGAAAATAGACTGACCTGTTTTTTAATGGGCTAAATTCTGCAAAAACATGTTACTTGTTGTGTTACTTTAACAGCATTAACTCCTCCTAAAAATGCTTAAATCAGTTGTCATCTCAGTTTCTTGAAATAAAAGTTCTTATCATGTTGAACTGACTGTGACTTTGCTACAACCTCATCCACCCAAAGTTTCCAAATAAGCACTCAGTGTCATGCTTATGTCCATGTATCAGAACTGTTAAAAAGCAACAGAACAATGTACTTCTAATAACAGTGAAACACTCACTGAAAAGTGTCTTCACCAAAATTCATTATTCAAAACGGAAGAGTCAGCATGAAATGATTCAAACCACAAGACAAAAATATATCCCCTGCGCTGTGACTATTGTGTATCGCATATTGCGATCATTGTAGAAAAATGACATCTGTAGATTAAAATGGGTTTTATGCTTTCACACCAACACTGATTGTAGACTGAGGTTGCTATATGAGCTTTTTCTCTTTACAAATGGTGCAACATTATAAAAGAAAAAGCTCAATGATTCTAAGCAAGAAATGCAAAGAGAGTCTTTGCTATACGTGTGGTGGAGAATGCCACTGAAATTTGTGACATGTTTTTGTTTTGTTTACTGCTGGATTTAGTCAACTTTTCTGGTTTTCTGCAGGACAGTAACAACCCAAACCTCATCATGGAGTGGAAAGAGGATTGGATCTCTGTTTTGACTGAAAGCAGTGGTGAGAAGCTTCTAATTTCTTAGCTCAATTAAAACAACGGCCTTTACTTAGGCTGCATATAAAATGCTTAGTCTAGGATGAACCTCAGGAACCTGTCAGAATTTGAGTGCTATCTACACATTTACTGGATGTGTCTGTGGAAAATAAAGCACAGAAAATGTCAACATTATAGAAATTAAGTGTTCTTTGTAGGATGAGAACAAACTGACATGACACAGAGTACCATTTAAATAACACACAACTCTGCTGATACCTCAGCAAACCCCTCAAGTAAGGTACTATTTCATTAAAGCAGTAAATATTTCATTTTCTGGAGCACAACTCAATTAACAGTGTTGCCTTTAGTCATCTTAAGTTGATACACTTTAATTGGTCTCTATTTAAAATGAATTCAACAGCAAATTTCAGACATTGACCAGTGATTCTGTTCAGAGCGACTAATAGGCCAGAACACAAGCTTCAATACATCAAATTTCATGTAACAAAATAATAAATAAACTACAGAGAGGGATTAAGGTTAACAAAGATCAGTGCTGTGGTACTGATGCTGTTCCACTGAAATCACAGATCAGTCAGACCTGACATCACATCCCTGCTCAGTAAAGCAGCCATGACACTTAAAAGAGCAGGTGCTGTAAACTGGGAATTGGAGCATTTGCTAAGCACGCCACCGCAGTCTTTCCTCCTCAATGCCCCAGGCGCTCCAGTGGTACCTTGTGTGGAGCATTTTAATAACAATGCTTGTTTGAATCCTGGAACAATGAGCAGGGGCTGCATTTCAGGGCTGACATTGCAGTAAAATGCCATCACATTGCCCAAAGGGCTGAACTTAACCCAACTGTGAAATCTGCTTCTTACACAGAGAGAAAGAAAGAGAGAGACAGAGAGAGGGGATGGAGAAAGAGAAAAAACGAGAGAGGGTCAAATGTGGAGGGGGGTGTCAATAAAGAAGGTAGAGACAGGTAAAGAGGGGAGTGATGTTAATTGTTTGCATGGGCCAATAGCAAAGCTGATGAATGACCAGGGCATTTTTACTGTTGCATGTTGTAAATGATAGAATGCAAACAGAAAAAACAGCAACACATGTTTAGTGTTCAGAGCATCTTAAAACACTTTTCAAATGTTTTCTAAAACCTTTCTTGTTTGGGGTCCAATGTAATTGATGCCACTCAAGGATGATCCAAATGACTGAAAGCAATTCTGCTCCTACCTGCTCAACACATTCATGAAATTAAGGAGAAAAAGTGACAGACATAAAGTAGCCACTTAGGTTATTCTACAGTCCAGCTCTAATCACAGCTGCAGTTTAACCCCTGGCCCACTGATTGTAATGCAGCTGTGAGTGCAGCTGGGAAACCTTGCAGACCACTGTCATAAGATGAATTGTAATCAGCACTACAAGGACATCTGGTTCTGAATGGTGGCACAAAAGCAGTAAGTATTCTTCAAATCATTTTTAGAAGAGCACCAGCAAAGCTGTATTTGTAATGATGTTGCATTGATTGATCCGATTTCAGAGGGAAAAAACTACACAGAGTGATACCATTTGTGTCAATGCTCATGAAAAAAGATACTTAAATCTAACTATCAAAATTTTCAGCCAGATACTGATTAGACAGAGTTGGTGACCACCTGGGACATTGCTCTATGTGATTATCGCCCGTCCTTGGAAGGAAAAAAATATATATTTACACTGTGTTTGATGAACTTTCACAATGCATGGTATACAACTGCTTGTCAGGGAAACAAGTATAGTTTATTACATATTTTATATTGAGCAAGGTTTTGAATTAATATGGAGTCAGTGGAGCTAGACCATATGATATGTGACCAAATCCTGCAGGAAGACTTTGCTGCTATGTCTCTTAACACAATGTGAGGCTTAGGTGTTGAGCTGCATCACGTAGTGTTGCATGCCTGCTACACACACTGCTCCATTTAACAACTGAATTCTCTGCTTCAAGTTCCCTCTTAGAAACAACACATGCAGTTCATTTATTGTGCAGGGGGACGAAAGGATTTGGTACTGAGTATAGAGTTCGAGTCAAAAGCTTGTAAGTACACAGCTCACTTGGAGCCAAATAAAGTTTATCCCTCAGTTAGGAAGGTTAAAGTACACATTCCACTCATGCATTGATCGTTCAATCTAAACTTTATAAATCAACCTATTCATCTCAGTTTGGAGGTAAAATAACAATTAAAAAACGGAGCAGATTCTGACAGCACCTCAGACAACTCCTTTCCTTACTCTGTTCTCATCTATGTCAACATGAGGGACAGGGAGATGAACAGAAAGAGGGTTTTGAGGGAAATGCACCACAGTGTATCAAACATAAATACAATGGTTGATTCATGTACTGAAGATATAGGGTAATAGTACCTCTTAGCCTTTACAAATAATTTGCCTTTGATCCTCAAGAAAACATAATTTATTGATTATGGAAGAATTAAGACTACTAAGTAAGCCATGTTATTCTTCTAACCCAATACATAGGACCCTAAGACAATAGTGGCAGATTTCCCAGTATAAATACTTTGACAATACTATAAATCTACCATACCAGTTCATACTCTCAGTGTACTTAAACACATTTAGGAATTGTCTTACAGTGATTCTGTTGATATGCCAAAGAAACTGATAGGATTTAAATATATGGCAAAGTTCTGTGCATTATTTTAATATAATTCACCCTCTCGTGAATACACATGGCATTTTGATAGCAGTAATAGGTCACTGAAGAGAAAAAGTAACCATCCAGTTACTTTTTTTTGCTTCAAAACACCAAAGACCTTTTTTTAAAAAAATAAAAAAACTGTTATATCAGAAGGCTAATCCATTTTAGACATCTCAAGAATAAGAATACACAGCTTTTGTAATTACAAAAGATATACCTTTACATATCAAATGAAAGCATGAGCATAAACTTAATTGTTTGCAGTTGTTATCCTCTGATTTTGGTTCTTCTAATTTTTCTTTGGATGAAGCAGCCATCAGTGATAAAGGGAATAAAGTATAATGAAGGGACAGGGGACTGATGAATATGCAAGAGGAAGTATTTTGAGAGATTTTTTTTTCAGCATCCTCACAATTCCACAATTTGGAGACTGTCTAATATCGGAGTTGTAATTCTAAAACAAGTTTATGCCATAAGTGCTGAAAAAGACCACACCCGCATCAACCACTTTCCTTTAGTATTGCATCACTTCCTTGACCAGTTTATCTTGAAAGATTCTAACTAGATATATTAAACAACAATAAAGATTCAAAAAGTTTTTACACTCACCGCTGCATGATCCATCAATCTCCTCATACCCAATACTGCAGACACATCTTCCCAAGGGAACCAACCAGTCTCCATCAGCACCACAGAACAGTTTAGGTGTGTCCCTTTCTTCAGCATGGTCAATGCATGCCCCCCTTACCTCCACCAGAGAAGAAGAGTCCACACGAGGAACTGTGTCTGGAAATGAGGCCAGGTTCCTCAGTGTAAAAGGACATTTCTTGTAATAAACCCTCACTGAAACCAAGGCAATGCAAGCACCAATGTCTTGGAATGCTAAATAGAAGCCCTTCCTGCTCATGGGCCCCACCTCTCGCACCTCAGTGTTCAACTTAAGGATTCGATCTCCAAGATCCATCTGAGTAAAGCTCTCATCAGCAGCAATGGTGTCGATCTTTGTGTACTGGGCAGGCTTGAATTTAACACCATGAGATTCATCAGTCTCGTAATAGAAGAGGTTAAAGGTCTCCTTGCATGTGCCAGACACCCAAGGGATGGAGTTGCAGTCTCGCAGAGTAAAGCGCAGCTCCACGTAGATCTTCTGGGCAGCTTGTCGAGAGATCCAGTTGGAGCGAAGCCAGTTGTTCTGGTTTGGTTCCATGACATTGCACACCTGGAAAGTATGGATGGGCCGATTGTGCTCATCCATTTCTGTGATAGCATCCCACTAACAAAGGAAAAAGGATGGGTACAGAATGGGAAAAGACAAATGAAGGGGAAAAGAAAGAGAACAGATTACTCTTGGTTAAAAGTCTCAAAAGTGTCAGTGTTCAGTGCAATGGCTATGAGCAAAACATGGCTTTGAGCTTGTACTGTGGTTTTCTAGTAATGACTTTGCAACCTGTTTCTTTATTACACAGCAAGCCACTGTCACCCATTCTTACCATGTTAGCTCACTGATGGTAGAAGCCTCTGGGTAAAGTGTGTCCATTTCTACTGACTTTGCTTATTGATACACATTCAAATGACACAGGCGGCAGTGGCAGTCAACTGAGGTAAGTTGTCTTGCCCAGCAGCATGAGCTGGAGACTGAACACCCAACTTTCGAATTAAGAGACAACCGACTTTACCACTGGATAGGGGTGGGTGATATGGCAAAAATATCATATCACAATTTTTTTTTAATAAAATCACGATCACGATTTTATCACGATTCATTTTTACTTTGATTTTTCTGGCCTAATTTGCATGTTTGACCTTTTTTTCTTATGTTTAACATATAAAACATGTAAAACCCTAAAAGAAAAAAAAAGACAATTTAAGCCAAAGAAACTTTCTGAACAGATTTTAATTTAAATAGTGCAGTTTTTATAAAAATGTGCAATAAATGTAGACATAAAAGGTAATGAACAACAATATCAACATTATCCCTTAAGGTGCATCAATTCAAAACAAATGTTATCTAACTGCAATGTCTATAACCTGAGTGAATAATACAGCTCTTTTAGAACAGATTTTTGTACAGACATCTTCAAGCTTTTATCTTCTTTTCTCTTTCCGCCATGGCTTCACGCTACTTAACCAAACAGGAGATACTACCATGCACTGCGCTTCATGTGCTTCGATTGGCTAGTCGGGTGCGCGTCAAAGTCTCTGCGCCTGCCCACACAGACGATCTGACGATCTTTCTGCTTTATGACAATATTAAATCGTTATAATCCTTAACGATTTAATATCGTCATATTGCACACCCCTACCACTGGACCACTGCAATAAAAATAACTGCTGGTATATAAGTGGAGACCATAGTATGATTTGAATACAAAATATGTGTTCATTTTACAGCATGAAACAGATTTTAAAATTATACATCTTCCCAGCAGATGCCAAATATGTAAAATATTTTGAATTGGCCAGATATAAGATAATCCATCCATCCATCCATCCATCCATCCATCCAATAGCTTTAGAAGGGGATACCATTTACCCATTTCAGACAAAAGGCAAGGCACACCCTTGACAAGTGGTGATCACAGGGCTGTTACATACAGAGACAGCATGGGGGCATTAAGAGCTGTCAATAAGCCTACAAGCATGTTTTTGGACTTTGGGAGGACACCAGGCTACTTTAACATAACCCTACATAGTGGTGCGCGATATGACGATATTAAATAGTTAAGGATTATAACGTGGGGAAGATCTCATAATGCAGAAAGATCGTCAGATCGTCTGTGTGGGCACAGAGACTTTGACGCGCACCCGACTAACCAATCGTAGCACATGAAGCGCAGTGCAAGGTAGGATCTCCTGTTTAGTTACGTAGCGTGAAGCCATGGCGGAAAGAGAAAAGGAGATAAAAGCTTGAAGATGTCTGAACAAAAATCTGTTCTAAAGCAGCTGTATTATTCATTGAGGTTATAGACATTGCAGTTAGATAACATTTGTTCTAAATTGTTGCACTTTAAGAGATAATCAGTGACTTAAGTTTGCATTTATATTTGACCCTTTTCAATAAGCTATTTGGTGCGTTAAGTTTTTATGTTACAAAAGTGCCCTTTATTGTTGTTCATTACATTTTTTTGTTTACATTTATTGCACATTTTTATAAAAACTGCACTATTTAAATTAAAATCTGTCCAGAAAGTTTCTTTGGCTTATATTGTCTTTTTTTCTTTTAGGGTTTTACATGTTTTATATGTTAAACATAGGAAAAAAAGGTCAAACATGCAAATTAGTCTAGAAAAATCACAAAAAAAAAGAATTACGATAAAATTGTGATCGTGGTTTTATTTAGAAAAAATCGTGATATGATATTTTTGCCATATCGCCCACCCCTAACCCTACATAATTTAACCCCCATGTGGTGAATGTTACTTTGTTGTGGGTTACCCTTGAGACACTCATGCACCATGTGCTTTTTCACAGTCGCTATATCACTTGTGGTGGAAGTTTAGCTCACACTGTATACAACTGAATCTTTTATGATGCACAACTAGAATGCAAAATTCTTTTTTTTTTCCCACCGTACAAAATGGTGCACTATGACACACCCTGGTCCTCACACTGTATAAGTGAAACCAGGGGAAAAAGCACAAACAAATAGAAAGCACTTTGACAATGCAAACTTCCACCAAGGTAGCTGACATATTGCTGTTACAGAATAGTTTCATGACAAAGTCAGCATCAAAATATGATTCCTTCACCCTGAAACCCACACCCAGTGCTCAGAGTTATGTTGATATAATTGTTGGACAGTTATTGTGATATCAGGATCACCACCAAAATTTAATCATTTTAAGTTGGGCCATTACCAACATCTGAAAATGTCAACAAAATCCCTCCAGTAATTTTTGCAGTCTTGTGAGCAGACAAACACACATTATGCCGGCAAAAACATAACCTCCATGGTGGAGGCACTAAAAGGTAAACTCAGAAGTGAAAGTAAGCCGGAACGCACCGGAACGCCTTTGAGCAACTTTCACTCATGTATACAATGCGAGCCTTTTCTTTTTTCAAGCGAATTTTACTGAAATAAATGTAAAATTGATGAATACATAAAATTCATCTCCAGACTACGCCTTCTGTGACGTGTTGAACAAAGTTTTAATGCGCCTGACGAACACTCGGCTATCATTTGTAGGCTACGGTACTCGCTTACCGTGATAGGTTGCAACTTGTAGTAGGCAGGCACTCGCTGTAGCGTAACGTTAATCCAATGTCCACCGGTGTGAGTTTTTTTGCAGACAACAGGGTAGTCATTTTTCAAAATAAACAAGACAAAAATACACAAGTAATAAATTGTGAGGTTTTACGCCTCATGAAATACTCTCTGTCTCTGTCATGCGAGCAGCACTCTCCTTCCTTAAACAAGCGCACTAAAACTCAATGCGTTCTTTTCATTGGATGGCTGGTTGCCCAGGTGATGTAAGACACCCCCCCCCGATAGTCACGACAGGTAAAAAAAATGCAGGCTATGCAGTAGACTACAGATGGGCAATGAATTCCATTCTTCTATTCTATATATTTTTTTGTTTTTGCATAAATGTGTTTATTTACTTCAGTTCTGATCCAAACTAACCATTTTTTTATTTGAATATTTTGGTATTTTAAATGCCAACTTTATGAGTAGTGTCACTGATTTTGGGGAAAAACACACACAAAATGACTGCTTTTCAATATAAAAAATTAATAGAGCCCAGAGATTTTTTTTTATCTGTTATCACAGTCTTGGATATAACAAAGATTAGCAACAACACTGACTTTGATTTATTATCAGTTTTTGTGTACCATCAGATGTTAGCTTTTTCTCCCTTTGATACCGTTAAGGTCAAAAACTGCCACTAACAAAAACTGCTGTAAAAACATAAAACTCTTTTTTTTCTACTTTTTTGGTATAAATGTGTTCATTTTTTTTTTGTAATTTTTTGTTTCACAGCTCCTGCAGGAATCTTATCTTACTTTCACCCCTGGCTAAACTCTGATGAACAAAATTACATCTTCCAGCATTTTTGCTTTTTTGTGAGCTCAAATTACACACAGACACATGTTACCACAGTGGTGCAAAATAGGAAAAGGACATAAATCAGTTCATACCTCTGCTTGCACTGTTAGAGTGAACTCAGTTAAGCTAAGGATATACAGTACCACCTATCATCCCATTAAAAGTAGATCAATTCTAGTACTGATTCACTTCTGCTATAAAATAAGTGGTCCAAGTTATTGTGAAAAGAAAGAAATAAAGATATTTGCAGTTTTTATTTATTCATCTTTTTTCAGTTTGAAATGGGGTGTACTTTACTGAAAGGAGCTTGGGACAGATGGATTAACCAACATGATCTGAGAGTTTTGCACCTAGGGCAGGATAATTATTTTTTTCATTTACATCATATATTTAAGGAAATCAATCAAAGCATATGACTGTTGTTTCTGGCATATTATTATACTGTATTTGTTTGTGTATCCTTATTGTCCTCACATAAATTTTATTTACATCTGACCCACTTTAACCTGTCATACAAAACGTAACAGACATGATAGGACAACATTTTGTGGACAATGAAAACACACCTCTTCATTTCAGGAAAACTGCCAATATTAACTTTTACCACATTATTTAAAGAAAACATTTAAATCAAGTGAAGCGATTTCATTGTTGAGCTGTTCTGCTTTAGACAAATTGTATCCCAGTGAACGTGTTCTCATACCAGATAGTGAAAATATTACAATGAGACCCTCTGGTCTATTTCTTTGATCTCAGACCTTTTCTTTTGCTTTCTAAGATTTTGCCAGAATCATGTCTGACCAAAGCTGCTGAGTCATCAGTTCTGAAACCCTCTCATATGATCAGGGTAAATGGCAGCTTTGATGGGTCATGAGGTTACCTGTCCCAGTGTTGATACGAGAGCAGTAAATGGGGGTTTTCAGCCTCACGGTCCTCTACAGCTTTCTGGTTTTATTAGAGTGGGGACTAGCTACATGAGTGACCCCAAAACCAGCCAGCATCGACCTCCAAGAATCAAATTACCTGCCTGGGAAAGAGGGCTCTCAAATCACTTTGCTTGCAATGCAGAAAGACCCTCCACAGGCTGCAGTTTGACTTGGTGTGTCTGTGTGAGTTTTTGTGCACTGAGCTTTACTTTAGGCTGTTTTCAACCATTTTGTTTGTACTTTTTGGGGTTGGATGATTATTACTATTAAATATTTAGTCTTTAATATATATATTAATTTGCAATTCAAATAACTTACAAGGATAATATATTGCCTAATCAGTTTGCAAGACTCTCATGTTCTGATTATAACAAACACTTGCTGCTCTTTTAGAGCTGCCAAGGGGCTTTTTTTCCCCCTTCAGACTTAGATATTAAAATGTAATAAACTACAAAGTTAATGACTGTTCAAAAGTTTTTTTTTTTAAATCATCATTACCCTGATGTTTCCAACAATAAAGGAAAAAGATATCAAATCAACAATTCGTCTCAACCATAGTCCTATTCTGACTTCTTTCACTGGCATATTGTTTCTATTGATACTATTTTTTTGCAGAATTAACATGTATTTTGAGAGAGGGTGGAAAGGCATAGAGTTTAATGGGTATTCTCAAGTGAGCTTACACACATACTCACAAGAACACATGCACACAGTGGTTCCCCATCCTCGAGGTCTGGGAGGAGACATTCTCATTGTAATTAATGACTGGAAAACAACTTCTGTATAGGCATGCACAGTCCACTGTTGTGATAGAGCTGATGGTTAATTTACCAATAGTATTTGGCTGATAAGCTGGCACATTTAATAAGCTGTTGTGCACTCGGCTTAATATTACCCCTTGATGAGGGTAGTAATCAAAGACTAATGTTTGCACTCACATAGTCATTATCCTTTTTAATAACATGTTCTAATTCAATCATCTCACGACGACAAGCTTTAATATGCTCTTCCCTCGAGGTTTAATTGTGGCATTACAGTCAAACAAATTGATTTTGATTAGATGCCCATAAAATCAATTCTCCTGGGTGTGAGCACTGCAGTAAACTTGCAGAATAAAATCAATTTCTTGTTTGTTCTGAGTGTGTTGATATGTTTTTGGGCAAAAACAGGTTAGCTGAAGCCAGTCGGCTGATGGAGATTGGAAACAGTAAAAATGAAATAGCTTCAATAACATTAACTTTTTGTGACATTATTTTCTAACATCAAAGACAATCATGATATGAGGGACTTTTTTTTTTAACATTTTTATAACATTGAAGGCTTTATTTACCAATGGTTTTCTTAACAACACATTAAAACTTGACAGTGAGTTTAAAGCTGTGCTACTTGGGATTGTGTTTGTCAAATGAGCAAAATAACACGGGTGCGTAGAGCGATGCAGTCAGCTCTGAGTGACAAACGGATTGATTATGGCTATGAAGAGCTTTGTTTGTTTTTTACATAGATCAAATGAACTCTTCCCTGATGTAGAACGAAAATCACAGAAAGTTTACTTTATGTGTGCGTCTTCACGCCACACTGGATTGTCCCTCTTTTCCCATCCTTCAAAATGACTGACAGTCTCCAAGTCTTTCTGTTTTTCATTGAAAAATTCAGTCAGTGATGGAAAATATGCGAATATATATAATGTGACCCGTTTGCCACCATGATCACAGCCTCCCATTCATAACACTGTGCCCTTTTTTGCACCTGCTTCAAACATACGAAATTCAGACGCAAAAACACCACGCACAATCACTTGCAGGTTTGAAAAAATCACATTGTGGTTACTAAATGATTACATTTGCATCCCGTCCTCCAAGTAGTGCATGTTCTGATGATCTGTATGTATTCTGCATATTCATGAGGGCAAACATGCTAAATGGACTGCGCATGCTATTTTGCTCATCTGACAGACGCAACCCTCGTTGGACCCTCTTAGTTGATCAGATGTGCGAATGCCGTCAAGTTGGCATGTGTTTAAATACACGCAAACCTTTAGTAGATCGGGCTCTCAGTCTGTGTGTGCATAACTATAAAACTGCTCTTCACATGAGAGGTTATTTTGCTGTTATTTAGATTATGGTTGATTGGAATTAGGAAGGAAAATTAAAAATGAGGGATGAAAATAAGGCATGACAGAAAAGTGAGGACCTTGTCTGTAAAAATGACAGCACAAATGGTTACCGCAACCTCAAGTCAGAAATAAAAATAGCAGAGACATATTGTCTATCCAGCAATGCCATTTTTGAGCTGTAAGTTTGCCACAGATGGCCTCCCAAATCGCATTTATTATGCCAATGCAGAGATGTCTCTGCTGGAGTTCACCAGTGCATTTATTTGCCTCAAACTTCATTGTTTGCTGCCACTTTGATCCAACTCTCCAAGGTGGCAGGCTGCAGCACATACAACACCCTCATTTAAAGAGGGTGGTCGGCACCACTTTAGTGCCTGCAATCAAATTGCACATGCAAGCAGTAGATCACCAGCAACCACCCACAAATGGCACATACAACTTTTTAGTTTGCACACACAATATAGAGCTCATTATTTGGGACCTTGGTAGATCCAATCCTAACAGTACAAAATATGGCATTTTTCCAGATTTTTGATAATAACAATTTTGGAAATACATTGAAAGAGGTTGGTGTCCAAAGAGCACTTTAGGATTATACATAAAAATTAAAAAAAAAAAAATGAATTACCTATATGGTCTTCACTGCCTGTTTTTAACACTTCTTTCATATTTAGACTGATCTATCTATTTTTTCTCTTTCAATAAACATATGCTCAACCCAAGCCTCTACAAGTGTATACTTCTAAAAAAAGAAATGATTAAACGCACATTTCTGACCTTTTCAGAGTGATTCACGCATTTAGTCAGCTGTTGACCTACAGATGCGTATGGAGGAGTAAACATGCATGAGCACCCTTGAGCTCAGAGAGATTTTCTTTAACTATTGTGCACTGCTGTCCGGTTTGGGTGAGTTGCTGCAGACAAAGATATTTACACAACAAAAAACAAGATTTTTTTTTCCAGTTGAAGAGATCATATGTTTTCACAGGAACCAGAAAGAAGCGTGTAGCATTGGAGGCTTAATAACAATAAATCACTGAGCAGCTCCATTGAGAATATGAACTTCAACTGTAACTGGGCCACTTCTCTCTGCTCACTTGCACACGCTAAGACAGGTCAAGGTCCGACTTTTCCTTAACCCCTCTCCACAATAGTTTCAGTGTGCATTAAAAAATTAAAGGTTGTTATTATATTGACACACAACTGGAAGTATCATTTGAAATGTTTTCTTTAGCAACAACAAAAGACATTGGAGACTAAAGATAAGATAAGTTAAAAGAGACAGAAACAAAGCGGTTGTGAAAAATAGACGTTCTCATGATGCATTTGAGATAGTGTTTTATCAGGAGAAACAAACAAATTACATGACTTAGGGAGCAAGGCAGTACATTTAAATGCCACTGCGGATAAACTGTGGCCTGAGACAAAGGTATAAGGCAGAGGTATCAGTGTGATTTGTCCCAGAGGAGGAATGCGATCCACAGTGATAGGAACATATTGCTGCTTGAATCCCCAGCTCAACACCACTCACATCTGATCTAAATGCCTCTGAGACTTTCACATCTTGTCAGTGGGCCCATATTGCCAGCCATCCCTGTGGCTGCAACCCTTTAAATTAAGTCAGCAGTTCTGCAGCTTATTAGGCCAGAGCTGGGAATTATTCTTTTTTCTAATTGTCACAATCAATGAAATCTATTTCCTCTCAGCTGAAGTTAAATTAAGAAGGAAATCTTATTGATGGCATGACACCAAAGCCCCCTGGAAAACAGAGTCTGATCTGACTTATTTTTCAAAGTGCTGAACTTTTATTGAAGACTCTCCTGGCCACTCCACCACCTTTCCATCAAGCTTTAACATGCATAATTGAAAAATGGTCAGAAAAAAGGTTGATTGATTGCAGCCGGAGACCAAGGCCCTTATCGCCCATCTCTCTTTCTCATGAAAGGAGACAGTTATTTCAATGGACACTCGCCAAGAGGTGAGCTGCTTTTATTAAAGTGTGAAACCCAGAGTTCTATTGAGAATGGCACTTTTAAAAATGTGATGTAACCCGTTCTGTTCACTCTTGATTGGGATTAAACATTTAGGTCTGAGGTGGTAAAAAGGAGTCAAAAACAATTTAATAGTCAATGTCCCTCTGTGTCCAGGAAAGTGTGTTAAGACCTACTATTAAAGAATGACCTCATAATCACATTGCTGACAGATACCAGTGAGGCAGGCTGTGTGCTCAGCTCATAAAAGTTTTGCTTCATCATGACTGTAAGACAGGAGACATTGTATCTTTTAAGTAATCTATTAAGCTTACACTTTATGTTTGCCTTAACTTTTTAGGGATAATTACACTAAAAACTGAAGCCCTGTATGACTTCTGCACTATAGTACATCTGTAGGTTTCTTATCACTGTGGTGGGTGTTAGGCTTCTCGCTTCTTTCTTTAATTATGCTGCCTCTTCCTCTCTCTTCCTGTGCCCATCGTCCTATCTCTGATCTTTTGGTCTTTTTTGTTTCCTCCTTGCCCTCTCTGTCCCATCCTCTCCATTCACATGTATGTTCCCCACACATCTTTACACCTCTCTGATGTGAATGTTTCTTCATGTGGGAGGCCACTGTCACTGAGATTGAGCAATTTTTATTTAATCCCAGAGCCTCCCCCTGTGATGGATGAGAAACCTCCACCTCCAGCGCACGCATACAAACCTGCACACACACACACACACACACACACACACATAATAGTATTAATGTGTATTAAGGAGATGGATGAGGAGTCTTTTCTCACCAGGGAGCATGATGACAGCTCTTTGGCTTTATGAGAAAAAGAACAAACAATAAGAAGAAAGTACAAGAACTAAAGTGAAAAGCAAAGCAAAGAGTAAAATGCATTAAGAACAAGTCTTCAGATATTTCTATGATGTATGAATGTTAATAATCAAGAATGAGGAAATTCCCTCTCAACACATCACCCAACTGCCCTCTCCCGCAGGGCCCAACGGAGCTCTGCCCGCGGGTTGAGGCCTGTTAGCGGGCTAACGGCTAACGAATAGCCTCAGCCGGCCGTCAGACCTTCAGCATCGGCCGTTTCGCCCCTGGTTGATCAGGTAATGGCTTTGTCCACTACAGTGGGAGATGTCTGCTGAATAACTGTGGTTAGTTTGTGCCTGCACGGGCTAATAATTTGTAGGGGAGCGGGTTAGCCTGTTAGCCGCTAATCGTTAGCACTGTAAGCTGAGCTGGGGAGGACAGGCTGAGAAAGATAAATCCTCCCCCACACTCGGCTCCGCTCTGGCGGCGCCAGACCCGCATTGCCGCCGGTCCAGTTGAAATGGCTACTGCTGTGTGTTACAAGGGGGATGTCTGTCGTGTTTGATACTTTCAGTTGAGCTGAGCTGTTTTGGATTGAGTTTGCTGCTGATATATTGTGCTAGTCGCTCGTAGCTCAGTCCGAGGGGGCTTTATGAGGCGTCACGAGCTGGGGGTGGGATCTTGGAACACGGAGGGGAGAGGTGAGGGAAGGAGGGGCAGGCTGCGATTTCAAATCGTAGACCACAGCTTTAATGTAATTCAGTCTCAGTGACGGCAGGAAAGAGATACATATCAAAAAAACATAGCAAAACATTAACATTAATTGTAATAATCAGTCAATAAAACAAAAACAAAAAAGGGACTCACATAAAGAAGGAATTTCTAATCACGATTAATCTCCAACTTTAAATGGTTATGAGATTGTTTTATTTCATCAAAGTTTTGTTTATAGTTGAGTGTATATTGATAAAGTTCAGCAGTTTTTACTTATGTATTGATACATTAATGTGGTGAACGCTAATAAATGTATTTATGTCTTTTTTTAATTAAATTGATGCTTTAATAAAACATCAAGTTGACCTGAAACAATTACCTAGAGGTAGAGGTTGACAGTAACAAAGTAGATTTACATGAGTACTCTACTTAAGTACATTTTGAGTAACTGTACTTTACTTGAGTAGTATTTTTTAAACTGGTTACTTTTACTCCACTAAATTTGAAAGACGAATATTGTACTTTTAACTCCATTACATTTCTATAAAGGGTCTTGTTACACATTACTTTTAAATATAGCTCTGAAGTCACTGGATAAAATGTCGTTTCTCTTCCAAAATGTGATCTGCATATATTTTGTTCAAATAGAGATGCTGTACCTCTACTTCATGCACAAACTACTCAGATCAAGCAGGTAAACGTTGAGCTAATATTTCTCAGATAATGGTTCATCTTGGCAGTAATGATGGCTACAGCAACATGCAGATGACAATTTCACACCAGAGCACCCATGGCCATACGTGAAGGGAGGGTGTTAAATAAAAAAATTAAAACAGCAATGGTTTTCTTTTTGTCAAATCAGTTGTGTTTCAACAGGCATTACTTTAGACTTCGTAGCTTTTATTCTACAGGTACTATAAGAAGGTCAATGCATTCAGTAGGTTCAGTAGTATCTAAATCAACTCTGCCAACAATACAATAAACACCTTGACATTAAAACAAAAATCTACTCAATTACTTGAGTATTTTCAAAAGCAGGTACTCCAGTACTTCAATGTAAGTCAAATTTGACTGAAAAATGTTCACTTGTATTGGAGTAATATTTGACCAGGAGTACCTATGCTTTCACTCAAGTAGTAAAGTTGAATACCTTGTCCACCACTGCCTAATGGGAGTAGGCAGCTTCATGTCTTTATTCTGTAAAACATTTGATACTGTGCTCTTCATTCAGAGGTGTTGCAAAGTGTCTGTTCAAACTGATACACTCTGTCCAGAGATTCTTTGTTGCTGTGACACAATGTGACGAAATTTACACATTGGTACCCAAAAGAGTTCACCTTTAGTTGATTTCCCATGTAAGCAAACCAGTAAAGATTATCTATGAAGATTAAAGATTTTATTATGAAATGTGTCTTTGGCATGGGTTTATTCTGTAATTTGCACTCAACAAAGGAAGCTTTACTTTCTGTCCAAATAAACCTGCTTTTGCTTTGAAGGGCAAAAAACAGAAGTCCTTTAGTCAGAGACTTTAGCTTAAGATTGGGACAAAAACAGATGGACATTTTTTGATTGATTGATTTGATTTATTTCTTTTGAACATGTATGCAAAGATATAAAAATAGAGAAACATCAACACTGAAGGTATGCAGCAAAAGATGAAATGATTCTTTCAACAGGATGCAGATTACCTTTGGGTCTTCCTTTGCACTTTCTGTGACCTTTTTTTACACAACATAAACTTTAGTCTGTGAAGAGAGTCATCGAGGCTAGCTTTAAAGCTGATACTGTCATAAATAAGTCCTTTTCTTCATCCATCTTGATGGTACTGCTGCAAACCCTCATTGACTTCCTGATGGAGTTACGGATGGGGCTGAGGGTCAAAAGTTAGGATATGCATGCAAGTCAAGCGTAAAAATAGAAATAAAGTAAAAGTACTCTGAATTTAATGTGTTTGTTGCAATACAATTTACATCACCTTCAAAGTACTTTTAATGTTTTTATTATACTTGATATTTTGTTTATATTTGACAGAATATGGATTTTGAAACTGTCTCTACCTCAAGGTCAGTGTTTCAGGGATAATTTATGTTTTATTGAAGTATCAATATAAAGGAAAACAGAGATAGATTAGTAAGAATTGCTGAGTTTATCAATATCAACTCAACTATAAAACAAAACTTTGGTTAAAGAAAAAAATGTCAATGTATTTATGTTGGGTTCACAATTGAAGTTAGAAATTAACTGTGAAATTCCTTCTCTAGGTGAGTCACTTTTGTTTTTTGTTTTTTTTTTGTCACTGATTACTGACAATTACAGTTCATGTTTTTAATAGGGATTTTTCTCCCCTGTAGTCTCCAAGACTAATCAGCTAAATGGGGTTGAAGTGTGTATGTATATATCAATATATAAATATATATATGTATGTGTGTGTGTAGGGATGGGAATCGAAAACCAATTCCAGTTGAGAATCGTTAACAGCTCCATCAAAGAATCAACATCATTAATCTTTTAGCTTATCAATTCCCTTATCAATTCCTTCCACTGACAGGGTTCAGAAGCATAAGAGGTGTAGCTTAATTTTTATTGCACCTACTACACACCCTTAAGTAAGTGGAAACACCAGCAACATGCAGAAGCAGATATCTGTGTTGTGACTTGTTTGACATTGTTGCCACTGAAAATCAGAACAACATTTGCCCACATGCAAAATCTGCAGGAATCGATAAGGGAATCATTAAAGAATTGGATCGATTAGCAGGATCATTAACAGCATCGACATTGATAAAATCTTATCAATTCCCATCCCTATGTGTGTGTGTGTGTGTGTGTGTGTGTGTGTGTGTGTGTGTGTGTGTGTGTCTGTGAAAAAACTGAGTTACATGCGCATAAGTAAAATTAAAAAAATAGGAAACAAAAAACTTTCAATAATTGCACAAGATTTATCACTGCACATATAACTGAAGCATCATAACGCAGTGGAGGAAATGGTTCCACACAGCTCAAAACACTGACATCTATACAGAACAGATGCTGAGAGGCAGACTGATGGTTTGCACTACAGGCTGTAATCCAACGCGGCATAAGCCTGCCTTGATTACCAATCCATTATTTTCTGACGAACTGTAACTTGGCTGTTACCAGGTAATGCTTTTTCTTGTTTTTCTTTTTTGCCGTTCTTTAGGTGCCATCTTTGGCTGTGTCAAGGTGCCTACACACCAAAAGCGACATGAGCTTCCTCATGACGATGCTGCTGCAGGTCCAGCAGCTGCTGTGTTTGGTGTTTGGCAAATGAGCGTAAAGGATACAGTTAGGAAAATGTCAGCATATACATCCTATTACATGATATATGATTGTGGTGAAACTTGAGTGGACGTGACGTCACCGAGCCATGATGATGGTCGACGGTGATCGAAAGTATCTACGGACATGCAATGTAATTTCAGTGGGCAACACGATTATGCCACTTACAATTCTGACTTTAATCTCAGAAGTCTGACCTTTTTTTCTTTAGAGAATTTTTTTTTTTCTCAGTGGCCCTAATCCTCTTCCGTAGAAGTCAGTGTGTTGATTCCTTGAAGGTTTGCTTAGGTAAAAAAAAATTTGTTGCATAAAAATGAGCAAACTTGATAATTGAACATTTCACATTTGAAAATTAATAAATGAAATAAAACTTGCATAGTTTGTAAAGTTAAGTCTGATACAAGCACAGAATCTGCTTATTTTTGCACTATTATACCTGTGGTACAAAAAACAGTGGCCAGGTAATTAAGTCCGCAGAGACACCTGGAGTTGACAAATACATATGTGACTGATTTTCAGGCCTGGGAATCTCAGATATATTCCACTAGTGAGCGGGATATGAGTACGTGTTTTCTTCAGATCACATCAGCTTTATGGGTAATGAGCAAGAGGGATATCAGACTGTCAAATTAAAAAAAGATGTAGAAAATATCTTTAAATTAAGTATTCACATTAACTTTACAAGTAGATTTGATGATGTTTTAAACTACAGATAAATGCTCACTACATCAGGCAGTTGGCAATTTATAAGGCTTTAGTTACAACTCTGTTTCTCTTCTGCTCCTCCTCATGATTGTGTTTGCGGGGTGGTAGGCAAGAGGATAAGCAGTTCCAAATAAACTATATTGTTCATACATGTACTGTGAAGCATTGCTAAATTTCAAATCCCCCTGAGAGTCAAAGTGAGAATGTTCAATGATTTCTTAGAATTTAGTCTGATGATTTAAACATAAGAATGAACTGTTACGGTTCCACAAAACTTAGAAAAATCTTAAATATGACCAAAAAAATTGTATCCTGACACAGTGATGCTGAGTTGAGTGCAAAAGTTACATCATTACTTGTATAAACTGTTGTCTTCTCCAGAATAAACCTAACTCATATCAGATCTCAATAGCCATTTGTACTGCCTTAACATATGCCCGAATCCATGCCCTTTCTGTTTTTATTGTGTGAGTCCATGTGCGTCACATCTTGGTCAAGGCCTCTCAATCGGGTGAAGCATGTCCTACCATGGGAAAATCTGTCAATATTTGGCAGCAACAACTGAGTCGTTTTGTTTAACTGTGTGCCAACAAGACAATCAATACTTTGATTGGAGGATTATGTGAATGGATTTTCACTGTGTACTCAGACCCGTGAATTCAATTACTAAAGATGTTCCAATGAGGAGTATTGGCACTACATGACAGAAGACAGAGCTGAATTACAGTGTTAAAAATGTCAGAAAACCTTTACTATTGATGATTCTGTCAAACGCCAGCCTCACAGTAGCATAGCAATAAAACTGTTCCTCCAGCACACATGGTCATAAAGACAATGAAATGTGTGTGTGTCATTGTAAGGGTTCTCTTTTCCTTTTCTTTTTTTCCTTTGCATGTTTTGAGTTGAGTCTACTTTCAATATTGAAGAGAAATAGTAAAAGGAGTTTGGCTATATACTAGTGACTCAATTTGGAGTGTTACTCATCTGCCAATTGGAAGGTTAACATTCAAGGCCAGTGCCTGCTGTCACATTTTGATTTGCCCTAGGGTAAGTCACCCAGCCCCCAAGCGAAGTGCCTCTCCTGCTGGGCTAGTAATGTGTAAATGGGTATAGAAAGAGTGAAAATGTAATTATAATGTACCTGAACGTGAGTTTGATGGGTGTGAATGAGTCGGTGCAACATGTGGTGTAAAAGTGACTTGATTTAACATAAATCATTTAAGATCACCAAAGACTTTTTCATGTTTAGCGCAAATACAGTGTAGTAACAGAAAACACATTATTCATAGCATAACACCACAATAAAGGATGTGCATGAGGAGGTCTCGGTCTCTGGTTGTAATCTTAAATACGAGTGTTTTTATTCTTTATTTAAACTAATCTGAGGAAGGACCACAGAGATTAATAATAGACACAGGAAAAAAAAATCTCATGTACTTGATAAGTAGCACCTTTGAGAGTCACACTTAGAGCCAGAATAAGAGAGATCGAATGAATTTGTGTCCTACAAGGCAAACAAAACAGGCACTGATTCTGAATTCACACTAACTTTTACAGCCTGCACAGGGCAAGAAATATAATTTTAACTGTGTCTATAGGTTGCAGAGCAAAATCTATGATTCCAAAGGGAATGTCTTTTACATATCCTAAATGTTTCAATATGCAGCACAGCTGTCTTTCTTATTTTCCACCTGACACAGTTGTATTTCTTATGCCAAGCTCTCATATTGTTAATGTGACAATAATGGGACTTTGGACCCAGGATTGTGATTATCTGAAGATGAAGCGATGTCAGGTGCAAAACTGGTGTATTTCTATTAAGGATGCAAAAAGCAACTGTGCCTTTAAACACCTAAAATCTGGCCAAAAGTCTGAGATCTGAGAGCAGTATGTTCATGCTAACTGTACAATGCTTTTGGGAAGGTTGGTATATGTAAGATCACAACAGACTTTAACTTTACTTGCTCTACATACAATATGCACAATAGCAAACCAAATTCATATTAAATAACAGTGTTTTTGCTATTAGGTAAAAAAAAAAGTATAACAAGACAGAGGGCTGAGTGATGGTGTGTCTTATTTGTTCTAAAGATCTCCTCTTTATGCTCTCTCCAGCTCCAGATTGTCGAGCACAGTAGAACACACAAACACAATCATGTAAGAAGAAGTTGGATACATCATGTTTTTTTTTTTTTACTGCCTTGTCAGAAATTGTCATAGGCTCGTACATGAGAGAGTACAGGCAAATCCTACTGCTGTCTTACGACTGTGTCTGATTTTAATAATGAGGAGTGTTTTACTTATTACACTTGTGAAGTCCTCAGCAAAACTTTTTCAATGAATGAATGATGTGAATAATTTTGTTTCGGTTAAATAAATGTTAAAAATAAGCATGGAATATAATCATTTAACACAAACTTGTCAATTACAAAAAAGGTATAAATCACACATGTAATGAAAAAAACCTAGACATTCTACTTTTAATCTTAATGCTGAAGATCAGTATACGTTGTAAGCATTAACTTATTCATGGTTTAGAGTCTTCCTAAGCATTTTGGGCTCTAATTTCGTAGACCAGGCACAAGCGCAGGTGCACCTGCCCTGCGCTGGCCTTCGCCTCGCGGACAGGGTGTGACCAGCGCACTTTGCAAGTTTCCTGCAGTGCCAAGAGAGGCGCACTCCAGTAGCAGAGAGGCGCATCCACGCCTCCGTCCCTGCCCCTCAGGGCAAGTGGTAGAGAGGGAGGACAAAAGGCGTGAGTGGGTTTAACACAGCCGAGTGCTGTCTTCACCAATCAAATGACCGCCTCTCCTTGCCTTTAAATGCCCTGCGGCCGAGGCGAGGCGTCTGATTGGTCTGAATGATCCCCGCCCCCATGGAAAAAGTGTGCTCGAAAGACCCAGCAGCGGAGATGGTCAGAGCTGCTCTCCCTTCAGCAGGAGAATGGACAGCGGGGCGCGCATCGGGGGCAACGAAGCGCATCACTGTGTGGGCCAGCTCCTGGGACAGATGTAATCTGTTCCTTTGTCATTAATAGGAGTAAAAATTAAGGGACAGTTACACAGCAGCTGGCTTATCCATTCATAATTCTGTGTTCACCTGCACTCCTGGTTTGTCATCGCCAAATAGCAGAGCCTTTAGTGATATATTGTATATTCTCCTGGTGTCTTCGCCTCATCCTCCTTGCAATAATGTACTCCATCTTTTTAGATCATGTTAAAAATAAAGACTAAAACAGAGGAATATGGGAAATCACAGGTAAATCCTGGGTGACATACATATATTTTCTCTCTTATTTCTTCGTCTTTTTTCTCCCTCTTTTCTTTGAATTTAATGAAATGAGAGAAGCCAGATATATACTCAGTATCAGATGTTAAGGCTGTTTATTGTTGACTTGTAAAATGTGCATCAAACTTCCAGCTGCCATCAGGTTAAGTTTCCATTATGACAAACGGCTTTAATCCGACATCAGATGTGACGGGAGAATTAATACAGATACAAATGTATGTGCTGGTTCAGACGGTTATATTAAATAGTGATTGATGTGACTGCTTATTGCATTAAAATGTGCCTGACACTCTAGAAACCTGCCTCTGAGGCTTTGTTGACGTGTGCGCACATGTGTGCCTGTCACCACATTACAGCTGCGGAGGGTGCACTTCACCCTGCGCCAAGAATAGACCAGGTTGGAGCTGGCGAGCTTAGAGCGCACCTTCCGCACGTTTTTTTGGCACAAAATTGTCACTGCGCCAACCTGAATCTGTTGGCACCTCCCCTTGGTGCACTGTCGACTCCCCCTGGTGCACCGTCACACCCATCTCTGTGCAGACGGTCTACCAAATTGTCAAATTGGCAGTGCACGGCGGTGCGCCGGACGAAATTAACACTGAGCGGGGTGCGTCTGGCTTGCGCCCCCTGCGCTGCACCACGAAATTAGGGCCCTTTATATTTAATATTAATGTTTGCATATTTAATATTTATTCTCACTTTTCTTGTTTCAAACACAATCACACATGACAAATGATAGTTTCCTTATCTTCTATCTTTCAAATGTTTGAAGCAAATAGGAAGAGTATGACTCACTACACAAAATATTGCCTCCATTGTTTTTGAATCAACAACACCCTGACATTTTAACATCAAATATTTTACAAAAATCTGATACATCGATTCCAGATGTAATAATATTGATTATTCTAATTGGTCAGCTCTGTAGTTCCTGATGTTGTCGTAATGCTAGGGCAAACTAGAAGAGAAAAACGTAACAAAAATAAACAGCTTTATCTCTTGTTTTACAGCAAAATCTGTTCTCAAGCACTTTGCAAGAATAAGAGCAGACCCTGACTTGTTAAGAGAATTTTGCTACCAAAACATCCTAAGTCCGCCCAAATAATCATACTTTATATACTAAGGTTTTTTTTTGATCTGGATCCATCTGTCAATCTGAGCACGTTAGTTATATGTGCAGTTTTCCTTCAATTTGATTACAACCATTCTGTATTTTAATTCAAAATTAGCTGTTTTTGTCGTCACAAATCAGTCAGAGTGTGTTTGTGTGCATTCATTAAGTATTTTATCAGACTAAAAGCATTTAGGCATGCACAGTCTTTCCCAGTGTCAACTTATGTATAACAAGCCATTTACATGTTGCTGTTCATGAATCTGTGTCCATAAAGTCAACCTTGCACTGCAGATGGGTCTGCCTGATTCATTGTCTGAAATTATATTTCTGTAGCAGAAATATGGAACTGTCTGTCTGGTGTGTCGGACTATATAAAGTCTTCACTGTAGTGTGATCCAGAGTTAACAGAATTGAGGTACTTAATCCTCCATTACTATTTCAACTCATCTTTAAATAAGATCCCTAGAGTCCTGATCTCTCTGTTATAAACAAACATTATTGTAGTTGCATATTCCCTTATGGGCAGCACTGCCATTCTCAGATATTACTTCTAAGATTGTTTTCCGTGAGCAGAGCCTTTTCTGCTATACCTAGCTTTATATAATATGTTGCAAACTGAAATTTGTGTGTAGTCTTTGCTGGGTATCGTTTATCCTTTCTCCTGATCTTGTTTGATTTGGTTGTAAAATCATGCTGTAATCTCATTTTGAAAACTGTCTATGATAAAGTGTTCAATAATAGAGTGCACTGTAGTAGGTTGTGAATGAATGAAGACTGTGACACATTATGTGTGGGTAAGTATTTGTCAGAACTACAACACATAAGAACTAAGGAGAGTATTTAAGGGGAAATAGCCCTTCAAAATGATGACTTCTACTGCAAAATCTCTGCAGTTTGTAGCTATGATTCAGTGCTATTTGTATAAACACTTCTCTCAACATCATCAAAGCTTGTAAATGTACTTGTTTTGTATCTTCTCAAAATGCAGTTTTTGTTGGTGCTACTGAAGATTGATTCTTTTACTGAAAACAAGTAAAATGCAGCTCACATTATTCTTTTTACACTCTCATTTAACACACTCCCCTGAACACACACACAAAAAAGAACACACACAGTATCCCACTGCCCATCATCAACGCACCCCTAAATCGATCGGAGCAAGTGAACAGCAGTGAGCGAATGAAATCCAAAGACCATGTGCTCCTCTCATTCCTGCATCAATCACAGTGAGCGACTAGCCAGCAGGGTGGAGCCAGTGCACCCATCTGTCATCTCTGTGTTGCTCGCTCAAAGTGACACCCTGTTGGTCATGGCCTCAGCCATCCTCTGAAGATAGCCGCAAGCACTGAAGGTAGAGTTCAACCTGTGTGACATTTAAAGACTGCTCACATTGGACTGATGTTTGGAGTCCATTTCAGCCTCCTTGTATCTGATCATTTTTAAAAGTCAACAAACCCCCAGATAGCTAAAGTCAACAAAAACCTTTCCTGACACAGATCAAGTGTTTCCTCTGGAGTTGTATTTTGGCCATGGTGTTAAAACCCCTGAAAATTAATTACAACCACTGAAACCAATAGTAATAAAACTGGGTTAAGTTTTTTCAGTCCCCTTGAGGTGCATTTGATTGCAGCTTTAACACACCATTGAGTTAAGTCCTCTGACTCCTCAGGAATGATTTTTTTGTCAGACACTGACTCCATGTTAACGTTATGTTAACACAGATTTTCTGGTGACTCACTAGCCTTGCTGTCTGCCATCTTCTCCAAAAGAGGCCGGACAGACTGGACAGACAAGAATTGCCCAACAGTGTGTTCAGGGTGTAAAAAGAGAAGAGATGTTTTTGGGTCCTTCACTGAGTCTGCTTCTAGACAGTGAATGGGTTTGGCTTCACTGGAGAATTCCTTGCAGTGCTTCTTTGCGTCATTTGGAATGTGAAATCATTCAGAGTGTAAAAAACTTCTTTGAATTGATGTAAAGATGTTGTAATTCTGTAATTCTGTAATTCTATTCTGAATTTCATTCAAAATAATGAAAACATTCTGCATAAGGTAGGAATTGTGGTGGGTGACTGGCATTCCAGTTTCATCATGTATGACGAGTGTACAGGTAAGGCCTATGGCTAACAGTGTTCATTGTTTATCTGGGGTTTCAAATAAGAGTTCTCCATTGGCTTTTTAGAGCAAACCATTGGTCCGTAGGCTACTACAAAAGTAACTTTTTGCGTGCTAGTTTAAACCCATATTACACAAAAATAACTTACTGAGATGACATTCTTTGCTGACTGCTTGGTCCCCCCCACTTCAAAATCCCACGTGCGCCCCTGGATTAACAGATTTCATTACTGCTAAGAACACTGATGAAATGTTTTTGAACAAAAAACTACCACCTCTGAGGTTGCTGCTCTGTAGCAAAAGTGAACCTTATCAGCCAATGCACTGATAAACAGCAGTTTACGAGAGTGACATGCAAAATTTGACATCTTTTTTAGGGTTTATCCATGGATGCTCAAACTGACTCTGTATCAACTGTAAATGTTCAAATGCCACATCCATCCACTTAGACTTTCTGATCCTTTTTTTAAAAGTTTTGACTCATGAATGACAAATTGTTGTCACCAAGTGAGCTCTTTGGTGAGCTAGTCCAACCCTTTTAGTGCAGTGTACAGAAGAAAATGATTTGTTGCTGTGAAACTTCAGTTTGAAAGAGCTTATGACTGGATGTCTGATCCTTTGATCACTGAGATCAGAACTGACACTAAAGTTTTAAATTAAATTTGTGGTCTTCCACCTTCAATGAGACAAAAAGGAGTTGACTTTCAGAGAACTTTAGTTGACAGAATGCTGTGAACCAAATTATTGAATTCAAGTAAAAGTCAGGTATAGAGTGCTGTCTTGCACTTATCCAACCTGATGTCTGTAATGTGTCTTTTCCGATTACTCTGCCATCAAGCAAATTCAACCTCAGGGTAAAAAAACCATTGGATGCTTCGATGAAAACTTGATATCAGTATCACTAATTCTGGCAAAAACACCATTAACCAGCAGTTCAAACCCTGACTCTTGTTAAACTACATGCCTGCAGGATCAACACTGGTTAGGGGCATGGACTTGTTCTCCTCTCAGGCTCTTCTCTTTTTCATTTACCTAAATAGTATGACTCCCCTCCACACTAGCTGACTCTCTCATCCTCGACATAGAGCAGAGACCTTTCTTGCCCCCTCCCTGCCAGCTCTGACAAACTCTGTGTGGGAAAAATGAGGGGAAAGAGCTTGTCGTTTTACATATCTATTTTTGCCAGAGAGGCAGGCAGGCAGGCAGTCTGGAATGTCAATGTGTGGCTCAGCAGCTTCTGACTGATGTGAGATCACAGTGATGGCTGCACACAGCGGGACAATGAACACATGCACACAGACTTAGCCAGTGGGTGAGGCAGCAGTGTGCAGACATAGACAGCTCAGAAAAGACCAGGTCACCCAGGTAGAGGAAAGCATGCTGCACTGACATGCATAAGGATAGGAATCCTGTAACATTTTAGTTTAATGTTGAATGCAGATGTTATGTCACAGCTTAAGAGTTTAGTTTTAGTTCATCATCTGTCAGCTATGGGGCTGGTTGTTTTAGTCTCTTATTGTCGTGGATATGGAGGTCAGGTTTTACTTTGTTTTGATGTTGTCTAATATACATGTTCAACTTGTCAATGCCTAAATTGACACATTGAAGTATTTGTAATGTATGTCAAGGAAATTGGGAACAATTTAAGTGACTCCATCTAAGAGTATTTGGTGTGTAGTTTTAGGTGTGATGTGTGGGTGCTCAGATCACAGTGGTTCTGGTTTTTCAATACCCATCCCTGAATGCAGGTCAGGATTATTACATATACAATACTTTTTAGAAAAAAACTGAATTAATTAATCCTGTTGTTCCCTGAAAGGCAGTCAAACTGTTACTGTTATTGTTCAGTTTTTCATGACCCTTTAGGGATGCTGACGTATGTGTCCTACAAGATTCTTTTCAACACAATTTTCCAGATTATTTGCAAATGTCCTGATTTTTTATGTCTGTAATACTTTTAAATAATTTTCAGTCAGTAACAATTAAGGCAGACACAGTCCTGTACTTGTAGCATATCAGACCTCAACTCACCCCTTCCCACATTCTGTTTGATCCAAAGTTTGATCAGACCTGTGCACAACACAGATACAGAGACGACAGGCAGCTGTGAGTTCCTATGACAGACAGAGGTTCATCAAATCACCAAAACATGTAGATGTAAAAGCCAATGGTCATAAGGTGGAAAAACCCTTGCAAGCAAACATAACATAGAACTTGTGGTAAAAATTTGAAGCACTGTGTCTTTTTAGTAATTGTAGTAAAAGCTCAAAGTGTTAACCCCATGACACTGACAGGACTTTCACCTTTTAATAAAACACCACACATAAAGGGAATTACAACTTGGGCTCTATTTTCATAGACCAGCCGCAGATGTGACGCACCTTCCCTGCGCTGCGCCTGAGCCGCGTTAATGGGGTGTGTCCAGGGCATTTCCTAATTTTCATGCACAGCGCAGTCCGGCGTAATGAGGTGCACCATGGCCTCCGTCCCTCCCACCAGCACAAGTGTAATCCTCACTAATGAAATGAACACCTCTCTTTGCCTTTAAATGCGCTGTGGGCAAGGCGCAGTGCCAATTTCACCTCATCATGGAACTGACAGATCACAACATAAATAAATGATGACAAATGTCTTTGAGCTGACATTAGATGTGACTAGACAATTTATATAGACACAAATGTGTAGGCTGATTCAGATGGTTGCATTAAATAGTGGTTACTGTGATTGTTTATTGGACTGAAATGTGCCTGACACTCTGGATACCTGCCTATGAGGTTTTGGTGATGTGTGCGCACTGCGCGCCTGTCAGCCAAAGATTGATACCCGTATTGGTCAGGGACTTTCTGGGTGGAGTTTGCATGTTCCCGCTGTACATGCATTGGTTCTCCTCAGGCAATCCTACTTCCTCCCACAGAACAAAAACATGATTGGGAGGCTGATTGGTGACTCCAAATTGCTGTTAAGTATGAGTGTGTGTATGCAAATGGCTCTATATTTCCCCATGTGGCCCTGGGATTGGCTGGTGAGGTGTCGAGGTGTACCCTGCCTTTGGGCCAAAGTCAGCTGGGATAGATTCCAACTCACAACCCAACTTAATTCAGCTTTATTTTTAAAGCACTTTAAAACAACCACAGCTGGAACAAAGTGCTGTACATAAATAAACAAGGCATAAAACAATTTAAAACAATGGATAAGCAAAAGAAGGATTAGCCAGATAATCGATGTATAGATAATTGTCTTTTTTGCAATTGCATAAATGTTATTTGGATGATCCAAGTGTTGGTAAAAAGAACTGATAATACACAATAACAAGTAGAAAGTAGTGTTGGTTGATGTAAACCTGGACTGGCACAGGCATTCAAGAGCCTATACCATGCTTTTTAGTTTCATTTGCCCTTCACTGTGTTTACTATGATCACATATCAAACTGTAAAATGATAGAATAGTGCATCAAGTCAGCCTCACATATCTGACAGCAATTCAAATTAACCTAACAGCTCAAATTTTGGTTAATGTAAAGTCAATAAATACACACTTGTGTATTCACACAATACACACTTGTGTATTCACACAATACACAAGTGCATTGTTCTCATGCTTTTGGGAATGTAAAATCATTACTAATATCAGAATTTGCCCTGACCACTAATCAGCATCACTGATAACTTCACAGTGGGTCTAGCTTTATATCATCTCTCCCCCAACAGATGAGTCAAACGCAGGTGCATACTTGTATCATCTGAGGCCAAACACTTGAGTCAGTGATAAAGACAACTTTGGCATTTCAAACTGTAGAAAAGGTCACAAGTTTCTTATTCTCTCCAATCCAGGTCTCGCGACTCAATTAAATCCAAATCTGTGTTATTGGTTGCAAACACACACACACACAAACAACCCCCCCCCCCCCCGCCCAACACACACAAACTTCTGCCTAATCATGTTATATTGATTGAGAGACTGTATTATTATGCCGCATTCAATAATCGTTTAAGTTATATGAAAGAGAAAAAGTCAATAAAAGGTCAGTCTTATGGCAAAAAGCATGAACTTTATAGGAAAGGTTATTCTGCAGTGGATGTATGTTGTTTTTATCTTTGTTTTACTTATCTGTACTCCTGATCATATCACTATTTTTTACAGTGCCTATCAGGTTTATCTTTGTTGGATTATTTGTTGGACTACTGAATGAGAGAGTTAGGCACACTATGAGAAGTCAAGCACTGACTTAAGTGAAACAATTTGATCACTACATCAGCTAGATCAGAGAGACAATATACATATAATTTCATTGGTCTTATTTTAATACTTTCCTTCCTCTGCAGACAAACCAGATGAAACACACATAAACACACCCTCAACACATCTGACATAACTGGCGCCTGTTTTCACAGTCTGCTGCCTTCTGTTAAGAGGAGGCTGTCAAAGAGACAAGAGGTGAGAGAGAGAGAGGGGTAAAACTAAAAAAAATAAAAGAAAGATATCAAGAGGATTGAGAAGGCAGAAATGAATAGCAATTGAATCACAAGACAGTAAAACACTGCAGACAGGAGGTATAGAGGGTGAGGTGAATGTAGAGCAAAAAGTTAGCAGTGTGAAGCTGATGAAGGTGTGTGTGTTGAAGCGCTTGCTTAAACTTAGGGGCCAAACAGAACAAGCAGGTGAAGCAAATACTGGACAGAGGACAGTTGTAAGAACATTTTATAGAACTAAGTTAGAAAGTCAAGATAATGAGAAAGTCTATGGGGTGCACATTTTCAACCTTATCAGGAAGGTTTGCAAACTGCCTGGCACACCTAGTTTTCAATGAATGTACTGTGAAGACCTTTGAATTGTGTTTTTGACCTCCTGTGGACAAAGCAGGAACTCCTCAAATCTGGTTTAACAGCATGACAGCACTGTGAGAATCAAGGTTCACAACTGTTTCTGGTATGCTTGAGTATACTTCACTAATCTGACAATGAAATATCCAGGTCTGCTGTAAAGCAAGGTGCAAAGTCTGCCTTGATTTTGTGTGTTTTAAACATAGCATGAATATAACCAATCAGGTGTCACCTTTAAAGCAGTGTGCACCTTCCAGCCTGCATTTTGTGTTATAAATGACAGAGTTAATTATTTGGTGTTAAAGGGACTATGAGGAGAATCTGTTTCCGGCGACACAAAAAGACTCTGCTACCCATGAGCATGTGCGGCGACTGTCATAATGCTGCGTCCCAGTATCCTCGGAACTGGGAGTGACATCATCTCTGACTTATCGGCGTTCCAGTTGAAGTCGGAAAAAAACATGCCGATCTACCAGGCTATTGTTAGCTGCTGTTAGCACGCGCTGCGTTTCTGTATGAAGAATGTGATTATCACTATGGCAGCATTTTTGTAAATATAAGTCTAACAATACTATGCATACAGCTGATCTAGAGCGACACACCCCAGTCAGAAGTGCAAATAAATTGATTATTACAGGAGCTAAATAACTGTTCACACTGGGGGCATCCATCTTCGATTGTCAACTCGGGGGTGGCAAGGTTTCATCGAGTTCCCAGTAGGAAATTCAGACTTCGGGAGACGTTCCAGTTGTAGTTTCCTACTCGGAACCTGGAAATCCTACTTCTGACTACAACAGGAACGCACCACAAGCACAAAGCGTGTGTTTGTTGATGCTAATAAAAATGCAGCTCAGACCTTCCTCAGAACTTTGCATTGCTTTACAACTTTTTTAACAACTTACAGGATGCAAAGCGACGAGGTAATGTATCTCTTTCTAGTTACATAGCGATAGTTTTTGATGTGTTACAACAAGCAAGTTTTGGAAAACTTAGTAACCTATTGTACTTTTGTAGCCGGCTTTATATCACTACTTACAGCCCGGTGCTCTAAGACGTGTCCGAATAATATACATTTGCTCTAGTTTTAGTTGTCTTGTTACCAAAGTTGAGTATCCAGGCCAGTCCAGTCCTGTACGACCCAACCGAAAGGCTAAGGAATAGCATTTTTAGATAACCTATTTTGATGCTATAAAACTCATCTTAAAGTTTGTATTTTGATCAGGCATATATCTAAAAGTGAGACTTTTTTTGTTATTATTTAGAAACTCCTCACAGTCCCTTTAACATTAGATTATTTATTTTCTCTCCTGTGTACTACCAAAAACACAAAACACACGCAGGATGCTATGTAGACTTTGTTGATGCTTTGATTTAAGTTATATGTCAAGGCTGAAGAGTCTTAAGCTATTTGCTGGGACAGTCTGATAAAAGAATTATAACAATTCAAACTAAAAGTAATAAAAGCATGGACTAGCTTTTTGGCATTATTCTGAGACAGGGTAGGCTTGATTTTGGCAATGTTTTGAAGATGAAAAAGGCTGTTCTTGAAATTTGTTTAATGTGGGATTGAAGGACAAACCCTGATCAATAGTACCACAAGATTTCTAACAGTGGTGCTTGGTGCCAGGCTTGGGCAGTTACATCATCAGAAAATGTTTCTCCAAGGTTCGTGTCTGAGTTTTGTGTTTTGTCTGAGTTTAGAATGAGAACATTTCTGTCCATCCAGATCCTATTGACCTATAGACATGCTTGTAGGTCAGAAAAACTGATTTGTCTAGCCTGGCTTCATTGATATGTACAAGTGAGTATGATATGCATAGCAATGAAAACTGACAGTGTTTTCTCATGACGTCACTAAGGGCAAGTATACACAAAGAGAAACAAACTGGACCTTGCACCTAGCCTTGAGGAATTCCGTAACTGTCTTTAGAGCACACAGAAGAATTCTTGTTCATGTTAACAAACTGGTGTTGATCAGATAAGTTAACTTGAGCATTTTAAAGCGGTCCCTGTAATCCTGAGTAATGACAACCAATATGATCTTTGGCCTGTAAAAGTTGCACAGAGTTTTGGCAAGACAAGTAGAGAGAAAAGCCCACAGCCTAAAGCTAAGAGTAAAGCCCTATATTGCTTTAACTACAGCACTTTCTGTGCTATGGTGACCTCTAAATCCTAAGTTAAAGTCCCAAAACAGGCTGTTGTTTTGTAGGTAGTCACAAAGTTGATTAGGCACAACTCAGCCATTTCTCAAGGATATTTGAAGTAAATGGAAGGCTAGAAATAGGCCCCTGAAGTTACGAATGTACACATAGCCTGCCGATAAAGATATATTAATTGTCTTCAACAAGGATGAACATATAAAAGGAAAAACCTCCTTGAACTGCTTAGTTGGCATCATTTTTTAGGTTGATGGTTTGGAGAAGATAAAATAATTAAGTTGCTGCTTTAACACTACAAATTTTCCTGTGTGGGACAAATAAAGGTTTATTCTATTCTATTCTGAACATACCGACTCCACATTAACTTTAGTGAACTTTGACTAATGAAGCCTGATGTCACTGGTGCATACAGGAATGATAATCTTATTAAACTTATGCTTATATTTTGTTAGAAACTTTAGATTTGATTAGATGTCACCCGCTCTATCCCCATCATCACTGCTTTCTCTCTCTCTCTGTGTCTCACTCACTACATGTAATATACATATTTCATATTACAGCAAAAGAGATAACAGAGGATTTGGATGAATCATATTCTCTACATATTTAGACACAGGACAGTGAGAGCCCTGTGCTTTGACCTTTTTTTAAGATCATTTATGACATACTGCATGACTATCTTTATCTATATCAGGGGCTTTTTTCATTTATCTGATGAGCCTTTTCACCTCTGCATCAGGCATACACACGCTGTACGATACAGACAGATGCACAGACAACTGTGCATTATAGGGAGGGATGAAGGAGAGACAGGGAATCCTCCAGGATTACTGAAAACATAATGTAATTCTTAACATTATTACTGTTACTTGGCTTACTACTGCTACAAGTACTACACCAAAACTACACTAATAATCTTCTTCGATGTATGATTACAACAACGCCATGATGACTGATAGCGACCAAATTGTCCAAAAAAATCTAGCCTCAGTGTCCGTTCAGCGGGGATGAGCCAAGGACAAGTATTACAGGGAGCAGTTATAGCATACTCACAACCAATATAATAAGCAATCTTAAACATTGGAATTAAGTTAAAATTAAGTCTGTTTGTTATTGAAATATGACAAATGTGTATCAAATTATCAGAGTTTTGAGGGAAAATGTGAGAAATTGTTACAGTTGCCCAAGTCATCCCAGAATGCTAAATACTAACATCTTGAAACAGAGAAAACCTCCCTGATAATAACTAAAACATTAAACAATCCAAAGGTAAATGAATACTTTATAGCACAGATTATACAAGCTTTAAAGATTAACATTACTCGTGTTCAGTGGCCAGGGGGAGTTATTCTATAGTGTAGTGTAATTACTAGTTTGGGCACAGTCTACAGAAACACTGAAAGATTCAAACTTTTACTGCCAGTATTGTTCATATAACAGAGCTAGCAATGTCACCTTTTACTCTATCATTAAATATTATTTTTCCCAGCAAGTTTCAGTAACTTTTACTTGAAAATGGTCTTTAAGGGACTGTCTGCTGCTCTTTAAGAACTTAAGATTTTACTCAGACTTTGCAGAAAGCGGCTTGTGTCCATCTGCTTCCTGCTTTTTAGCCAGCTTGTTTCTTCAATAATATTTTTTGTTACAGGGGCAAAACACAGATTATTATTCTCACCACATAGCACTGTTTCTGATTGTAAACACTGATAACGTTTAATCATCAATCTGAAAGATAACATTTTGGACTGCCAGATTGTAGGCCTTTGTTGACTTTGCTCAGGATGGGCTGGTTAGCTTGTAATGTGTTCCCTGCTTACCAGGGGGTTTCGCTTTCTATATATATGTAAAATAAATAAATAAATAAACCTCTAAGAGCCAGATCCTCAAAAGGATTGTACTGCTTTGTGACCACTAAACCTGTGAAAATGACAGAAAAAAACTCCTCAAATCACATGCAAAGGGTGATATGCACAAGCAAACTGAACCCAAACTGCACTGCCACTCCTTGCTGTGCCGGTCCAATTTGCATGCATATAAATAAGGGAATATTCATAAATTCAGTGCAAAAATTGCCCCCTTCCTATGCAAATGAGCCTTGTTGCAAATACCACCTAATCCTCTAAGACCAGCGCTAACTGCCACATGCAGTTGAGCGGTGCATATTACCGCATTTGAGACCTGTGTATTAAATCCATGCAATTTCTCTTTCTCCCTCTCTCACTCTCTATCGCTAAAAATGTTTTGAAATTGTACTGAGCTGGTGGTAACTGTGGAGCAGAGCCTACACAAGGGCTGTCATGCCAGGACTCTTCGGTGATCATGGCAGCAGTGGTTGTAGCCAGGCAAAGGCACTGTGGCATGCGAGATGGCAGGTGCACACAAGAAAGAATTTATCAGAGAAGAGTTTCACCTTTTGATTTAAGTGACATTGAAATCATTTGCAGTTACAGTTGCCAGTGCATGATCCTTGCGCCACTCGATGACAGTAATATGACCTACAATGTCCGTCTCTGCAACCATTCCATCAGTTTAAGTAAACATGAATAATTTGTCTGAATACAGTCTGTATATAAAAAAACAAACAAAAAACAATGACCCCCTTGACCACTTTTTGGTCATTTGAGTTGTATTTTCTGCATTTGTTTTGGCTGTTTCGATTACAAAGGCTAAAAGAAATTGTAAAAAAAACAACGGAATGAACAACAGAAAAAAAGACAAAAAACAACATTTATGGACATACTTTGACCACTTTGAATCACTTTGTGGTCATAATAAATAATTTGAAGTTGTTTTCTAAAGGGGCACAATTAATACTTAGACATTTATTCACTTGGCAGCTGTGTCTCAGGAGGTAAGAGTCGTCCGCTAAATGCCGAGTGCTTCACTAAATTAGAGGATAAATCAGAAATACCCAAACAAACCCGAGAAATAAACAAAGCTCTTCTTCAACGGCTTCTCATCCTGACAATAGTACTTCAGCTGCCTCTGTGGTACGTCAGAGTGGGCTTTATGTTGACCTAAAGACAGGACCACGGACAGCTCTGCTGTAATGTAAATAGGTCAGTACACAAGATACAGGACCATGGACAGCTCCTCATCGACTAGTTTATTTACATTATTTATTTATCATATATTTATATTATTATTTAAGATTATTAGGACAATATAATGAAAAATAAATAAATCAACATATAAAGCCTTAACCATCTCTGGAAACAAGTAAAAACGATGAAAAAATGTGAATGCCAAATAAGGTTAGCATAAATTACAACCATTGTTTTTTCAGGCTGATTCCCCGTCTTGCAACAGAAGCTTTTCTGACCTCAAGAGCAGCAGCAGTCCTACTCATGGCCCCCATCATCTCTGCATGACTCGCCTGCATTTGTGCTCTCAAGCCCAAATTTTTTACTTTTTTTGCTAGAGCACCTCAGCTGACGTGAACTACTCACTATAGCTGCACATTTGCGTCTTGTGCCTCACTGTTGCTGCTTATTGTTCTTGTGCCATTTGTTTTTACTGCTCAGTGTAAAGGAGACATCAGTCTATATGCCACGGGAATTACTGCAGTCAGAGTGTGCTCAGATGCCAAATTGTGTGAGCGTGTTTGTGCCTGCATATCATTAGAGCAAATTCTTTTGAGGATAAGGCGCTAAAACAGGGCAGATTGCGTGGGCTATTTCTGTGCAAATGATGGCGCTATTAGCAGGACCAATCCATTCTTTGGCCCTAAGTACAAAATACTTAAGTAAATAAAGTAAGTAAAGTAAGTAAGAAAGTAAGTCAAAAAGTAAGTAAGTAAGTAAGTAACTAGGGATGGAGGGGATATGTCCCCCTCAGAATCATGGTGACACTGATCTGCTGCCTGCTTGTAGACAACAAGGGCCTGATTTACCAAGACCTAAAATAACAAGCGCTACATAAAATTTGTAACTAAATCATTGCATGTGCTATTAGTGGCGTGATGTAGGTGATCTGCTATGACTGCCTGCACAATCCATAACAGGCACTAAAGTGGTGTGGTCCATCCCCTTTAAATAAGAATTTTTGCTAGTGCTATTGGCTGTCACCATGGAGAGTTTGGGAGAACAGAGTGGCCATGAACAAAAAAAGTTTGAAGCCATGGAGTTTGAGGCAAATGAACACACTTGCAGTAATCTTTTTGTGCAGCCTATAATTTTAACAGAAAAGGTCATCATTTTTCCCTCATATCATATGTGTAACCACCATTTTAGTATTCCTTTTCTGATTACAATTAAACATAATCCAGGCAACAAAGCACAATCAAAAGATTAATTTTCAGTTTAAAATGATGAGGAACAATGCTAAGATTTAAAGGGACTTATTAATGTTTATATTTCTTGACTTCTTGATGGTGGTTTAACACACAAGCACACAAAACGTGACAGTTTGGGGTTACAAATTTTTATGTAAAAATAATTTAACCACCAATTAACAATTCCTTAATAGTTCAAAATTTGTTTTTTGTTTGTTTGTTCGTTTGATTCTCAAGAAAATGCTGATTTTCCTGCACAATATCAGATTAAGTAGATAAAACAAAGTAACTGAGGGTTGATAAACAGCAAACATCCCATGTTTTACATCTACAAGACCTTTCTTTTCTCTGAGTGCCATACAGTATTGAGAAAATTTGGATTGAAAGCTGGTGTACAAAGTGATTCAAGACCAAATACTTTAAGAAGCCATAACAACATTAGAGCTGAAACCAGTTCCAGTTAGAGGTGCAATTTGATGAAACTTGAGCCTTCATTTATCCAAAGACACTCTCAAACAGACTGTTATCGGCAGCACTACTATGATTTTATTTCTTCTCCAATTCTGAATTGCACTTTGATTTCTAAATGCTGGATCTTATTATTTAGGAAAAGGCCTTTGGAAGCCAATGACTATACAAATTTTACTTATTCCTGTGAAAAACAAGAGGGTCTTTTATCTATGTACACAAGCATGAAGGAGGGACTGGCACAGAGCAGAAAATATATTGTGCTAAACTTCCTACATATTTAAAGCAGGATTGCCAAATCTACCGTTCAGAATGAAGAAAATACGTTTTCAAAAGATTGTGGTAAAACGTAAGTTCTAAAATGGACCTCCATGGATTAACACTGGACTGAGTTTTGACCTATTTAGGGTCTCCTAAGGCATTTTCACCCGAGGTTCATTTATTTGCTTGCACACAGTTGCTCCGCCCTCTCCTCTTCCTACCAGTCTGCTTTACAGTGACATTTTGCCTGGTGCCAGTGCATGTTTGGCCATGTACACATTTTTACATGGACACATGCACATATTTTTATAAGTAAGCCAGCAAAAAGAAGTAGTAGAGCAATTATGGTAACCACTTTTTGACGTCAGTTGGGACCATATTATACTACCCTTTATAATAAAATCCATTTTGACAAACCAACAACGACCCACTTCATACTTCCACAACATCTGTGCTGCTATGAGAAACAGATAAGCTCTTGCTAGAAAAAGTTAGGGTAAATAACAGAGCACATTAAGAAATGCCTTTCCAACTCAACATGCTGCAAGTTCCTTTAGACTGTAATTTCCTGAGTGTTTTTAGATCTTTACTTTTGAAATGTATGTCTCCGTAAATACTGTGTTACATTCTTGGCTCTGATATGTTGCATAATTTTATGATCTGTTTTTTTTTGTTTTGTTTTCTTTATGTCCTTATCGATTTGTTAATACTTCTTGCCGCTTGGCAAGGTCTTCAGTGTAAATGAAAATTGGTTCTCAATTGACCTGCTTGGTTAAATAAAGGCTTCTTTGATTGTCTTTACCAAATACCTATTTAACCCACCGACCTTACTCATGTGATACTGTAGCTGTATGTTAAATTCTGTGCTCCAGAGAGTACTGCGCAGGCACGGAGGCATACGTCTTTCTTCTTCAGTTCAGAGGTCAGTACAGTCACACATGTCTGAAGTGACACAGACTGTCGTGGAGGAGTAGCCCGAGCGGACCATGACCATGATTAAGATTAAGATTATGATTGGTGAAACTTATGAGTTTTTGGATGATTAATGCAGTTTTAGGAGTGCCGCTATACATGCCCTATGTGCTACTATTATACGGATGTCCGCCGCTCGATTTTGGATCTAAATATCTCCCGAAGCACTGTTTCGTTCAGGAAAGCCTTCTGGGTGAGTATATTGTTCTACTTCATTCTATAAACAATGGGAAAGCTGCAGAAACCAAACTTATCCTTTAATTTTTAAGTTTACAAAGAGTGTAGAAGCTATTCTGTAGCTAATATGTAAGGCATAAAGGCATTACACAATATCTGTTAGATATGGACTCTTAAGAGAGTGCATGGACTGGTAGCCATATTGACTTTTAACTTTGCAGAACCACACCCTGCATGTACAGTTTTATTTTTTGTTCACCTTGCAGGTTTCAAGTGAGCATATGGCTGTCTCTTTTTTATGCCTGTCTGTCTGTCAGCTTGTATGCCTCTGAACAGGGGGAATCATCTTCCCCCAGCAAAGCCATCTGACTCCAGTCTGTAGTGCTTAAACAAGCCTGACTGGAAACAAGTGCAGACAAAAAGGGATTGTCTGGCCTGCTAGATCAATTAGGGTATAGAAAGCATGTGGTAAGGCATGGCTTTCAGCATCCTCAGAATTTGTATAAAATGTTAAGTGCATTTTGGAGAGCTTGCCAGGCAATACATCTATCTCCAGTGAAACTGTATCCCTCTAACAGGAACTATCTCCTGACCCCAGGCGCCCCCATCCACCCTTCACTGTTGGCTCCAGGACCTGGCTTGGAGACCAAAGAGCAGATAAGAAAATAAGATATTTTTCTCTCTCGTCCCTCAGCTTCTGCTTGTAAGGAAGACAAAGAGGACAAACTACAGAGCTTAAGAGGAATAAATGTGCACCAAGTGACACTCTCCATTATAAATGCTTTTTCTCCTTTTCATTGAAACCACTGAGATATGTAAATGAGAAATGTCCAAAACAGGTTCTGACAGTTGAGTCACCATCAGCAAAACATGTGGTAAACACATTTTTCTATCCATCATAGATCCTATTACTTGTACTCAAATTGATGGTAGGAACAAAGTAAAGCACTGAATATTATTAAAAGCACCTAAAATATATGACTTTATGGTATTGAACAGACCGATTTCCCCTGGTATGAAATTATTTTTTAGAGACAATCATATCTTATTTTTAATATGTTTCCAAGGGGACAATAATTTAATCCACTGTACAGTGTCTTCGTCTGTATGCCACTTTCCCCCACTGTATCGAATTGGACAGATTAAATTTGTATCATGTCATATCACAATAAAAACTTCATATACAGTAAATTTTCTTTCTTTATTTCTGTCTATTTATTTCCTTATGAAAATTGTTTCATTCTACTTCATGTTGTTTCCTTACCATTTATTTCTTGTAATAATGTAAAACCAAAAAAACATCAGTGAAAGACAAATACATCTACTGATACTCACCACAAATGCATTAGCTCTGGTGCAACAAGCTAGAAAGCTAAAAAAATCTTGTGCAGTTTTTAAAATATTCTTTTGCTGGCACTCTGTGATTACTGATGAGATTAGCACCTGATTAATAAAAATATTCAAAGTTGTGACTTGTATGCTGTGACAACAGAATATCGATACTATGTGTTGCAGGGCATGTAACAAGTGACATGTGGTATGAAGCAGGGTGGGATTGACCCACCAAGAGGCCAAGCAACAAAAGGGTAGCACATTTTTTTTGAGAAGCGCTACATTCTGGACAATACATTTCAGTCTTTTCATACATCAGTCATGACAGTCCCTCTGTCAATCAATCAATCATGTTATATTTTATCACATCACATAACATTGATTGTGTCAGGTCTTACTGTTTGGAACCATGCAGTTTTATGTGATTCAACATTGTGCGATATCGCACCATATTGCACTCTACTCCAGTGTATTGAACCATGTAAGGGCTGGGCTCAAACTGCATCCTCCTGGTTTTTGGTACAGCATACTACCACATGAAGCCACTGACATCCCTTTTGTATTGTACTACTGTAATTTCTCTATTATGATACGCTCTCAATTATAACATGCACCCCATATTTTCAAATTTGTTGTCTGGAAAAACACTGTACTCCAATGTTAACAAGCACTCAAATTTTGCTCAAACCTTACTCTCACACACCTCAAAAATAATCTAGATTTAGAGTTTTAATTACGACAAACACTGTACACGATTTTCTCTCTTCAATGGATGCGGGAATACCTAATACAATTGAATCCTAACCTATCTCTGTTAATAATACCATATCATATATTCTTGTATCAGTGCATTGCCTCGAACATTTATCTCTCATTAAAAAAATATTAGAGATGATTCCAATATCAAGTTTTTCTGTCCATTCACTTCCAGTTGAATTAATAATAAGGGCAATGTGTAGAGACGCAGTGTCATCTTGTCAAAGTGATTAGAATTATGTAGCATATAAAGATTGAAATATTCTATGACAGCTAAATCTGGCAGATTCTTAATATTTCAAGAGCACCACATTAGCTGAGCATTTAGTAAAGCGGTTACCTCTATAGGTGACAGTTGTGGTCCCTTCCCTCTTAATCATCTGCGGGGACCAAATAGCAGCTCACTGGCTAATGATATATTAAATCTGTCTCTGTTTTATTTTTTCCCTTGACATACTGTTTATAAGTGAGTTTTGTAAGTCTTGGAAATAAATGATATTAGATTCCAGTCCTCCGCCATCATTGGGAGCTTAGTAAATTGACACCGGTGGTGAAGAAGGAGACAGAGAAGAGGAAAAGAGGAAGGTTCTGTCCTGCAGAGCTGTGATCAATCTTCTTGCACAGTATTTGCTCATAGAACGCAGCAGAACTTACATCAATCCACATTCTTCAATGGTTTGAAATGAGATTAAGGGGTTTGAAAGGAATAAGCTGAAATAAATGCTTTCTGCCCGGTTTATTACTGGTTAAAGCTATGTAAACACCATCAAACCCTGGAGTTTGATGGTGTAAAACCTGAAGAAAAACTTGAATGCTTGTCTTTCTCCATCCTATTTATGGTCCCACAGGACACAAAATGTTTATTAGTGTACAACTATTGGATCAGTTACACACCAATAACACTTTTGTGCATGTAAGGGGCCAATTTTATCAAAACAGGATACGCCACCAGGATACCTTAAAAGGACTGTGAAGAGTTTCTAAGTAATTACAAAAAAGTCTCACTTTTAAATATATATGCCTGATCGAAATACACACTTTAAGATGAGTTTAATATCATCAAAATAGGTTATCTATAAATGCTTTTCCTTAGCCTTCCGGTCGGGTCAGACAGGGCTGGACTGGCCTGGATACTCAACTTCAGGAACAAGACAATTAAAACTAGAGCAAATTTATATTATTCTGACACGTCTTAGAGCACCGGGCTGTAAGTAGTGATATATAGCCGGCTACAAAACTACGATACTAGGTTTTCCAAAAATTGCTTGTTGTCACACATCAAAAACTACCACTAAGAGATACGTTACCTTGTTGCTTTGCCTCCTGTAAGTTGTTGAAAAAAGAAGTTGTAAAGCAATGCAGAATTCTGAGGAAGGTCCAAGCTGCATTTATTAGCATCACAACAAGCACACACTTTGGCTTGGGTCACGTCTTTTGGTGCGTTCCAGTTGTAGTCAGAAGTAGGTATTTGCAACTGGAACATCCCCCGAAGTCGGAATTTCCTACTGGGAACTCGGTGAAACCTCGCCACCCCCGAGTTGACAATTGAAGATGGATGCCCCCAGTGTGAACAGTTAT